>JAYJMJ010000190.1:1234-16659 GCA_036873875.1 Laminaria ephemera | reverse complement strand
TGTGTACCCCCCCCCCCCCCCCCCCGCCGCCAAGCAAAACTAACAAATGAGCACGCCCCCGCCCCCGCCTCCGCCGCCCCCCTCACCCCCCCCACCCGTCCTCCGGACAACTACCTAACCTGCAGATCACGATATTGCTATACAGCTTCGCGGGGCCTCAAAGCGTGTACGTAGACGAGATGTGGCGGGCGAGGGGAGTGGGAGGTGACACGGTGGTGGTGGCCCAGTCAGAATCCAGACAAGACGCCGCGCCTCCGCTGACGTGTGATGGAAGATCGGTGGGCAGAATATTGTGTGGTGGAATATTGTGTGGTGGAATGACGGTGGATGGGATGTGTGTGGTGGGAAGGCGGTGGATGGAAAATGTGTGGGGACACATGCTGCTATAGGGGTAGAAGCTTTTTTTTGCCAAACCATCTCGGATCGACGGGACTTCTCATCCGAAGAACTGCCCAACATCTGTTTCGTGATTTACTATACTATGTTCGTTGTGTCATTCCTATCAGGTAGGCCATAGGATTGATATTCGCGTTGCACTTTCAGTTTTCTCAAACTCGGGGTTCTGGGGGAGGTATAGAGGTACTCAAGTGTGGAGATGAAGAAAATGTAGGTGCACCCGTACCGCAGCATACGTCTTGCACCCGTACCGCAGCATACGTCCGGTGGATGAGCGGTGTGTGGAATATGCGAGGGGGAAGAGCGGTGTGTGGATATATGTGTGGTCGAAGAGCGATGGGTGGAATATGTGGGACGGAAGAGCGGTGGGTGGAATATGTGTGATGAAAGAGCGGTAGGTTGGGACATCGTGCCCCGCGCGACTGCCGCAACGCGAAATGTACCTCGATCACGCTGCAGATTTTAGTATCGCGCAAGGGCTGCATGATCGCGTGTGGTCGTGTTCCGCAAGATGGTCTCGATGCCAAACGTATGGTATGTCGGTCGCGCTGCCGATTTTGGTGTCGCGCAAGAGCTGCATGACTGCGGAGGAATGCGAATAATATGCGTTGTATGAGCGGTATGCGCCGAGCCTGCCGCGATGTGTGGCGGAAGAGCGGTGGGTGGAGATGCCGTGTTCCGCACAGAATGCCGCGGGGCCAAACGTATATCTCGGTCGTGCACGGCTGCCGCGATGCGACACGTATATGTTTGTAAGGAGTAATCTTGTTACATTTATTGGGGGTTGCTGTTATTTATTGTCTTCCGTGTTCGGGGAGACGATATATCGGTCGCGCTGCAGATTTTGCATCGTGCAGACGCTGCATGATCGACGAGGAACGAATGCGAATAGTATGCGTTGTATGAGTGGTATGCGCCGAGCCTGCCGTGTTTAGGGAGGGAAATGCATGTAGTAACATACGACCGGCATGCATTGAGAACGGTGTCGTGGGGTGATGCTGCCGTCGGTTCTCGGCGCCGGCACCGTCGGTTGATTGTCTTGTCTGCGAAGGCGGGAGAAACGGGCTTTTCTTGCATCGAGAAATTTCCAAGAAATGACTGTTTTCGCTTTCGGTGGAAGCCGCCCCGGGTTGACCGCTGCTGCCGCGTGTTTTGAACTTTAGTGCAGAAAGTTTTCCGCCGTCCCTCTCTAGGGCACCCGCTGACAACACCATAGCCAGTGCTCACTGTACCCCTGTTCGGTGGCGCATTGTGTCAGTAACCAGTGTTCAATGTACTTCTGTTCAGTGACGCATTAAGTCAGGAGCTCGTACGCACTGCACGCCTTTTTCAGTGACACAGCCGGCGGGCTTGTTTTCCCCAGGTTGAGGATGACCCAAGGAATCCGCTTCGGCAGGCGCTGGCGGCCCTCGGGTCGATTGTCGGGGGTCTCGTGCCTTCGCAAGACAGCTGGGATGAGGTGAGGAAGAGACCCCAACTTGTTCCCGCCGAACGTTTGGAAACCCGCTGCTTCACTCCAGTGCAGGGGCGTGCAACCAAGGAATACACTCGGAGGAAATGATGCTTAACCCTGTGGGTCCATCCACAACCTTGCGCTTTAGAGGAAGAGTGTGATGGAACCTGGATGAGGCTTCAGCTTCATGTAGGCTTCTCGACATCGTCGTACCAAAGACTGAACGAAACCCTCGACATCCCGCCTCCCTTGCCCCCCCCCCCCGCTCCCTCGTTCCCCCCTGTTTTTTCTTTGCTGCGTTTGACAGACACGGGGTGGCCACGTAGTTCACGACTGGAGGTGGTCAATGAGCGAGAGTCCTATGTCGCCGTTGGTTCCCCGCGCGCGCTTCAGCGAGATCGATCAGGCAAGGAAATGATCTTGATGTTGCCCGAGTCTGGCAGAATATTCTTGCATGCGGAACGAACAGGATACTACTAATAATACAGTAGCAGACTGACCGTTGTCTCGTCTACAAGATGTTCCGCCTTTCTAGCGTGAGTACCGGCCGCAAATTCCTGACCGCAAGTCCCCCCCTTCTCTCCCGCCTGATTATTCCCTCAGGATATCATCTATCGAAACCTACGTCGCTCCTGATCCCAAGTAGTTTCTTTCACCCCACCTAAATCTGCCCTCAGGACATCATGTGTCGCACCCATGTCGTGAGAGTTCTAAGCGCATCGGTGCAACAAGTTCCTATTCGCTAGCCCTCCCCCACCCCGCGCCTTACTATTTTTTCCCTCAGGATGTAATCTATCGCACCCCCATCGTGAGAACGCTATGCGTGTTGGTGCAACAAGTTTCTGACTCCAAGCCCTCCCCGTTCCCCCCGCCTAGTTAAGTTTTTCCCTCAGAATATCATCTATCGCACCCACGTTGTGAGAGCTCTAAGCGCATCGGTACATGAAGTCCCTGACTCTAAGCTCTCCCCGTTCCCCCTGCCTATTGTTTTCCTCAGGATATAATCTACCGCACCCACGTCGTGAGAGCGCTAAGCGCATCGGTGCAGCTGTCGCGCGCCGCGTCGTCCCTCCTCCTGGACGCTCTACGGTGGGAAGACTCTAGAAATGCCCTGGAGGGGCCGCTGCTTGGGCGGGTGAGAAATGAATAACGTTACTAACAGCGCACCTATTGAGCAACTACCGTCGTACTGTATAGCCAGCCGATAAGGGTTGAGCTCAGCGTGAAAGAATGGTACAGCGGTGGCACTATTAAGCCAGCCAATAGGCATTAAGCTCGCCGCGAAAGAGTGGTACGGATTGTTGGTACAGTAGATTTTCGCTTAGTCTTATGTCGTGTAGCCGAAACTGTCAAGTTGGGTCAATTGTATGTCCTTGTAGATTGCGCCCAATTATTTACTTTTTTCTCCAAATTCAATATTTTAGTCTCCGACGCGTTTGTACATGATACCATCCACCTCCCTTCCCTCCTTCCCTTTCCCACGCGCGCTGCCGTTACAATACTCGTTTTGACGCGTGCTGTCGTGACGATAACCATTCTGTCTCGGACAACCGTTTCGATAATCGTGCTGTCTCTGGTTGCCTGCCTCCCTGTCTCGCTACCGGGGTGATGGGGCCGAAACACGTGGCGCCTGCAGCTGACGACGGCCCGTACGCGTCTGCAGGATGTGGCGCACCTGCGCGCCACCATAAGGAGGAATGTGGGCACCGTGACGGCGTACGATTACGTCGTGAGGCAGCTGAACCCGCTCCTGGACAAGTCTCGAGAGTAAGCTATCTTCTAGCCGGTAGTGAATTATGTTGAGTTATGTTCTAGCCGGTAGTGAGTTATGTCCAATCTAGTAGTGAGTTATGTTCTAGCTGGTAGTGATGTTCTACCTAGTAGTGAGTTCTGTTATAGCAGGCAGTGAGCTTTACGTTCTCTATGATACCTAGTAGTGAGTGATGTTTTACCTGGTACTCTCTTGTGTTGATTTCCTCCGCAATTGTTTTTTTTTTCAAGTTTTAAGTATTTTGTCACTGCCACTGCATGTATTTGTTGTCGTTTTTTTCCCACGTGAGGAGAGGGATGAAGATGAAGAGGACGGTGGCATAGCATGGGCCCGCGCTTTGTACCGTTGCAGTGACATATCGTTTTGTTTTGCTCGTGGGTGGCACGATATAGGAGCGTAGGACAACTCCGAAGAGTGAATTGGTTGGGTTGGAAAGCGACAAAGAGAGGGAAGACAGCGCAGAGGAGTTGTTCCTGTGTAGATGGGGAGCGACTTTCCATTGGTTGATGGAAGGTATCACACGCAGGGACATCGTCATTGCTCGGGAACAAGGGCGGCGGAACATTCACCCAAAAACGTTCGCGTATCAGTAACAGCAGTTCTCGTAGCGTCGTCCCACCACGTTTTTTCTTCTCTTGACACATTCCCGACTACTGAAAGTGTTTTCGTGCTCCACCCGTCCGTCCGTCCGTCCGTCCGTCCATCCGTCCGTCCGTCCGTCCGTCCGTCTGTCCATCCATCCGTTTGTCTGTCTGTCTGTCTGTCTGTCTGTCTGTCTGTCTGTCTGTCTGTCTGTGTATCTGTCTATCTGTCTGTCTGTCTGTCTGTCCGTCCGTCCGTCCATCTGTCCGTCCGGCTGTCCATATGTCGGTCTGTCCGTCGGTATATCTATCTGCCGCATCATTCGGAAACAATGAAACAGAGTCTACTCTTTGGCTTCCGATCTAGCACGGGACGCCTGCGACCCCGCTGCGGGACTGGGGCGGCAAGAAAGCGGCGCGGGCGCCACCCCGAGCGGTGGATCCCAGCAAGATGCGGGCCTGTTACGTCCACTGCTAGCTTTGATAGTCGCCGCTTTAGCAGCGTGGCTAGTGCGCGGGACAACGCCGTATTTCCCTGGCGCGCGGGGGCGGAAGCGAGTGAAAGTTAACTAGAGATAGAAAGATAAGCGTAGCGTTACCGAATGTTGCAGACTGAAGATGGAGAACTTACCAGATTTTCCGCCTTGGGCGTAGGGATGAACGAGAATTCCCTTCAGCTGGAGCCACCGGGCTGGGATCGGATGCGGAATCAACTTGTATGGTGTCGTCCACAGCACTCTGCACGAGGGGGTAGGTGTCGCTGATGCCATGGTAGCCTCTCACTTCCTCCGCATGGCAGTTTGATAACGTGGTCGGTCACCGAATGTGTATCTATTCATGTTCATAGCAGCGTTATTTGCTTCGATACACAGCTGATGCGTGGACACTAAACAGAGGTAAATCGTGCCCGCAGTTTCTGCTCGGATTTTTTTTTTATGATTATGGAGATTTTTTACTGGTGGAAAATCTCTAAGAGAACAGGAAATTACGTCAGGGTCTTGATGACGTCACGTGGCGCCCGAAGATTTTCCACCAATCGAAAATCTCCATCGAAAGAGTGGCCCAAGACGAAAAAGTACGCGCACGAAATCCCACCAGGTGGATGTCGGTGTTGCCATGTTTCAAAATATATATAATTTTTTTTTCATTAATAATTTACAGAAAGCTTCAACTTACCATAGTGTCTGGCAAAGTCAGTGCATCTCTTTTGTCACAACTGTGGCCGTCGCGGTCCATGGAAACATGCGGGGATCCCGACCCACGCACACAACAAAAACTAGGAAAACCTATGTACTGCGTGAAAGCCAAAAATAAAAAAAATAATTTGACCACGTATGATACGCTCGGTCTATATTCGCCCCACCCTCCAACCTCGGCAGCACTCGATACGCGCATGCTGCGTGTACTTGGATTAACCGTCCAAAGTACCAAGTACCAGGTATGAAGTAGTGGTGGCAGGCTCTTAATTCGGTCGCATGACGACGAAAAAACAAGTTATAACATCGGACACACGCGAGCGAAGGGGCAAATATCACGCAACCACTGCGCTACCCCGAGCAGAGGGACAGCGACAACAACAGCAGCCTGTCCGTGCACACCGTCCCGACGAACGCTCTACTTGAATTTCCACGAACGAGCTATCACCAACGACAGCTACGACGAGGCATTTTTAGCGTACATTAGAGACGTCTTTCATCGAACAAAGAGACGATATTTTTAGAGTACATTTGAGAAACGCCGTGCATTCATCTGAGGATGACACAAAAAAACAAATTCCGCCAGCCATCAGTCATCCAGTTAGCTCTCCGATGGCGGTTGACTAGACCGATTTCTCTCACGTCCCCACCAAGCAATCTTCTCCAACCCCCCTACCCCGGCGAATGCATCCTTTCTCCCTTGCCAGGCATTTTACTACTGGGAAAAAAAATCTCGCGCTATTTCCAAGTAGTTTGCCCCCAAAAACGCGGTGCAGTTCGTTCTAAAGGGGTAAAAAACATACCTTCCCTCCCGCTCCCGGTACGCTTCCCCTAGGCCCCTTCTCCGCCAACGCCTCCTTCTTGAACTACTCCACAACACGTGAATTACTGCTTGGATTACCCCAGTGCGTGAATTACTTCTTGAACTAATCCACAATACGTGAAATAATTCTTGACTTACTCCACAATACGTGAATTACTTTTTGAATTACTCCATAATATGTGAACTACTTCTTGAATTACTCCACAATACAATTACTTCTTAAGACTTGAGCAGCAGCAGCAGCAGCATGCCAGCCGCCGTGCTCCGGGCCGTGCCGCACGGACAACGTCCCAACAACAAACGTAACGAAAACGAGTCGAAAAGCGTAACAGTAACGTGCCGAAAGCGACAACGTCCTCAAAAACGTACCGAAACACGTAGCGAAAACGTGCCGAAAGCGACAATGTCCCAAAAACATACCGACAAGGTCACGAAAACGTAACCAAGAACGTGACGACACAGGTCCCGAAAAACGTACAGACAAACGTAGCCAAAACGTACCGAAAGCGGCGATGTCTCGAAAACGTGAACACAACGGAAAACGGCAACGTCCCGAAACCGAACCGACAAACGCAGCGACAACGTCCCGAAGATGCACCGAAATCGACAGCATCCCGAAAACGAACCGAAAAACGTAACAACACCCGGAAAACGTACCGACAAACGTACCGATAACGGCGGCACCACCACACATAAATTGAAGGGGGGTGGGCCCGTGCAGCCCAAAACAAAAGCGCATCTGCGCACGCCCTGCTATCAGAACCCGACATCGAGGCAAAAACCACTAGGGCAAAAAAAAACTACCGTCCCGCCCCCCGGCGAGACAAAAAAAAAAGGCACGGGGACACCTGAATGTCGAACTGGGTGCGTTCGTGCTTGCTACACTCCACACGCACAACCAAACGCACGGCCCGAGTTTCAATGGGGATATGCACCTAGTGTCCCTTCCCCCCGTCCCGCCTCCCAGGCCCAACTCCTCCGTTACGTTACCCCCCCGACCGTTCATGTTGGAAGCCTTTACTGCTTCTGGGTCCTCTCTCGTGGGGGTACAAAATCGCCCGCCGCTTTCCTGAGACAAAAGAAAGCGTCATCGTATAACAGAAGAAATCGACAAAGACTTAAATTAAAGCGTGTCATCATTTCCCTCCCCCCCATCATATGTAGCGACGACAAAGACTTAAATCTAGCACACGCCGGACAGATCACCGATCCCCACTAGATGATCCAGATCTTTCAGGGAAGATGTGTATGGTATTCACATCCTGCAGAACATCTCATAACGACAGAAGCAGGATATACTGTAGATCTAGATGATCTAGATGATCTAGATCGTCATCTGTCCAAGGTGTGAAGTCTTGTCAACTTTCCCCTCCCATCCTATCATATTATATAGCGACCGCAGAGCTAAATCCCAAAGGACTAACCGGAGCGAAATGATGGCTCGATTCCACGCCACCATGTCCAAATCGTGCATCCATCCATTTCCCGGCGCTCTCCCTCTGCCACAACCATTATACCGCGTTTGTTTCCACCCCTCGTCTCGCCCCTTATCCCGAGACACAGCTTGGGGGAGGGGCCAACAAAAACAAAAACACTCCAACGAAAAACGATCACACAAAAAAAAAGGTAAAAGAACGGACCGATCGACGGCGCGCCTTCTGTAGACGCATAAGCAGACAACATAAAGAGAGGCAGAGACCGAGAGAGAGAGAGCTATGGAAGGTAATTGTTGCTGTTGTTTCTTAGCAAGTCGCTGCTTCACACCGTGAGAGGCACAGTCTACGCGCGCTTTCCGCCTCCTTATTGAGTTCATATTTTATATATTTCTTATCCATCTTCTTATTCTTATCGAGTTCCTTATTCATGTTCTTATCGCTGTTCTTATTGGGAGAGCCAGCGTCGGGCGGCAGCGCCAAACGTGCCGCTCCAAAACATCTCAACAACACGGCAAAGAAAAACGCAAAACATAAAACATGAATAAAAAGCAAAAAAAGCCAAAAACAGCAGACAAAACTAAAGTCAAAAAAAGAAAAAAGTCACAGCAAAAAAAACAGACCGGACAAAGACACCATCCACCCCATTAAAATAAAAAAGAGACCACTCCCCGGCGAGGAAAAGCAACCTTCGCGCTTAACCCTCCCCGCCCGTATTACAGTAGTGGCTGAGGGGGTAACACACACTACGACAACCGTTTTAAGACGACATTGGTTGGTTGGCACAATCGTTTTATCAGAAAATTCCACGCGCGAGTCGCTCGGACATACAACCCCTCTTCCATCCATCCGTCTATCCAACCGTACCAAGACATTGGTTGAATGGAATAACCATGTTCCAAGAAAAATCTACGCGTTTCTACCCGTCCGTATTAGTTGGTTGGAAAAATATTCTTCCTAGAAATTTCTACACGTTTCTACCCGTCCGTCCGTCGAACCGTTTCAAGAACGTTGGTTGGTCGTTACAATAATGTTCTCAGACATTTCTACGCGTGTGTCGCCGCTGCCGATGTTGTTGCGCTTGCTGCCATCGACGGCGGCGGTGGCATAGACGCGGTTTCCGTCACCGTCTTCGCCGCCGTTTTTGTGCTGTTGCGCTCCTTTCGCCCGTCATGGATGTGTTGGTAGCAAATCGACTTGAGCATTGGGAGTTGCAAGAGAAAGTCGGTGTTTTCTTGTAAAGGGCGCGTACCGTCGATGTCCACCAATTTGAGGCCGATGGACTCGAAGTATTTAGACGGACTGGAGAGGGAAGGCGGGCGCGCGGCAAAAACAGGAGAAGCGAAAACGCGCAGACGAGCAGCGAGCGAGGGACTGTTCAATAAAACCCGGCGGCGCACCCTGGGCTTAACCCTTTTAAAACTGCACAAAATATTCCACACTAATCCCGAGTAAGTTCTCCCCCCAAAAGTGGGTGCAATTCTGAAAGGGTTACAGTAAACCCAACCTAACCCTAGCAACTTTCTCAGCAGAACCGTAACCGTGATCTTAACCCGTCGCCTTGACAGCAAACAACCCTGATCGTTTCAGAACACTTAAAACATGAGACCTAAACCGCAACCATAACGCTTATCACGTCAAACAGTAAACCGTAACCACAACGCTCCACCGACACATGCAACGGCAAAGGTGCACCCCTCTTTTTCTGAGGCTCCTCACTTGAAGAGCTTCATACCTCACCCAAAAAACACATTTTGAGTAAAGTGAAAGTGCAACCCGATGACCAAACCCATGGCCTAGGTATAAAAACTATTCACATCGCAAAACAAGAATGGCATTCCGACAATTTTGGGTTAAGGGGACCCATCATTCAGAAACAAAATTTGTCCAAAAATGCTACTAGTACCTCTATCGCACCACCGTAAACCGTAGCGGCTAAAACATTGAACGGCCAACGTAACCCAGGAGGAGGCCCCAGGGCCGTTCCTGAGAAGGGTTCTCGCCAAGCTCCGGCGGAATCACAAACACACAAAACGCTGCTGCATGCATGCACGCACCCGGAGCTCTGCTGGTGGTACGTGGCTATTCGTACTTTCGCGGCCCCCACGTGGTCATCCGCCCTCCCCGACCCCTTCCCCCTCTCCACGATCCGCGTCTCCATCTCCTCGTTCGGGCAGTTAACCCTGCACGCGCAAGTGAAGCAGCGCAGGTGGCACGCACGCCCCCAAAAATCCAGCTATCAGTCGTTTTGGGCCGGGGACGATTAAATTGCTAACCCTCTTTACAAAATTATCACAAATTCGTGAGCTGTGAGTTCTGCCGACTGAATGGTCGATACTGATATTTGCAAGCTGCGTTATACGTCGACCGCGCGTCTTCCATACGCCTTGTGAATTACATCAAAATAATACCCAGCTTTTCAAGCTGTGTGGTACGCCGTTAACGCGTAATCTACATTCATCCCTCGTGAGGGATATAGGTCGGTGACTCCCCTGGATGCTACCAGGGTGAACTATTGTAGAACTTTGCGTCACCCTTAAATATGCAGCTTTCTTAGCCTTTTTTGTGATCACCGGCTAAATTTCAGGGAAATGAGTTTATGTGCGAACATCACCATCATCACAGCCTAGCCTGCTCCCGGAACATGGGACACTCCGCCCTGATCACCACGGCGGCAGGGGGGGGAGGGGGTCGCTGAGCGTATGGGAAACGGCGGTCTCATGCAAACTCGCCTGATGCACGCTACAGGGGGCTCGAAGAGCCTAAACGGCGGCTGAATGGACCTCACCTAATGCACGCCTCAGGGGGGCCGAAGAGCCTTGCCCAATCCCTCGCGTTGTCCAGGGACCGGGGGAAGCCATCGAGCAGCACGTGCTTGCCAGGGTGAAGGGTCAGGAACTTTTCCAGCAGCGCCTGCGTGAAGGAAAAAAAAAACGTTTCACCACCACCCCACACGCCCGCAGCAAAAAAAACACAGGAAGAAAAACAAAAAACAAAAAACAAAAGTGGAAACATTTCAGCAGCGCTTGCCTGAAAACACACACACCAATTTCACCACCACGCGCGCAAAAAAAAAATGGAATTAAAACACGCAAAAAAAAAGAAAAAAAAAAGAGAAAACAAAATTGATCAATCGGACGGCGAGAGAGAAAACTACAAAAACCACGCCATCAAAACACTCAAACCAATTACCAGCGCAAACGGGACATGTCACTCAAACAACATCAAATCAAACAAATAAATCGAACACTCAAAGGCAGAAAAAGGACGCACCACTGCGACAAACCTAAATGTATGACAAAAGGACACGCCACACAAAAAAAGGACAGCAAAAACCGAGCATGAAAAAAAAAACTAGGTACGAAGAAATGAGAGCGCGGTGCCCCCCCTCGCGAGCGGCTCTACAGGAAAACCGGGGTGGGTGGAGTGTAGCAAAGATGTCGGTTGACGGCATTCTTGCCCCCGTATAGACAGCCGTCAAGGAACTTCCCATACTAAACCAGTATATTAGGTCTACAGAGGCCTTGACGGGTCAACCGACATATTTGGCGGGTAGTCTTGGAACCAAAAGGAGGGGACACAAGAATTGTGTCCTCGGAGTTGGAGAAAGCCTCAGTTGTACATACCGAGAGAGAGATGATACCAATTCCATTGGGATCGACCCTACTACAGCACGAAAAAAGTAGGAAGCAGTTAAGGAAAAGCAGAGCCTACCAACCAAGTCCGACGCAGCTGTGGCGGCGGGAACGGAATGTTACAATAGTAGTCCTGGAACTAAAAGGAGGGGACGCAAGACTTGTGCGTGCCTTGTTTTTCTCACCAAGACCGTGCTGGCGTCGACCAGCTTGCCTTGCTTCATCTTCTCCGCCACCTGAAAAAAGGATGCACCGAGAGGGAGGACAAGGGGTTGTCGATAAAAAGCACGAAAAAAGTCGATAAAATGGCCCATGAAATGTTATGGTATGGTACGGCATGGCACGGTATGGCACGGCATGGTATGGCCCTGCAAATGTGAAAACAGGATGCACCGGGAGGTAGCACGACGGGTCATCGATAAAAACGGAAACACGGTCGACAACATGGTTGATGCAATGTTCGGAAGCAAATGGTCGTTAAAATAGTCGATTCAACAAATTTTAATTATCGACAAGAAATACCGTCGAAAAAGCGGTACCTGGTACGTCTCTGCAAAATGTATCAAATCGGATTGGATCGGACTCGTATCGGCGGCCTTATTGGAAGACACAACTGCAGCCCCAGAGGCGTCTTCTGCTGCACTTATGGTATCATATGTGTGATATGGTACGATATGGTATGGTATGGTATGGTATGGTATGGTATGGCATGGTATGGAATGGTATCAAAATATGGTATGGTATGATATGGTATGGTTCGGGATGGTGTACCAAAATATGGTACGGTATGGCATACCATGGCATGGTATGGTATGGTACGGTATGGTGTGGTACGGTATGGTATGGCAAGGTGCGATACGGTACCGTAAGGTACGGTAGGTATGGTATAGTATGGTACGGTATGGTATGGCATCGTATAGTATGGTATGGTAATTTACACACCTGTAGCCCTAAAGGCGTCTTCTGCTGCACCTCCGCCCTCAGTAGGTCGCCAGAGGACACATGTACCGAGTTGGACCTCTTCACCACCTCGGCGCAGATGGTGCCCTTACCGGACGCGGGCCCGCCCATGACGAAGATCACCCGGAAAGTCGTTAGGAGCTTCCAGCCCAATATCTTCTCGAGTGAAGGCGGCAATCGAATCGATTGGATGAAGAGATGGTGGGAGAGAGAGAGCAAGAGAAAGAGAGAGAAGGAGAGGGGGGGGGGGAGAGAGAGAGAAGGAGAGAGGGAAGGAGAGAGAGGGGGGGGGCGAGAAAGATAAACCAATCTCCAAAACGGGAGTGCATCTCCCATCTCTTAAGTATTTTAACTTTAAGGTACAGTAGTCGAAAGATGTTCAGCGGAACCATCGGAAATGTAAAGGCTTCGTAGGAAGCAACAGCTTTGTCGGAAACTATAGGATAAACGCTGCCAAGCTTCCCCGTTCCTGCCACCATCCCCTACCCCCGGCTCACCGTGTTCTCCGTCATCATCTCTAGGAACTCCTCGTAGTTCATCCTTCCGTCCCCGTTTTTGTCTGCCACCTGCAAAAAATGTTTAGACGTGTGTGGGAGGGGGAGTTCATGATTTGTGCGTGTATAATATGTTGTCGTTGCTGTTGTTTCTATGAACAATAAAAAAATACTCCAGCTGTGAGATCGAGAATTTCGTCGAAACCCGTTTTAGCAAGCTGCGCGTGATACTCCTCAGTTTTGGTTTGTTCGTGTGTAGGAGCGGGAGTCCATGATTTGTGTGTTTGTTGTTGTTGTTGTTGCTGCTGCTGTGGTTGTGGTTGTGGTCGTGGCTGTTGTTGTTGTTCTTGCTGTTGTTGTTATTGTTGTTGTTGGTTGTTGTTGTCGTCGTGTTGCTGACCGTGTTGACCGCATACAACTAATAATAGTAAAAATGAACAATACATATATAGGAGCCTCTGGAACTGCGATACGTGCAATACACGCGGAAAATTGAAGTAGATGTTACATCATTTATATCATGTACAGTAGGGGTCCCTCAGTAGTGCAGGTTCTCGCAGTAGTGCCGGAAAAATCGCTTGGCACAGATGGGAATAACCTATAGTGACAGTGTGAGGAGCCCGCTAGAGTTCGACCCAATAAGCTCGCAAATATTTTCGCGAACATGGACATTTTTTTCGTGTTTTCTCGCATACGCGTTATATATATTTTACAGCACTTAAGCGAATTTGAAGTAGAGTCGCATCTATTTTGGGTCCTTTTGGAGTAAGTTATGCGGATTTAGCAAGACTTGTACAAATTATCAAAACAAATCGCTTGGTCTAATGGGTCAAAGCCGTTTAGTCCAAGCTGTCCCGCCCCGCAATGGTAGAACACAAGTACTAGAGATAAAGAGAGGCCTACCTGAAGGATGGTCTAAGCACTTAAGCGAATTTGAAGTAGGTTCGCATCTATTTTGGGTCCTTTGGGGGTAAGTTATGCGGATTTAGCAAGACTCGTACAAATTATCAAAACAAATCGTTTGGTCTAATGGGTCAAAGCCTTTTAGTCCAAGCCGTCCCGCCCCGCAATGGTAGAACACAGGTACTAGAGATAAAGAGAGGCCTACCTGAAGGATGGTCTTGGCCTCTAACATCGTTAGCCTCTCCTTCGTCGTCGAGTGCAGATTTGTAAGCTCGTCCACGTCCACATAGCCGTTGTTGTCACGATCCTGCCAACGCGTTACAGGTAAAGTTACAGCAGAGGGCACGGCCAAACGGCAACACAATCGCCGCATATCAAACCATATGTGTTCAACAAGATCAGAACCCGCCCAGAAACACCAAACTAGGTTATAGTCGAGCTCACGGCTGTCTGACGCATTAACAACGAAACACAAGAATGCAGCATCGATACTGACTAACTCCACCAAAATATACTATAATAAAAAGCGTCATTCTTATCGTAAACAAGTAGACTTCGCACAAGCTCGTACTGATCAAACCCACCGCAATCAATACTACTTAAACCCACCAAGATATTGAAGATGGCCATGTAGTCTCGCTCGTCCCGCTTAAACCCACCAACGAACTCGTACCTATTAAACCCGCAACCATGAAGTGTGCTTAAACACACCGACAAACTCGCACTGATTAAGCCCACCACTATCAGTAGTACCTAAACCCACCAACACATTGAATGTCGCCATGTGCCGATTAAGTCCACCACTATTAACAGTGCTTAAACCCACCAACATGTTGAAGATGGCCATATAGTCTCGCTCATCCTGGCCCTGCAGCATTAGCCAGTCAAACGCCTCGAGGAAATCATCCTCCGAGATGTACCCCGTAGAGGCCTTATCTGCTCTGGAAACCATCTGGCTCAGCTTGTCCTCAGAAACAACCTTTTTCAGGCCGAACCGAAGCAAGGCGGGGCTGGCGTAAAAACAAAATGGCAGCTAAAATATAAAAAACGCGGGGTATGTTTATTGCGGAGAGTGGGGGTAATTCATATTTAATGATTTTCGAGATTCGGGGACACGATATCGAAACCAGCTGGCTCAGTTTGTCCTCAAGAGACTCTTTTTCAGGCCGAACCAAGGGATAGGTGGAAAGAAGGAAGGCGGGACGCAAACAAACAAACAAAACGATGGTTATCTTGGTACCGCTGCTATACACCACCGGCCCTCTTATACGTACGAGATAAGAGTTATAGGAGCCTGCTTTGTGTTCACGGCCTAGATTATGGCGATGAGTTAATACGAAGTATGAGAACAACAACAGCAACACCGGTACCACCAACACTACCACCACCACTACCACCACCACTACCACCAACACCACCACCAACACCAACACCAACATCACCACCAACACCAATATCACTACCAACACCACGACGGCCACGACGACCACGACGACCTCCCCCAACACCAACACCACCAACACCACCATCACACACCCCTCCACCAATCCCACCATATCAACCCCCTCTATACCTCTCGTCCCCGATGGTCTAGTGGGTTAATCTCGTAACCACTAAGGTCGATTTCGCAGGTTCGAGCCCCCCAGAGTGCATACTCGTACTCGTAGGGACTTTTTCTTGTCCTAAAAATTGACTTGCGGAACGCGCGAGAGCGTGAG
The DNA here is from genome assembly GCA_036873875.1 of Laminaria ephemera. Taxonomy (NCBI): domain Eukaryota; class Phaeophyceae; order Laminariales; family Laminariaceae; genus Laminaria; species Laminaria ephemera. The sequence continues at coordinate 1,296 of JAYJMJ010000190.1, read as the reverse complement.
TTCGCAAAATTCGATGAAAATCGACGAGCGTTGGGAATGCTGAACCCTCTGCGCGATAAAAA
>JAYJMJ010000188.1:30022-40408 GCA_036873875.1 Laminaria ephemera | reverse complement strand
CCCCAACGATTAACCCCCCCCCACAGGTACCGCGGCCCTATCTGGACAGAAAGCCGTTACTCCTCGGGAAAATTCGTTACGGCGAAGGTGTACGTTTCTGCCGGGACGGATTTTGTCGTCGAAATGGAGCCAAAAATGGTAGGACGGGGCGAAAACAAAGCCGAAGGGATCGCCAACGAGAAAAACGTGGCCGGATATAAACCTTCGGTGGGACCCGCGCTCCGCTTAGAGGTGACGTCTAAGGAGATTCGGACGGTGCTTCGTGGCTTGGACAAACGGGGAAGTTTGTTGGGACCAGAAGAGGCAGATGGTTTTCATCACGGCGAACCGGGACTTCACGAGCGCCTGCTGGCTCCAGACCGTCGCGCGGAGCTCTGTCGGTGAGAATATAAATGGTCTGCTTTTTTTTTTTGTCATTTTGACATATAATACAGTACCGGGCACCTTGTAAGAAACAGGGTAATAAGCAAGGCAGGCTGGTATGTACAGGAAAAAAAAAATTCGGGAGCCGTTGTACTGAAATTAGTGTAGAACTCACCCTCGCCCAAAGAAGAAATCCAGCCTGGGTCATGTGTTTCTGTTTGTTAATGTTCGATGTAAAAAAATAAACCACTGAGCCACTCAGTCAGCGCTGACTACTGAGTAGCTCTGTTCGATGTAAATAATAAACCACTGAGCCACTCATTCAGCGCTGACTGAGTAGCTCAGTGCTTTTTTCTTTACAACCGAACAAAAGAAGTCCGGCGTTCAAATCCCACCAAGGTCGTAGTTCCCCTTTTTCTGGGAGAAAGGGGAATTAAGTGGAGAGAACCGCTATAAAAGAACACTCGACCAGAGGGTCGGAAGTGGAGTGAACCACTGTAAATGAACACTCGACCAGAGGGTCGAAAGTGGAGTGAACCACTATAAAATGGAACTCACGACGAGAAGAAGACCATATAAAGGATAAACCAGGCGTTGATTAGGGGATTGACCAACCCCGGAGGATGTTATCGGTGGGAGGGCGAATTGAGCCCAAAGGTACTTCTATTGTTCGATGTAAAGAATAAACCAGTGAGCCACTCGTTCAGCCGCTGACTTAATAGCTCAGTGGTTTATTCTTGATAACGAACAGTTAATATTAGGTGTCTTGTACTATATCTCCTGTGGACAAGATCATGAAGTGGCGAGCCGCACATCTCGAAGAATGTTGACACAACACACAGCCCACAAAAGATGAGTTTCGCCGAAATCCCCGGTCTCACAGCTGACCGTGAATGCTTATTTTTAATGAAATCGCAGATACTTGGTTGACCATGTGGCAATTGAAGAGCCGCTTTCTATGGGCACCGTCGACACCCAGCAAACCTTCCCGGTGGCTGCTACAGAGGCCGATCGAGACGTCCGGGAGGCGTACAAGCTGTACCAGGTAGGACATCGAAGCTGGGGGAGAGTTTGGCATTCATCGCATACACTAGGAGCGGATGATGACCCCCCCCCCGTCCTCCGTTCCACCATGGTCCTACGAGGACTACGGCCATACATGAAATGATTAGACCCCCCCCCCTCCGATTGCACCAATCGATTTTGTCACGGATATAGAAAAACAAGTTCGTTTCGCAAACGGGTGTAAGAATCAAGATATTTTCGTAAACAGCAGAATCGAGATGTGTTTAATTATTGCGCTCTGCCTCCGTACTTTTGTTTGGAGCTCACGGACTACCGCGGTTTCGACAAAAACCACGGACGTTTAAGGTTTTTACCGAAGCAAGTTTTATCGAAAAAAAATGGATTTTCGTATTTTTTGCTTTTTTTCTTCTTGATTTCCAAATAAATGCAAGAGCAGATGAAAATCTGGACATTTAGCAGCGTGAAAAAAAAATTAACGGAAAGCTTAAATGTCCAAACAATTCCATATTTTCTGCGCAAATAAATGCAAGAATAAATGAAAATTCTGGATATTTATTAAGCAGCGTAAAAAAAAAAATAATGGAAAGCTTAAATTTCCAAAATTTCCATATTTTCTGCGCATGTCTTTTGGGAATCAAGAAGAAAAAAAAATGCACAAAGCTTGCTTCGATAAGGGTGGCCTTGAGTATGCTGAACGGATATACACTTACTATGCGCCTGGTATATAGGTAGTATTAATAGTGTGCGGGGGGCTGTACTCATTTCATGCATAGCTGTAGTCATATGACCATTGACCCTCGCATCCCTACAATGCCGGGACGGAGCACGTCGGGTTTTCACCGACCAGGCAGACATCGCGTGCACCAAGTGCGAAGCGCCGTGAGGTGTTCGGCGAGTCGCATGAAGGGTGAGCTGCATCCTACCAAGAACCATTTGTGAGGCGGACGGACTTCCGCACCTTGTGCGTACTTTTTTGCATATCGGATGACAGCTTTGAATTATTTTTTTTTTTGTTTTCTGGCGTGGCCATTCATTAATGGTGTGGGGGTGAAATAAGAACTAACTCACTAATTTTCACATCCGGGGGACAACATCTTTGCCTAAAACCCGACCCCTCGGTTGACACGTTCACAAACCCACGATACAACGCCAGAAATTTCATCAGTTCATACGAATTCAAGACATTGACTAATTTCCACCTTCGCGGTAGACAAAATGCTTACCGGTACCTCCTAAGCGGCCAAAGTCCACCCTCTTCCCCCCCATTGCACCCTCAAGGCATGGGCGACAGCAACAAACGCCCCGGTGGATCCCCATCCACTCCCCGAGGTTACGCAAAAAGAAGGGGCCGGAGAAGCGCAACTTCAATCCTACGACAACGCCTTTTCTTCCTCTGATTCATCATCTCTCTTGCTAAGCCCGGACCACGACAACGCCGTTTTTTCTGAGTTCTCTCTCGTGCTACGGCATGATATTGGCACGGACGAGCACCTCCTACCCATACACGAGAGCCCGTGGACAGCCGACGGTAAAACATGGTATTACGCGAAAATTAGCGTTCTACCGCCACACACCCCAGCGGGGGGGGCAAAAATAGCGACAAACGCATCAACCGCTGAGGGGGGTAAAAATTATGAAACTACCACCTGGGGGGGTCAAAACAACGAAGTTACCACTATGGGAAGGAAAAACTGTGGAGTTCTCCGCAGTACGGTCGGCGTAGGAAGAGAGGGAAATATCACTGACTGTGCACGGATACAACCCGGAAGTGCAAGGGGGGGGGGAGATTCACAGGAGAACTTACGGGGGGCGGGGCTGTCGATTACTCTGAGACCGGAGGGGGGGAGGCAACGAAGGAAGCGCTTGGAGAGGGAGGCGACGGTAGCGATGTCTCTGGAGGACGAGAGGTCGAGGCTGATTAGCAAGGTTATTGCGGGGTTGATGAGAGAAGCGAAGGCTAGAGCAAGGGGGCTGGAGGAAGCTCGAGCGTCTGCAAGATTTGCAGCGACCGTTTCCCCCATAAATGTGAGTGTTTAAGCTGGCGGGAAATGTGGGTGTTTAACCCTGTTTCTTGACCCAAGGAGCGACAATGGGCTTTCCCGCCGTGCAATGCAGACAGAGCTTCGGGCGGCGAGGTTACCGTCCTATAGATGAATAGATCTTGCATACATTAAGCACACCGCTCAGGCATCCATGCATCAATCATACGTATAAAGTGCCTCCCGAGCGCTTCGCGGAGTAAGCTCCCTGGGAAGGGAGGCGGTCAAAACAGACCGAACTACAGAAGTCCCCGACATACCGGGGATATTCCAAAACGTATTTCCCACTACAATAAAAGCCAATCTACTTATGGAACTCCCTAATATCATCAAACCGTTGTCGTTGATGTATCCTTGTACAAGCACAATCAACAATCCCCTTTGGGGTTACAGAGGAAACTGCGGCGAAACAAAGTAACGATTTTGGTCACACGAAGCAGCCCCGGTTCCCGGGAGAGGGGATGCGTCCTAAGTGAAACTTAAGAGAGATATATGACACGCGCGTAACATGAGGATACTTGTACTGCTGCACGCGTTTGCCAGAAGGTCGAGAAGACCGCCAATCTCGATTTTTAGGTCGACAGACATGGCCCCCAAAGGGCTAGTAAAGCATATCCGCCATAAATGCGAGTGTTTAAACCGTATTCGCCATAAATGAGGGTGTTTAAAAACGTTTAAGCGGTTTCCGCCATAAGTGTGAGCTTTTAACCGTATCCGCCATAAATGGGAGTGTTTGAACCATGCGCATACGAGTGTCAAGAAAAAACCCGGGTCCTATTGAATGGAGTCGAAGCCTCTAAGCGATGATTCTGTGAACAGAAGTAGCAGAACTAGCGAAAAAGCGATGCTGGGCCATCAAATGACACTATGTGGTTGTTTGGAACAATGCACTTCGACGGTTGCAGATACTATTGGAATATGGACTTTGAGTTTAAAAAGAATACGTATCAAGTTGGTATGCAGTCACTACGCACGACTAAGCTGGGTATTTTAGTGTGGACATCGGATAAATGCTTTATGACGTGAGAGTACTATATTGTTCCCCTTCGTCATCCGATACATCGAGATTGAGATAGATGCCATGCGAGTGCCACTTCTTTGACCATCCAATGCAATCCGCCCTCCCCGGCACCCTCGTTCGTATAAGGTCAAAACACAAGACGGGATCGATGCAGTGGAGGGAAAAGAAATGGGGTTAGCCAACGCGTGTGCGAGGCAGGACGTAGGGATGAAGTCGGAGGGTAAAGCCGACGAAGGTGGCACTAACCGCGGGAACCTTGTAGCAACGGAGGAGGAGGAGGAGGAGGAGGAGGAGGAGGACCGATCGCGGAAAAGACAACTACAAGCGTTGAGGGACGCGGAGGTTGACAAAAACTTACCAGAAGTTTCTGCAGCGTTCAACAAAGAAGCCAACAACACAGAACCGTCCGGTGCTAAAAAACCTCCATCACAATTATCCGATGCGAGAAGTCCATCAGAAGCGCCCGATGCTAGACATACATCGCACCAGACGTCTGTTTCCCAAGACAACACAGAATCGTCCGACGCTAGAAACAATCCATCAAATCGGACGCATGCTTCCCAAGGGGACGGTAGAGACTGCCTGCGGCGACGAAGAAACGATGAGGAGCAACGACGAAACAACGCCTTTAGCATTTTGCTGGTGAGGGCGAACACCAGCGTGCCGACTACACGCGTCGACCTTGGGTCGGGATCGTGGAGGGAAGCTATCGGGGAGCTGGTGGGCTGTCCCGACGGGCAGAAGCTAACCGCGGTACGGACTAATCGCGAACGAAGATGACTCTTAGGGTGCTATATATGATAAAAGTCGCGTTGTTTATGTATGTTTCGTTGTCCTAACCACGACTATTAGAGTGCGGTCGTTAAGTAGCTCTCAGAACGCTACGAGACGCGTTCTTCTAACAAAACAAAATTCGGTCGATAGAGGTAGCACTTTTTCGGCCAGAACGTATCCTGACGAACGGGGAGGATCTCTCCTCAATTGAGGAACTGCCCAAAAATCGTTAGAAGCAGTTGTTTCCTGGCCCTCGAAGCGACAATGGGCTTACCCGTTCTTTTTCTGAGGCTCCCTCCTCATTTGAGGACCTCTATACCTCACTGAATTGTTTTTTTTTTAGTAAACTAAAAGTTCAACCCGATGGCCAAACCCATGGCCTAGGTATAAAAAGTATTCATAGTGCAAAAAAAAGAGTGACATTCCGACGAATTTGGGTTAAGGAGCCCCGTCATTCATAAAATATTTTTTTGCCAAAAGTGCTACCTCTATCGTCTATCGTGGCACGCGTCCGGTAAAAAAATATTATTATTATTTTTGCCCTCCGACAATGTAGCGTAGATGCCGTTCCGATATAGATCGAATATCCTTCCTTCAAGCAGTAGTGTCTCTCCTATGGCTCTCTGCCTACTTACTGTTTCCCAATTTCCCTTCCCTACTTCTTTCCATTTTGTTTTTTGTTTGCTGTATTACATCCCCTATTCTACATCAATATTCCATCCCCAGGTCATTGGCCTATAGATCATGTATATGTTAAGCACGCTCCTCGAGCATCTATGTAGCCATCATACAAGGTCATCCATAAAGCAAATCTCGGAGACAAGAAGAGTAGAAAGCAAAGAACAGGCTCAGGTAAACCATCAGCATGGAAAATGCCGCCGAACCGGGGATTTTCCGCTATGAATCTCCCACTACAATGAAGCCAATCTACTACTATTGCAACTCCCTAGCACCATCAACCATCGTCACATCCATATCATGTACATAGCACAATCAACAGAATCCCCATTTGTTTTTCACGATAGTATTCCCTGTAATACCTAAACCACGGGACTGTTCATCACAGCCTGCATTTTATTTTTTCTCAAGGTCAGTTTGTTGGGTGAGATATAGAGTTCCTCGAATGAGGAACCTCCAAAAAAATAGTTACATCCCCTATCGTAGCGTCGCGCTCCCCTGTAGACCTCGGTGTTCTACACACAATTCGAGCACTCGCTAGCAGTACAGCACGGGACGCCTAACAGGAAACATAACTGCTGACTCAGGCTGGATTTCTTAGTTCGGAGAGGGTGCGTTCTACACTAACTTCAGTATAACGGCTCCCGAATTTCTTATTTTCCTGTAAATCTCAGCCTGCCTTTCTTATTACGCGGTTTCTTAGTTAAGTGTCCTGTACGGTAGTACTTAGGGCGGTGTTAATGTATTAGTGAGGTACTTCGTATTAGTCCGTTTGACCACTGCAAAAAGGTTAACCAATTGCCTACCCAAACTAAGCCTTATAACAGCGGTGCGAGTCGCGTTCTTCTGCAGGTTTCGGTGACCTAAACAGGATTCGCGCACTCGCTATATCATGCGTACATAGAGAGTGCCCGCCGCTGGATATGTGGCCCCAAATCATCTTTCAAAATAACTGATGTAATATTTCGTCACCCGCGACCAAGACCAGGGTGGGGAGGGAAGCCGCGTGTTCACTCCGAGCAGCGCAACAAAATAAGTCGATGGCGGCGTATTTCGGGAAATAATAGAGCACAAAACTCGCAAAATGATGTATAATTATGACTCCGTTTTTACCTTCTGACAATGTGTGGCTTGTTCCAGTCATACAAGCAGTCAACCTACAAAGGAAATCCATCATCTAATGTCGCAAATTAAAATAATGGAGCGCAAAAAAACAAGACTTGCAAAGCAATAGGGCAGCCACACTCGCGCTAGTGGCCCTGGGCCGATAGAAGGCCCTTAAATTGTCCGTCCTGTAGTGGCGTCGGTTTTTGTACAAACCGCGTACGTATCTGGTATGGGTGTGCAGCGTAAATATATATACCATGGTGGTTCTCTCGATTTGAAAGGGAGGACTATATTCCAGTGTGTTTGCGTATTGCTCGCGAAAAAGCGCTGATGATGACCCAAAGCTCTCACCTTCGAACATGTCTTCGTTCTTCGGATTTTTTTGTTTTTTTTTCATCCTCCGACGGATGGGGAAAAATAACGCTTAAGGTCACCACATGTCCACGTATTTTCATACGTGTCGTGTGTCAATTTAACTCAAATGCATTAGCAATCCAGCGTTAGCTGTCGTATCCTTCAGTTCCCGTGGCAACGGCAGCGCAAACTGTCTCTACCGACGGTCACCGTTATTACTACCGCAGCGTAAGCTGCCGTGGTATACGGATGCGTGATATGCTTGTGAGTGATCGACGTGGAAGCTCATGCCGCACAATAGAGGATGGCAAAAAATAAGAGTAGGTTGAAAACTAGGAATATCTATAGAGTTCGTGCATAGATAGGCTTCCTTTTTTGTGGGTTGTGTTGGTAAACCCCCTCATAGCGTTGATAGGTCTTACACGGTTGGATACGGGACGAGATAGACTCCCAGATGATCACACAAAGTCATGTATATATTATCGAACCATCGAGTGAGGCAAGGGCCACGGCATGGCAAAGCATCATAACAAGCCAGCAAGTTACCCGGCGGGATAATAAACTCCCTTTCCCCCGCAGAAATATATGCATATCCCCACTGCGATAATGCCTCATCAAGTATGGAACTCCCTAGTCTCCGATGGAACATCTCCGCTGTGAACCAGAGGACAACCAAACAGGGTTTCCTTTGGTTTTCTTCTTTCTAGGGATGCTTTTTATGAGTGATCGATGCTGAAGCTCTTGCTGCACATTGTCGGAATGGCAAAAATATCAAGAATAACAGGTACTGTAGCTACAGAAGGGAGTCAGACTTCGTGCGTATACTTCCTTTTGGGATTTTCCCTTGGTTTGCATGCATCATCCCAACGAACCATCCGCTCTCCTCGTCTCCTTCCGTTTCCGAGCAGATGAGGGTTGAAGGTGCATTAGCCTTCACCCTCGATCCATCGTGCCCAGCCGCGTTTAACGACAAGGCCGGGCATCTCTTCGGGATCAGGTACTACTCATCATGACTGGTAATGCGATAGGGGTACCACTTTATGGCCCAAATATATTTTAAGACTGACTTGGCTTCTCAACTAGACCAAAGAAATACCCAATATCGTTGGCATGCCGTGTGTGTGTGTTTTCAGTAGTATTCGTTGTATACCTTGGCCATGAGATCGTTCACCGGGCTAAGCGTGCATTTTCTTGCCAAAGTCAACCGTTTGGGGTAGGCATACGGCTCTCCTCAAACGAGGAGCGACGCGTGCTACTTTAAGAGGTATCACGTTTTGGCTGAAACGGTTTCTGCATGACAGGGCTCCTTAACCCAAAATCGTCGGAATTTCACTCTTTTTTTTTTGCAAACAATTTTCGTTGTATACCTAGGCCATGGGATTGTTGTTCATCGGGTAGAACTTTTATTTTTTTCCCCAAAATCGTTTTTTTTTTGGGAGAGGTATGGAGCTCCTCAAGTGAAGAGCCTCAGAAAAAAAAAATGTTGCATCTCTGCCGCAGCATGCGTCGACAGAAAAATATATATATATATCCACTCCTGACATAACATGAGAGAGCTCTAAAACTGTGGGCTTCGGATATTCTTTACGGAAAAGTGCTGGCATTGAGCTTAAATCGTGAAGCCTGCGGGTGTGTGAAGTCTGTAAAACTTCAATTGGTCATGTGCGCGAAACAATACTGGCCACTCAGAGGGATACTAAAGTGTTAGTGCCCCAGCCTCTGGTAATTGTAGGTTCTGTGATGAAAAAAAAAAAACATATATATGTATGGAAAGAAGTGGGGAAGGGAAATTGGGAAACAGTAGGCAGAGAGTCATAGGAGAGACACTACTGCTTGGCAGAAGGACATTCGATTTATGTCGGAACGGCATCTACGCTATATTGTCGAAGGGCGAAAATAATAACAATAATAATAATAATAATGTATATCCCGTGAGACTTTGACAAAGTCCACTCTCTCGCTCGAGACCCTGACAAACAGAACGAGCAGCTTCGTATCGCTATCGCGTGAAGGGAGTTCAACTTCGTGCATATAGATTTCCTGATTTCTTTTCCCGTGGCTTTGTTACGGGGAGCGCCCCCTGGCGCGCTACGATTTTTATACAATTCCTTCTTTTACGAAAGACTCGAAAACAAGCGTATTTTTGCTGACCTTGCCTGGTTTCCTGAATCAAGAGAAGCGTGCAAATTGGGCCAGCGGGGCGATCCACAAGCGCGCAAATATCGTTCCAGGCGTTCAGAGCAAGTGTCCACGAGCGTGCAAACAGCGTTCCAGGCGTTCAGAGCAAGTGTTTCATGCCAATGATTCACAAGTTCTCAGTTCTTAAATTTCCGTGCTTTCCACTGATCGGCTAGGCTACCCAAGCTCCCATGAGCCCCCAGCACGTTATGCCGATCCCCTTCTGTGCTATCCCTCCGAGGTCTTGCAACTCCGGGTCATTCACTAAAATATTGGTGAATGTCCCCTGCTCGCCGTGACAGCTTTTCTTGGTCTTTTTGGGCACATTTATGAGTGATGGACGTTGAATCTTATCCTGCACATTAGAGGATGGGAAAAACATCATTAAACTGCTCCGTATATATATACCGGGTAGTATGTAACCCACCTACACCCCAAGACCAACACACCCCGCAAAACCAAACGCCTCGGGCAATTCGCGCCACCTTCCGCGACAGCGTGCGAGGCGATATGGTTTGGGTGAAAGCTCGAGCAGAAGGAGAAGTCGTAGTTCTGCTCGAGGCCGATCGACAGCTCACGGGCCAGGGGCAGGGACAGACGGTCGCAACTCAACCCAGCAGTGGTTGGTGAGTGCAGAATGAAGTCAGGGGCGTGCGACGAGAGAGGTACTGTACCTATTTTTGGCCTAAACATTTCTACTTTACCTCTTTTTGGCAAAAATATTTCAGACTGGCGGGTGTTATGATAGGGGTACTGTACCTCTTTTTGGCTGAAATGCTACCTCTACTGCTACTACTACTACTGCTACTACTGCTGCTTAATACTACTACCACTACTCTTACCAGT
>JAYJMJ010000187.1:0-13008 GCA_036873875.1 Laminaria ephemera | reverse complement strand
AGTAGTGCAGGTGCCCGCTATAGTGCAGGTAAAATCTCTGGACACACCCCTGCACTATATAGGGCCCAGTACTGTAAATGCAAATGACGACTTGGAAATGCCCAGAGCCCCGCCGCCATGCTCCAGGAAAACAACATGGACCCCACATGCTTGAGTATACTGTATGTACCTGATATATTGCTGTGTAGTACTTGCGATGTATGTGTGTCTCGAAGTTGTGCCTACAGAGCTTTTATAGTCTCTCTAGGATGACGAACCAGCAAGGACCCTGGGTGTGCTGGATGTCGATGGTTGTAAAAACAGTTTAATAAAACACACATACATACAGCAGCGTGGAACATGTGGTTGATGTGGCAGCAAATAGACGGCTGCTTTTGGTCACGTCAGTCACGACTAAAAACAGTATATTACGTCTAGACGGCGGTCAGTCACAGCAGGGCTGAGTGTCAGCGGTACTTGAAAAAAATCCAAATTTGTTGTTGGCTCATTATTCAAAGAACGACAACAGCAATAAAGAGGAAAAAAGGAAACATAAAATAATCGTACATGGTGGCTCTTGGCAACAACACTTGTTCTTGGCTGCTTGCTTGTGTTGTCGCACTCTGCTGGCTGGTCGACACGATCATACTGCCGCATGTACATCATTGCTGCTGCTCTGTGCAGGGTCGATTGCAGGTTGTTCTGCTGTGCTTGCGGTTGGTAGATAGATACTGTTTGTGGCTATCGAAGCGTGGTTTGTGCCTTCACTTCGTGGTGTGCGCAGATGAAGCAGGTTCAAAAACATAAAAAAGGAAATAAAGGGGAAAACGAGGGGGAAAAAACATTCCAGGCAGGCCCAGGGATCGTTCCGGAAAAAATAATTTCCCCGTCGGCAAATTAAGAGCTGAGAGTAGTCTGAGAGGCCAGAGAACTGCCGAGGGTGGCCTCCAAAGGCATCGACTTTTTAGTAAGTGAGTCTATTCTGCCAGGGGGTGGCTGTCTGTGGAGGAAACAGAAGGCAGAGGGGACAGCGGCAGCAGATGGAGGGGGGGCGTACTCATTTGTTGGTTGCCTTCTTAGTCATTTGACCATTGACTACGCATCCCTTTCGAGACGGAGCAGCGGCAGCAGATGGAGGGGTTGGTCTAATTGCCAAGGAGTCGAATACTGCTGTATAGGCAGCAGTTATGATTTCAGCCATCAGTTCAGTGACGAACGGTTTTTTATTGTTTATTCGAGGTTGACTACACGTCGTCTATGCACGATTTTACCGCTGCCGTGAAGGAATGATTTACAAACTCTAACTTTGCACCCAATTTTTGGGGACAAACTGCAGACTGGAAAAAAATATATACCCTGGTACCTGGTACACAGAGTCGGGTAATAAGAAAGCCAGGCTGAGATTTACCGGAAGAAAGTAATAATTCGGGAGCCGTTATAATACTGAAGTTAAAATAATAAAAATTCAGTAGCCGTAGTTAGCCGAAGTTATTAATAGTTTTCTTTCTCTTTTTTTTTCTTCTTTTTTTGGTATTAATAGTAGTCGTGTAGAATACACTCTTCTTTCTCAAATAAGAAATCCAGCATGAGCTAGAATTCCTGCTACTTATTAGGTGCCCTGTACTACTACTGTCCGAGGTATTATAGAGCTGGCTGTGAATCGGCTGTGTTTTCCGATATTTCAAACATTGGTTTTCGGCGCAGCCGATGTCCGATATATCGAAGCCGATATAACGCCGGTATATCGGGCGAGCGCAGCGCGTTTCTGGCCATTTGGCTGCGAAATTGAGTATTTTTGAGGGCAGTACCAACCGATGTGACACTGGCAAAATATCGGTAAACACATTGTCCCGATTTTCCACTTCCGATTCCGACTTAAATCGCTCCGATTAATGAGTGAATCGGCTCCGGAGTGAATCGGCTCCGGTTCACACCCCTAGTACCAGGTCTTTAGTTTATACAAGGTTTCTGCGGCTGACGACACCCGCTCAATGAATCGAGTCCAAGATCTTGACAAATAGTGGTCGCCAGTAGACAGTGGAAGCATGTGCGAGGACAGAAAAAAACGAGCGATTGCTTAAACACTACTGTTGGGCATTTATGTACGCGGAAAACAGCACAGTTCGAACACCCCCCCGTCCGTTGCGCATGTTACATATTATATACGATTTTTGAATCCAGACAGCAGTGCCCCCACACAGCAGTGATGAACCATTATTGTTATTATACCATCCAAGAAACTGCCAAATCCAGGATAACTGTAGATGGCTCGTTTCTTTGAATACTCATCATTCCGATGACATGGAGGAAAAGGCGGCTTCGAAACTAAGGGCGCCTCACTGCTAACAATATCATGATAAAATAATTATTGACCATCGGGAACGCACAACGGCAGGGAACTGTGCGTACGATTAAAGACGACGCTGTCATAGTCACCGCCGGTGGGGAGTGTGAGGGCGTACGTGGGCAAGAAAGAAAACGAGCGAATGCTACCACTGCTGGGCATGAGGACCGCGGTTCGATGCCAGGCGGGTTCAAACACTTAAAAGGTACTTTCTGTGCTTTTTTTATCTTGCCGGCAGCTTCTTTAGCTTTTCGGTTGTCATCGTTGTAAGAAGCATAGTTGGTATGATGGAAGGTCTCGTCAGAATAGTAAGAGCTCTGTGTACGTGTGTGTGTTGTGATCTACACATTAGATAATCTGTTCTACCCATCGACATCCAGCACGCCCAGTGTCCATGCTGATTCTTCATAGTTGTGTGGGCGTTCGATGATGACATCGTTCTCAACTTCGAGAATCATACCAGGTACTGTTTTTGTTGCGTATTTGTTGATCATATACCAGATATTCCTTGCGCTGTTCCTAGCGTTTGGGACGACCAACGAACGGAAGGCTGCGACTGGTGTCAAGCACCCGGTGCAGGGTAGACGCCTTGATCGATTTGCAGCAAAGACCGCTGTGGTGGTGGTGGTTGCAGGATCTCGTGGTTGATACAGCCCGGCTGGTCCTATTTCAGTGGTGCTGTGTGGGCATCCGCGTAGTAGGTGTTGTGGGCGCGCTCGACGTAATAATTGCGGAGCGTGAGTGGAGATTTCGAGCCGGTGAGGGAGGGAGACGAAAGGGAGAACTACACTAGAAGCTAACTGCAATTTGACATATCTGTGCACGGAGAATCCGAGAAGGTTCACGCACTGCCGACTCAACCAAAACTATACACAGGTAGCGCCAAAGGAGCTGAAACTTCGAGAGGGTCAGCGATGTGATGAAAAATGGCCAATTCAGTGGAGGTTTGTGTCACAGGGTGGCCATGACCGAGAATTGAAACCCGAGAATCGAAAATTTGAGGGGGTTCACCCTCGAGTGAACAAGCGGACACGAACAAACACTTTTGGACATCTGTCTGGATTATACTGTTTTCGGGGCTACGCCCCTCTAAAGGAGCTTGCGGGGCCGCTGCGAGTATGATACGTCGTATGTAGCGACCTGACGAAAAAACGGGAGCGTGCACATATAGACACGAATTCCACAAAAAAGGGCGCCTGTGCGATTGATCTATCAGCTCGATCGATGCAAAACACACGGAGGCAGGGGGGGGCGGGCCAAGAGACAACATCGATCGCTTCAGCAGGTCTAGTCACAGGAAAACAGGACAACGCGGAGGTCACAATAGTACGCTGGCATGAACGCCGCGGCCGTGACCTAAAAACGGAGGGGTGAGGAAACACCACCAGGGAATACGGGTAATTCTGCAGCAATAAAAAAGCTTGTTCTACCCCCTGCACGTTCCGACAGCAACACAAGAGGGTATTGAAAGGGACCTTAACCCCTTTACAAATGCATCGATATCTCGGCGACAAAATACTTGGCATTACAACTGCGTCATTTTCGATTAACAAACACGTCACAAATGTCCGGGCTGATCTCGAACGGAAGGCAAAGGGAGGGCGAGGGCATTCGTGCATAAGCGCGGGAAACGCCGCAATCAAACGGACAACAGGGGCAAGGGATTCCGGGGGATGCGCGTAAGAACCAATCCTTTCGAACGTTTCGATCCGTCTCGCAGGGAACAGTAGGTGCGGATGAAGGAGACCGTGAGAAACAAACACAGAGGAGTATGCCTACGTATACTAAACACAAGGAACCAATTTCGTTAACAACAAGTCCTGATAAACCAGATTTACGCCGTGAAGAGGGGTCCACTATTAACTACTCAGCAGAGCCGTCGACAGAGCCGAGAATTTAAGCGCCGCGAGACTCGTCTACGTTGTGCAAAACACCACACTCCCAGCAAGGAAGGGCTCATACCGACGTACATTGAGCGCGCACACCATGGCGTGACTGAGTCGGATCCTGATGGTGACGCACAGCAGTACAGAAGCGCCAACGCAACTACTTCTAGGAACTCGACAACACTTGCAGGGCCTTTTCGATCAAAAACCATGACTAACAAAAAATGCACATATTTCCGGAGTCCATGCCGCCTCCCTATCTCCCGCTAGCGACAGTGACAACAGCAGTTCACCGCCATCAACCAAAGTATAATATGCCAAGAACACAGATAGCGACATTTGACGAAAATCGTCACTTGTTCTATCAAGAGTTTTCTGCCCTTGTCGCAAGGGCAAGATCCAGCTCCGCATGCACAGCCCAAATGGCAGCAGCAGCCCGACATCGACGAGGCCCTTTCTTGGCCGCTTCTAAACGACAATAGTTAGTCCTTCGCGCAATACCTGTCACGAAAGCAGCGGGCACGAGGGGGACGCGGCGGTTGCTGTCGGCCTCGCTGTGCTGTGTATGATATGTATGCATGATAGTTGACAACGAGCATACCGCGGCCGGTAACATTCAAAACCGTACACAGCTGCCACACGATTACTACTATTAATGTATTTACTGCTGTAAGTACTGGAGTTGGACTACGGTCCACCACTGTTAACAAGCTGTGTGATACTGGTACAGTTGTTTGACTGTTTTTGCTCACCCCTTTAGCCCTTGGCTGTATCTAATCTACCAAGTAGTCCCCTTTATCCTTCTTTCATTGTATGATGATACCCTAGATCCGCGGTCTCAAAATCGGGCTCTCCTCCTCCTCCCCTCCCCACTACGGGGCGTACTCGACAGAAATCGCCACCCGGCAGAAGCGCTACGAGCGATGGAAAAACTGAGTCAACTCGAGCTCGTGAATCAATACTCGACTCGTTGCACAAGAAAAGTAGTACGTCGCACGTACGTAGTGCGTACCCCAATGTACCAATAGTTTGTTTTGCACACACTAGATTCCTACGTGGATAGCATAATTTTACCAGGAATTGTCACAGACCCGTCTGATTTCGATGCCAACCAGGAACTTCAACAAGAAAACCATAACACATTGTGCACAGTCTCGGCGTCAAATACGCCGATTTCGGCCCCGACCACCGTCGAGACGGGTCGGGGTAGGGGTTAGGGTTGGGGTTAGGGTTCGGGTTGGGTCGTGTCGGGTTTTGCGGTCGATACGCACAAATACGCAGAACTAACAGCACACCATGATGACCCGAAGTACTGCATGTGCCGATGCTGTACTGTTGTGACAACTTTTGCAACTATCCGGTACATATCGGCGTCAACCACAGTTCCTACAAAGTGTTAAACGGCCCTCTCGAAGGAAACAACTCTGACAAAAGTAAAACGCGAACAGAAAACCCAGCTACAATAGAGCTCACCTGCCGACGAGTCTCACGAATAGCTTTCTACTGTTTTCCTCCTTCGGCCAGAGGATTCGCACACCCACAACGGGAGGGGTCATCACGGCTGGCGGAGACCAGAGGACAGCAGCAGCAGCAGCAGCAGCAGTGTCAAAATCACCGCTACCGTCGGCATCCGATTCTTCATTAGAGGGCCACGCCCACGATAGAGCTCGGTACGCTAGGCCGCGCTGCAGCATCCGGCGAATGGCGACTTCCCTCCCCCGATCCATTTGAGGCTCATCTGCCAGACCGAGATCCTCCCCCATGACGTCTCGAGGGATACGCCCCTCCGATTCACGCGCCGCCTCGTCCGCCCCCGCCTCAAGGAGAATGCTCACTGCGGCGGGATAGCAGTAACCAGCGCCATAATGAAGCAGGTGCATGCCCTGGAAATACGTGTTGGCCCACTCCGACCGCCCCTTCTCTCCGTCCGAGGCGAGCAGCAGCCGGAGGATTCTTGGGCGACGGAATCGAATGGCTATACACAACGCCTGGGCCAACGCCATCTCGCCCCCGACCGCCTTTATCCCTCCTTCTTCGTTGACCAGGACCCGCACCACGCCCACGAAGCCTTTCTCAACGGCTTTCAAGAGCGGACACATTCGGCTGGTGTCCAGGGGCGTCGGCTGCATCGCCCCGAGCGACAGCAGCTTTGACACCATTCTCTCGTGGTTTCCGGCGCACGCCGCAAACAGTGGTGTTGCGCCGTTGGAGGCGCAGAGGCGCAGCGGTTGAGCGTGTCGGGAGCTGCGGTGTACAACAAGTCGACCAAGTCCGTATCACCGTTTACGGCCACTGGATGAAGAGGGGTGCACCCGTTTTCTTCTTCCAAGGTCGCGTCTGCGTCCGCCTCGAGCAGCAATCGCACCATTTCCGCGTGGGCGTACTTGCTTCCGCAACTCGCCAAGAGTGGGGTGCGGCCTCTGTAGTCGGTGGCGTTGGGGTCGGCGCGGCCCTCGTTCAGCAGCAAGCGGGCGATATCGACGTACCCGCTCCAGGCCGCTATGTGCAGGGCCCGTTCGCCAGGAATGATGGCAGTAGCGTCCGAGTGCGGACGTACGAATACTCTATTGACAGGCCTTTCGGGATCTGCCCCCTGCCCCAGCAAAAATTTGACCATGTCAGGATGATCGACTGTGGTGGCACCCGTGATGGGCGGCAAGGTTTGCCCTGGGTATCCATTCACATCCGCCCCAGCTCGGATCGCGGCCTTTGCTGCGTCGAAGTTTAAGTTTCCCAGCACCACCGCCGATAGCAAATCTTTGTCGTACTGAGACATTCCAGCGGCACAGCTTCGTACCTGGTACCGGTATACTTCGAAGTATAGCCAACCCTCCCGTCGGTGTTCGACAGTGTGAGGAACGGGAACAGCTTGATACAGATGCCAAACTGCAAGACCAGAAACAGCAGTAACAACAGCACCACCAGCAACCGCCAACACACTGCGCAGAGCACCGGCACGGGACAAATCAAGCGAGCTGAATCAAGCTAACGCATGTCGGCCTATCTCCGTCATAAACATTCACCATGAATATCTTCGAACTCCCAGGGTCGAAATTCGAAATTCGAAATTCAAAATTCAAAAATTTTAAAATCGAAATTCTAGTCGGGACTGCTGCCCTACGAAGCGAGCCAGACAGAAGGAGGCACTTGGGGCTTGTGGTCGGAGCGACGCACAGCAGTGTGCGCACACTATATAGCTGCAACGGAGTGTGTGCACGGGCATGACGAGCACATCCTGGCGAAGGGTCAACGACTTGGCTGCGACTTTGTCGGCCGCAGGAAAGAAAGGAGACCGGCAGAAAAAACAAAAAAATCTTTTGTTTTACTGTATGCCCAAGGAGGTGTCCTGGAGGAGACCGAAGGCAGGCAAGGGCAACAGCAGCAGCAGCAGCAGCAGCAGCAGCAGCAGTATGGGGTTGGTCTCATGGTCGTGGAGGAGCCAATACATGTGAAGTATAATGTCTACAGTACCTCTACCACTTCAGTGTGACGAACGATTTGCTCGATTATGTCGCCGCTGCTGTAAATTGTAAATTCATGATCGGGTAGTAACTGCGCCCCACGTTTTGGAACAAACTACTTGGAAGTAAAGCTTCAAAATTATTAAAACATTAGCAGCAGTCCAGTGGCTACTACAGTACTGCTAGCCGGTCGCCCCGGTGATCAAGTGGCTACCCTCGAAGACTACTAAGGTTGGAGTCAGGGGTTGGAATCTCGGCGGTATGGAGGTTTTCATTTCTGAGACACCAACTGCCGAGAGCGCTTCATAGCGTGGGAAAGCACAATTCGGCACGAGTCGACGAGGGAAAAGTACTGAATTTTTCTCGCGATAAAAATTAAGGCGCGCACCGTAGTGGAGAGGGGGGAGAAGAGCCTGCTTTGTGACCTCGGGTCTGAGTTACGACTAGGGAGGGAGAAGGGGGAAGAAAAAATGCAAAGATAATAGATGGGATGAGCAAAAAAAAAACAAACTGACTGTGCTCGTGAAACACGCACTACAGAGAAGTATGGGCGAGCATTTGACCCCAAGAAAAGGTGGGGGGGGAAAAGGCGTTTTTAAGATCGTCATAGCCAGCACACCTGGTGCCTGGTAAATACTCATTTTAGGTTTATATCTGGTACTTGTTTCCCTTTGAGCGCGGGGGACCGTCGACCAAAACATTTTGGTTTGGAAACCTGTGAGCCGATTATCACAAAAAAAACGGAGGCACTTATTTGCAAAGTTGTCGAACTCGGCTGCGAGAGTGACGTTGAACACGTCTCTTATGTTGGTTACTATGATATGGCCGACTATGATGATAGTCGAAAGGTAAGCGCTTGGACTATGCTGTTAGGCAAGTCCGGTTGCAAGCTTCAAGCTCAGAAGAAAGAAGAAATAATATGTTGATTATTGGACCGCTCCATGGTCGGATGGAAATAAGGTAGAGACGGGAGTGATGGGATGGAGGGCTGACCGTCACCTGATCATCACGGAACAAAGGCCAAGCTACGGGCAGATGTACTCTACGGGTTTTGTTGTACTGGCTGACAGTCCGACCTACAGTAACGTTCCCTGCAGCGTTCCCTTGACGTTCAACGTACTAAGTACTGTTCTCGAGAAACGTACCCTTCGGGAAGTTCCTATATACGTATTCGTGCCGCATACTTCTAGACGTCCGCATACTTTTCTCAGAATGTTCCTATTATTCGTAATTCCGCCGCATTTCTGGGTGCTGCTGTCTAGATAGACCGCATCACTATGCCTATGCTTGAGTAGCACTACATTCTACATAGCACTGGCTATAGACGACTACCAGTATGTTACTGACAGCGACTCGACAGTTACTGGCTACGCACTTCTGTAGCCAAGTACATATCACTAACATCTTAAACACTTGACTCTACGTCGTGCGCATACATCATAGCGACCTTCCGAAACAGAATAATGGCGGCCTTCTCCCCCCCACCCCCCTGACAAAACACAGTACACAAAACGCACGAAAAAGGGCGCCGGTGCGATTGACCTATCAGCTCGACCGATCCAGAGCGCTCATGGGAGGGGGGGGTAAGCTAATCGACAACATCAATCGTCTGAGCTGGTCTATAGCGTGTGTAGGAAACGGAACAAAAGAGGGGAACGTACGACGGCACGAATGCCACGGCAGCGATTCGAAACCAGGGGCAAAGAAAAGCACAAAGTGACAATACCCAAATGACATTATTAAAAAACGCATGTTGTGCGCTGTGCCGTTCCAAAAAGGACCTTGGTGGGAAAAATGAAGAACAAAAAAAAAATGAAGAACGACTCGGCCGACATTTCGAGAAGGGAAGGCAGAGGGAGAGCGAGGAGAGGGCGAGAGACATTGTGGACAGCGAAACGCGAGACGCACCGGGTTCAAACCAAAAATAGGGGCAACGGAAGACGGGGGTGCGCGTCATAGGCAAACCTTACGAACGTCCCGGCCCGTCTCGAAGAAGAAAAAAGCAGGAGGGGTTGAAGAAGGAGATCGTGAAAAGAAACACAGTAGTGGGATGTACACTATGCTAACGAACAGATTCCGCGAACATCACTGTAGAACTGCACCCACACATTATGCAGCGGTCGTTGTCCCTGCAGACGAGAGAGCTGAACGCGACTGGTCAAACAAGCCAGTTACGTCCGTCTGTGATCAGCACCAACCATATGAAGGTCTGGCGCCTACATCAATAAACTACAGCAACATCACCGACAACAGAACGGCGGACGTACGTGGCAGAGAGTTATTTTCTGAGAAAAGTTGCGGACTTTTAAGAGTGCAGTATGCAAAACACAGCCCGATCAAGGTAGCCGGTACCTGAAACATATATCTTCTAATGAAGGACGTCATCAGCAAAAAGAGGGAGTGGTTATGATGATACATGAATCGCTCCAGGGGCTGTCCTTTAGGAAATTAAATAATCAAAACGACCCAAAATAAACGCGCACACCACATGACTCGGACCTTGATGGTGACACAAAGCAGCAGTGCAAGCGCCAACACAACGAGTGCTACTGTACGATTCAACGACATACCAGTATGTTATAACGACTACTGGTATGCCAGTGTGTTGTAGCCAGGTTCGCATTTACAAGAACTCATTCGATGCCGTATACGCGAGCACACAGAGCAGAGGTGCAGCCGAAGGGTCAATGCCAAACAGGGGTGCTGCCTCAAAGGGATTGCTGAGGGTGGGCAAAAGTGCAAAGCAATGGCTTTATGAGGCTGTGAATCACCTATAATACGTATTGCGGAGGAATGTAGTAATCAGGACCAAATATGGCTACTAAAAACGGTGGAATATATAGGTTTTAGTGTATATCGTGGGTCCTGAATACTATGGTCCTCCGTAAAAAAAAAAAAGGACACATGCTACGGTGGAGGTGGCAGCGTTTTTTTTCATTTTTTTTCTGAGGCTCCTCACTTGAGGAGCTCTATGCTCTCCCCGAAAATGTGATTTGGGCAAAAACAAAAGTACTACCCGATGAACAATCCCCATCGCCTAGGTATATACATGAACACTGTTGCAAAAAAAAATGAAATTCCGAGGATTTTGGGCTAAGGAGCCCCGTCATTCAGAGAACGTTTCAGGCAAAAAGGGCTACCTCTATCGTAGCAAGCGTCTAGCCTACAGCACCCAAAAACCAACGGGGCGGTGAGAAAACACCTTGAGGATAGAGGCCTCCATACCTTTACCCGTGGGGGAGGAGTGCCCCCACCACGAGACAACTTTCTGTCCTCTGGAAAGAGAAGTCCGATCTCTGAGTTCCACAAAACCGTTACCTATCACGTGTATTGGAATGCCCAAGCAAGGAGGGGAGAGGCTGCAGCAAGCTCGCCCACTCCAGCAGCCTTCCAGCTGCTCAGCGGTAAATCTGGTTGCATATAATCCAATTCCGTGAGCCCTATCGTGCCGATAGCGAGGAATTAGCCAAGACCATGTCTAGTCGTTTATGGTGTATACCAGGTAGGGCGGTATCATGATGATCCACCAGACACAGGACGTGCCAGTTGGATAGAGAACATTACTGCCCTTATGCTGGCGGATATAGAGTTCCCAATACTACACCCTGCATGTTTTTTTGGTTCGGAACCCATGCCTAACAAAACACATCTTCGGACTCAATGCCGCCGCCCTACATACCTACCACCCGCTAGCGGCAGCGATATCAACCGTTCACCGCCACTTACTAAATCGTTATCGCGACATTGGTAGAAAATCGTCACACGTTTTACGAGGCGTTATTTCCTTCTTCCCCAAGGGCAAGATCCAGCTCTCCATGCAGAGCAAAAATGGCAGAAACAACAGCAGCCCCAGATATTGGTGAGGCGCGTTCTTGCCCGACAGAAAAAAAAAACAGTCAGTCCTTCGCGCAGTACCTGTCACGAAAGCAACGGACAAAGGGGGGTATGATTGCCGTTGGCCTCGTTGTGCTGTATATAGTGCAGTAGTGGTCCGTTTATTGTGCCGGTTGAGTAGTGCCGGTTGCCCGCTACAGTGCCTGTGAAATCGCTTGGCACATAGACGAAAAACCAGGAGTGGCAGTACGCGGAGTAGTGCCGGTTGCCGCTACAGTGTCGGTATTCCCGGCTGGCACGTACCGGCGCTATACAGGGACCACTAATGTACGTTGATATTAATAGCCGACAACGAGCATCCCTCTGCCGGTAACATTCGAGGCCGCACTCATCTTCTACACGAGCACTGCTACTACTACTGACATCACTGAATTGGGCGGCCGTTCGCTGTTAATAAGCTGCTTGATACCTCATACATGTTTTAAGTCTGTTTTTGCTCATCCCTTTGGCCCCTGGCTGTACCTAATCTGCAGGCAGTAGTATTCCTTGACTTGCTTTCATTGTACTACACTCTAGATCCCGTGTCTAAAAGCACCCCTCCCCACCCGTCCCCGTCCCCACCACGCTTCGGTACTCGACGGAAACATGCCACCGAGCTACAGCAGTACTACCTACGAGGGCTAGAGAATAAAAGAAAGTCGAACTCGTGCATCCTACTCGATTTGGCGCACTCAAAAATATGTGCTACTACCGAGGCTAAACGAGGATCTGAATCGCTGACACCCAACTACCCCCCCCCCTCTTCCCCCTGTTGGAACACACATGTTTTCGTTCCTGTCCATAGAGAAGTTTCGGGGGTACAATACAGAAATAAAACAGAGGATAGACGTAAGGGAAAGGCTGTTATAACTACGGCATGCGCTTGTCACCTGCTATCGCCACACAGTAGTACTAGAGAATGGAACGCTTTGCTTCTAGTGAGGTGAGACGGCGCTCTATAATATACCGTCCCTGTTTTGCAGTTTTATACACTCTTTGTGGTGGCATCATGGGAGGGAACGGTGTCAGGTGCCCCCCCCCGCTTTCGAGAGGGTCCAGGTTCAATATTTCATATTTCGACCACCATATACTGTACCCTGGTAGTGCTTGCCGTAACACTACTGTGAGAAAAGCGATTGGCGCACCGACGGGCACACATAAAACACTAACTTAACAACGACTCCAAATTC
The DNA here is from genome assembly GCA_036873875.1 of Laminaria ephemera. Taxonomy (NCBI): domain Eukaryota; class Phaeophyceae; order Laminariales; family Laminariaceae; genus Laminaria; species Laminaria ephemera. The sequence continues at coordinate 275 of JAYJMJ010000187.1, read as the reverse complement.
CAGGAATTTTCGTACGGTAGAGGACACATGCTACTAATAGTACGGTAGAGGTGGACCATTTTTTTTCTCGGGCTCCTCACTTGAGGAGCTCTAAACCTCACCCAAAAACTGATTGTGACAAGAATGAAAGTGCAACCCGATGAACAAACCTATGGCCAAGGTATAAAATCTATTTGTCCCCTTCTAAGAAATATATTATTTGCGTCCTATAGCAGTCAGATTTTGTCCCCCTCTAAGAAGTTTATAGTTTCCGTGCACAGCTTGATTAAGACCGA
>JAYJMJ010000179.1:61354-82664 GCA_036873875.1 Laminaria ephemera | reverse complement strand
ACCGCCTGTTAAAAGCGCCAATAAATCAAGCGGCAAGAAGGACACACACATGGTTATGATACCAGGGTTTCGCACTCACTCAAGCCAACACTATCGCCGCTATTTGAAATGACAGAAAGATGACGGCACGCACTGTATAGCGAGTTGGTGCAGACGTAGCGTCACGAAATCACACCCGGATAATGAATGGCGTTCGTGTCTGAAACAGACACGAAGACAGCATCTTACTGAGCAGCTGGTGCTTGACCGTCCATAGTTGCCATGTTCGGCGCCGCGGTCTATCCGCGCCATCTGCTGCGTCAGCGTGCCCTTCTCCGCTACTGCGCGCTCCCGTACAGTGAAAACGTTTCCAACCTCATGCTACTGTAGTCTAGCTAATATTCCGCGCGGACACTAGCCACGCCAAGCCCACGGTATGTACTCTCTTCTTGAATCCCACCATAGAAAAGTGGGGTCGACTACCACCCAGCTCTAACTTCCTGCAAATCGTCTATCAGGCATTGCGCGTAGAACCCTAGTAACTCCGGACCCGTGCCCCCGTTTTTTCCTTCGAAGTAATGGGGAAATTAGCATCGACACGCGAGCCTTGCGAGGACTCGCTCCAACCAGAGTTTACCGTGGCTGGATGGAGATGCAAAGCGAGTGGCTGCGAAATAATTACGAGCGAAAGAGACCCATGGATGGTGCTGCCTACTTGGTATATTGCAACGACATATGTCTAGCACGCCCCTCCCGAGTACACGAGTACCGCTTGCTAACCATGACGACACCATACGTACTGATACGCTAACAGCAACTTCCGACAACTGTGAATGCGCCCAGGGGAGTTTAAGGTACGCAATTAATTTCTGATTTTCAAAGATCCGAACCAATATATACAAGTCGTGTTTTCATTGCGGTCGTGAGAGTGAACTCTTGATAGTCACCCCGGTCAAACCTTGTGTGGTGCCGTACAACGGTATCGCCACTGCAAGCTAAGTAATTGAGCCATCCTGTCGACGATATTTCCTCCTGCTGTCTATCCAAAGCTTTACATCACCCCCTGGCAAAATTGCGTCTAACCACACCTTGATGCGATAGAATCCAAGACCAGATCCAACTGGCCAAGGTCTTCCACACCCGGCTTGATCTCGTCGGGGGCTCCAACTGAGACATGCCGCTTGGGGCGCTGGAAATTGAGATGACAGAAACACATATTTGAGGACGGGCGATAAACAGCAAGGTGATTTTGTTGCCAACCGGCCATAGAATGGGAGGATAACAATCGTCTGCATTCCAAGATACACGCACGAAACAAGGTACTGGGCACAAGCTAACAGAAACAAACGCGCCTGAGGCACAACCTCATTGTACTCGTTCAAATGGCGTGCACTCCAAGGAAAATATCGTCATCTGTGATTCTGGCAGCTTTTTTGGTCGTGTAGTGAAGCTCATCCCTCGCACGATGTACCACACGCTGGAGAGAACGTTACTACCTCGAAACTTGCCAGTACAACCTAACTGATCACCGCGCTTCCTAAGACAGGACGACAGCTGCTTTAATTCTCGTTTTTGTTCGGCCCAACGCGTGCCTTCTGATTATCTCGCTGCCTTGCCATACGATAACAGTTACTTGGGATACATTCATTCAACCACACATGTAGAAAAGCATAACGGGTCAAAGGCGGTCTGCTCAATAATGCATATCGACACAGAGGGGGCAGTTTGGATTTCAACCACTAAACTTGACTACTGTATGTAGCAGGTTATTAAATGGGCAAAACACATGGGCTATTACAACCGCCACTCACCGCACCGCTCTCCCCGGGAATGCAATATAAGTCTTTCGCGCCGGTGTCGTCCGCCACGGCTTTGAGTCCTCTGCCACGAACAAGAGTTTGATTGATATGCGTAGTGATCTTCAAGCTCACGGCACGAAATCCTAAAGTAGTGGTAGGGAACAGCATCAGCAGGTCACCTCGGAGGCGTGCGAAAACTTCTTCATGTCATTACGCAAATTTATAGCTGGGGGGGACCAGAAGGTGGAAGGACGTGCGGTGTGGGAGGGAGACAAGTTCAAGAGACCCACTGCTAGAATGTTACACGAATCACAAATGTTGCGGTGCACATCGCTGGAAACTTAACGATACATCAACGAACCATCCCTTCGCGCCATCTACTCAAACGTCAATCAACCTCTTAAGGCGGCGGCATCCTTTCCCCTGCCATGCGTTTCTCGCTTTTGTAGACACCCTGGTTGTTCGCGGCTGAAATGCTCCCGGTGGACACTTCGGCGTTGAAGATCGCATCATTCGCTGAACCTGTCTGAACACCTTTTCTTTTACACGAAGCGAGGGCGGAGAAAGAAAGAAACGTCTTGTACAGGTGTGCGTCACTCCTTTCTTGGATGACTTGATGTTACTACCTGCAGTAGTACCTGTGCACCTGTACATAACTACAGGTATATGGCGACTGTTAGGCGACTGTTATTCGGCAATAATACGAACGGTAGAAAAGCGTAGACAACAGCAACAGCAGCCGAAGCAGCCAGCGCAACTAACACAGCTACTACTGTACAGCAGCAACCCCATATTTTGCTGCGGCTACTGCTGCTTCATGTTAGCGTTGTTGTTGCCGCGCCTATCGCCGCTGCTGTCATACTGTTGAGCAGTGTACCGACTACGCGATGTGCATGTTGTCCATCAATAGACGCAGTTGGAAGCCGCGAGCAGCAGCAGCAGCAGGAGCAGCAGCAGCAGTCTAAAGTAATTGACCTATATCCTACCACTTTATAGCAGCAACCCAGCTGCCGCTGCGAGGAAGCTGCTGTCTCTGCACCCCGGGAAGATGGCACCGAACTTGGGCGTCGAGCTTGAAATCGTAGCCTGGATCAACGACTTCCGCACCGACGCCTTCTCGGCCCATGTCTCGACAACGATGATAAAGCACAAGGCCGTCGAACTGAAGCCGCATTTCTTCGGAGCGAGGCCCTCGCCGACAGATCATGAGGGCAACCTCCGGCACCGCAACAGGACGGCTACTTGGTGCAAGAGGCTTCTAACGAGGCACCGCTTGTCTGTACGTGCTGGTACCCGGCAAGGCCAGAAACGTCCTACCGGGTGCGCTTCGATTGCCCTGAAAGCAGCGAGGAAGTGGAGGGGGCTTCGCTACGACGTCCCTTCCGCGCTTGACCTTTGCAACGGAGTCGGAGGCGGAGGATGGGGGGGGTGGGGGGGGCCCCCCCCCCCCCCCCCCCCCCCCCGCGGATGGGCCTGCGGAGCGACGTCTTAAATCCCCCCTGAACCAGACCTGTAACATGGATGAAACCCCGATGTTGTTCGTAACTCTGGCAAGACGACCGTGGCGGTGAGCGGGGGTGTTGGTGTTGTGCGGAGGTGCCCTAGGTTTTGTTTGTGCGTCGGTTTGTTCAATTTTGGGTTAAGTGATTGCTGTACACTGCTATACCGATTATACCGGTATACCATAATATATTATCGTGTTCCTTATGCGTCTAGCATGTGCAATCCTTGTCTGTAATGGTACTTGTGTTCTAAAAAGCGATTTTCTGTTGTGTGGAATCTCGCAGCGTATCGGCTAGAAGGAGGTTGGCGTCAAAACTGGTGGTAAGGAAAAGACTCGCATCACTGCCGTGCTGGCAGTGGACGCGAACGGGAGGAAGCTTTCGGCATTGCTCATCTTCAAGGGCAAGCCTACGCCGCCAGGGAAAGCCCCGGCAGCCCAGAGCATCGAGAGGGAGTTTAAAACCTACAAGGACAAGAAGGGCAACACGTACCCCGGGGGTGTTGTATACGCGGTGGACCCCAAAGCGTGGCACACGCAGCGAGTGTTCAACGAGGTTTGGGTGCCCCAAGCGTGGAACCAGCGCCCAGGGCGCGGGGGGCGGGCAGAGGGGGTCTTTGAAAGCTACCATCAACCAGGCACACTGCTATAGCGTGGGATGATTACACCGTCCACAAGACGGACGTACCCAAAAAAGCGATGGCGAAATCGAACACGACGTTCTTCCTCGTCCCTGGAGGGTTGACTCCTAAGCTTCAGTCTTGCGATGGCCTTGTGAACAAGCTGTTCAAATCAAACATGTCCAGGCTCTACAACGACCACATGGCTTCCCCCGGCCTCACCCGCGACAGCCGCGGATACCCGGAGCCTCCCTCACGGGGTCTACTGGTGCAGTGGGTAAAAAAGAGTGGGGTGCGGTGGATGCCGACAGTATCCGTTCGAGCTGGAAGAAAGCTGGGCTTCTACTTGCTGGTGACGGGTCTGGAGACGCGGCCTGGGCCCAAAAGGAGCTCAAACTCCGACGCCCAGGGGAGACCCCTGGACGCAGACGTCGCTGTGGCCCCTGGCGGTGCGGAGGAGGTTGACCCTGGCATCATCTCCAGCATATTTGAGGTCTTGGAAATCGAGGATGATGACGACACGGCGGGGGGCGAGGACGACGACGATCACTCGGATGTTGAAGAAGTGGCTGGGGTGGTGTGGGGCTTCCGGCGACTAATGTCGTTACTGTGGACTGATGTTGTTGCTGCTAAGTACCCTATGTCTTTGATGGGGTGCGCTTGGTACCGGTAGTCCACGTATGTAGCCTATGTTTGCAGCACATGTTGCGTGACCGGCTGCGGTTGAAAACAGCATGGTTCCATTCATGGAAGTTCTGTTTTTTAACCGTTTGCAGATTTTTGTTTGTCCCAAGTCTTCCCTACTTTGTGCTTTCCTTGCAATATGTTTGCTATCTCTACCGGGATCTTATTGTATGCCGCTTTGCATTTCTTGCCTGTTATCCTATTTGTTCATGCGCTCATAATGCGTTACGGTACGGTCGGCAGTGTACTCCGTGTCAGAAGGGGATATTGGCTACCATCCCCGGCTTGAATAACATTGGATTGCCATCAGAGAGCTACCGGTAGCTACCTACACAGGAGAATTACACTAAACAAATGCTTTCAGATCAAATCGCGTGAAATACCGGTACGGTACCGGTACGACTCTCGCACCGCTTTGAGGTGTGCTACGACCCCCCCTTGTTATTACACCGCTTACTATCACACGCCTTGGTACCTCCCTGGAGTGTGGCAGCAAAACCCCTTTGCAACCGCTGCTATCAGACCCGTTATTATCACATCTGCCTAGAATATGGCAGCAAGACTCGTTTGAAACCACTGTTATCACCCCCCCATGTTATCACACCCCTACAGTACACCAACCGGGGTGGTGAATGATCTAATATCCCAAACGACCACCCACTTTATCACCAGGGGTACGGTGTATACCACCCCCCCGCAGTATACCACCCCGGGTGATAAAACTCCAAACCCCAAAGTATTATCACAGGGGGTGTGGTATACACCGTCATATACGGTAGCTATACCTGGTAATACTATTACTATTTAATGTAGTCGTGACGTAGATGAACTTGTTGGGGTGTGATGGTTGTTTTCGAATTTCTGAATATATCAAAATTCCGGTTTCACTGCTTCTTAGAGGTAAGCTCGAACTTTGAATTCCTTCGGCTATTGGCACATTACACAAGTACCTCATGTGGAGAAGCGCGAACTATTTAATTGGAGGGGAACACGTGGACTCGGCTTCGTGCACAACTGATCATTTCGTTATAGCTCGAGTCTCCCTCTAATTTTATGTTCATGGCCAGGTGCTTGGACTGGGAGTCACCGACCGGTATCCTTCACGAGGGTATGCCATCCCCGTAACACGCGCGATCGAAGTATCACACGCAGCTTGCAAATATGAGGTTCGATGAAATTTTCGATCTCACATCTGAAGTAAGTGCATTTTTCAATTTAAAAAAAAATATCTACCGCTCAGAGCCGGCTCCACGTGGTGGTTGCCTGCAGTGACCCGAGAAAACTGAATTGAGTTTTTGTCTGTTGGGTTAGCCACGTATTTTACTATTATTTTTTTAGCCGTGGCGTAGATGAACTTGTTGGAGTGTGATGGTTGTTTTTGATGTTATGGATTTATCAAGATTTCGGTTTCACTGCTTCTTAGAGGTAAGTTCGAACTTCGAATTACTTGGGCTATTGGCACATTCGACAAGTACCTCATGTGGAGAAGCGCGAACTAGGAGGGGAAAAAGTGAACCTGACCTGGTGCACAGCTGATGATGATTTCTTTTTAGCTCGAGTCTCCCTCTAATTTTGTTGCTCATGGCCAGGTGCTTGGATTGGGAGTCACCGACCTGTATCCTTCACGAGGGTATATGCCACCCCCGTAACACGCGCGATCGAAGTATCACACGCAGCCTGCAAAGGAAGATGAGTTTCGATGAAATTTTCGATCTCACAGCTGAAGTGTATTTTTTCATTTTTTCTAAAAATATAGTGTAGCTGTCGCTAGGAATTCACGCAGCAGGATGTTTCAAGCTATCGTCAACTTGTGCGCGTTGGTTGGAGTATTTGGAGAACCGTAGATCTTGGTCGGCAGTCGTAGAATCGCGGTCGTCATAGAGCCCGGCTTCAGCCAGCTCGATTGGAGCTCCTATTTTCCAAGGGTTTTCACGGGTCATGCCCGTCCCGCGGGTTGGATCAGGAGGTTTCCAAACTCTCGCGAGGCGAGTCGGGTCGTGTTCGAAATCTCACGGGTCGGGTCGGGTCGGGTCAGGAGATTTTCAAATCTCGCGGGTCGAGTCGGGTCAGGTCGTGTTCGATATCTCACGCGTCGGGTCGGGTCAGGAGGTCTTCAAATCTCACGGGTCGGGTCACCCTGACCAGACTCGACCCGCGAAAAGTGACCCGATCCGTGGAAAGCCTTGCTATTTTTTGACCCGGTGTAAATCAGAAATGATACATGAGGCTGGCATCAAGAGTTCGAAATCGCCATTTGGGGTGGGAGTTGACTCGAGTTTCCGGATGCTAGCGTGGAGTTCCTGTTGGTCTATCCCCGGGGGGTTTCCCGTCTCTTTCCACCCCCTTTCTCCGAATGGGGGTTGCGCAATAGACTAAACTATAAACTCGTTTGTAGACTAAACAATAAACTCGTTTGGGCTGGTCGGTGTTGCTTGCCCGGTTACTTGCACGGTGGCTGATTGCTTTTTCTGTGGCTTTCAAGAGCTTTTTTTATGTTCTTCGTGCTTTTACCCGGTGGCTACGAGCACCTAGTAGGAACGAACGCCTGTGTTTCTCCCTTTTCAACTTGCGACACCCCCGGGATTTCAAGTCAACCACACTCCCGAAGGGGAACCTTGTAATAGCGTGTTTGCGATGTACCAACTTTCGTTGGGCAAGAGCTGGGTAGGAAACATATAGTACTAGTGTTGAAACCGTCGAAATCACAATCCAAGGCCAACCCAACCCACGAAAAACCAGCGAAAAGTTAGGATAGTTTTTTTTTTCTACCATTTTTTTTATTTCTAACCCAATTTTTTCGTGGGTTCGTTTGGTTGGCCATGGGCTATGAAATTCGTCGGTATCAATACGAGTTTTACATTTTTTCCAACCCAACAGAGTTTTGAAATCACGAACACCCTACGTAATGTAATACAACCTCGTATCTACGCGCACCCCCAGCACTAATATACAAGTGTCACGACCACAGTGCAGGACACCTATGAATAACACCTGGTAAGAAACAGGAAAATAAGAAAGGCATGTTGATATAACAGGAAAATAAGAAATCCGGGAGCTGTTGTTACAAGCTATCCCCTTGTTCCTCTATACGCACATGCCCCCAGGGGCATGTGGAGGGGCATGTGGAAACCCTTTTATCTCGGTATCCGATATCTTAATTCCTGGTACCTAACCTTAGTCAGGCTCCCAGGGCAATACCATAGCAGAGGCCCATCAATCAGAATTGTTGTAGCCACTATTTATGGAGGACCATAGTAATCAGGACCTACGATGCACACAAAAACCTATATATTCCCCTATTTTTACTAACTATATTGGGTCCTAATTACAATGTACCCACGTAATAAGGGCTATCCCTATATCTTGGCACTGATGAAGAACACCATTAAAATGTAGCTGCCTGTGCGCCGCGGCAGTGTAGTATCAGGGAGGAACGCCATCGAAATGTAGCCGCTTCGCTCCGTTTTGCGCATTTTTTGCCGCGTGGTACCGTGGCATTGTAGAAACAGGGAGGAACACCACGAAAGTATAGCTGCTTTACTACGTTTAGCCGATTTTTTTGCCGCGTGGAGAAGATAAAGGCACGTACAACTAGCTGCCCTTCGTTGTGCTCTATCCGATTTAGTTTGCCTGCGTGAAGCCGTCTGAGGGGTAAACGGGTTCCACTGTACGAATGAGCATTGTCTAGAAAACCTATCGCTACTCTTTGCTCTTGGTATATTTATATTTGTTACGGCCGAAACAATCAGCTAAACAAAATGTTACCCATGGTTTGGTTTCTCTAGATCGTTGACCTACCCGGCAGGAGCTCGTACTAAAAACATTATTTGCAACCCCTTGCTGTAGCTTCGCTTGAGTTGTATGATTACTTATCACCCCCGCCCCCGAAAGGTGGTGTGCAACAAAACGCTTCCTTGATAGCCTCAACCGCGGTTCAATTTTCCACTGCCACGCTACTCCTGCAGGGCATGTGTGTGGGACCAAGCGCCAGGACCACGGTAGCGTCGCCCGAGTTGTATATTTATGTATCTCCCCCTCCCCCGATAAGCGGGTGTAACGTCACCCTTCCTTGATTGCCTCAACTGTGCTTCCACTTTCCACTGCCGCCGTGCTACGGGGCATGTGATATCACCTCCGCCCTCACTACTGTAGATGGGTGTATTACTTCCTGTATAGCCTCAACTGCGCTTCAATTGATTGTCCACTGCCGCGCTACTCGTACAGGGCATGTGTGTGGGACCGAGCGCCAGGGCGTCGAAGATGCTGGCCGTTGAGCTGAAGAGCGCTACTACGGCATTCGGGGGGAAAGGCGTCAGCGCAATCCCGCACGTCTCATTCACGATGAAGGTAAAAGAGTGTCTCCCACGCACCGGACAAAATCGGGCATATTATTCCATCCCAAGGCCTCCTGACGGCTGACGCAGTGCGAGCCAAGACCTATGGAACCACGTGATGTCGCCTGTTCGAGCGCAAGAGAAAGTGAAGTGGCCTCGATCATGCATGTACACCGCTTGGGAAAACCTTGGCTTCGATCGCTCTTAACCCTTGTACTCGCAATGCAAAATCTATTCCACACTGATTTCCAAGCGTTTTGTCGCCAAAAACGACGGTACAGCTCTAACGGACTTAAGAGATCACTGATTTTCCCCACATCGACCCCACCTCGTTGCAAAACGCAGCGAAGACTTTTAACCCCCACCTTCTTGTACCCCTCCCGCCTAAACATCCGCTATCTCCGAAAAAAATATTTTGCCGTGCAACACGCATACCCTACGATCGGGGGAATCCTACCGAATTCATTTTTCTGAGGCTCCTCACTTGAAGAGGTCTATACCTCACCCAACAACTAAACTTTTGAGAAAAAAAAGGAAGTTCAACCGGATGAGCAAATCCCATGGCCTAAGTACACAGCAAACAATATAGTAAAACACGAATGTATATTGCACACTAATTTCTCAAGACAAAAAATGCACACTAACTTCCAAGATATATTCCTCGGTGGAGGGACTCCGTCCGTCAGAATCGTTTTTCGTTGCAAAGTATTTCCCCTATCGTATATATTACGCGTCACGCGTCGCAACCCTAATGCCGCCATTTGAGCAAGACGTATCCCGCCTATCTATCTCCCGGAAAACCCAGGTGTCGTATTGCATGCGGGTTCACCAAGTGGAGCGGTTCCACAGCGACTTCGAGCGGCTGCACGGGAGGCTAGCAACGGAGCTGACTGTGCTGCCGAGATTTCCAGAACGGGGCGGCATGGCTTCGGTAGTGGGTGGGTTGATATTTTTTGTGTTATTGTTTATGTTGCCGACGAAAATGTACAGCATGAGCTTCAACGTCGATGACTCAATCATAAACCTTCCCAAAAAGAAGAAAACGGGTTGGCTACGTATTTATGCGCTAGAGGGGATGGGGTGTACTAACACGGACACAAACGCAGCGATACAGGAAGGAGGAAATAAAGGCCAGGGCCACTCCTGCCCCATTTCGTCGTGGTCGCTGTCGTTGTTGTCCGGGCGGGAGGGGGGCAACCGCGCAGACGTGGTTCCCAGAAGACGGGGCGTCATAGATGACATGACATCCCGTCACACCACAATACCAGACCGGTTCGTATGTACCGCGAAATAGTTCATGAGACCGGAGCCGATCTCCTTGCTGGTGGACTGGAGCCTGTTGGTTATATTGCACTACCCTCTAGCATGTGTTGCACTACCCACTAGCCTACTACTAATATCAATAGTTTGCAGTGCTATACAACCAACAGAGCTTACCCGATGACAGGACTTGTGTGTGCTTTGAGTGGTCGTTCACAAGCGTGTTTGTTGGAGTCGAAGACACCTCGTGTGCGGCGCAAGCAAAACACTGGCACGAAAAAATCGTGACGCGCTATCATATGAGTACCGCAGTCAGAGTTTTTCACCCATCATCTTTCATGTTTTCTCAAAGCCAGGTTATGGGAGAGGTATTCAGATCCTCAAGTGAGGAGCGTCAGAAATTTGGGTGCATCGCTACCGTCCTATTAGTAGCATGCCCCGTCACTAAACTCGTCTGCCGGCGAAAAAATACCGGAGAAAAGGTTGTAGTGCGAGAAAACCAACCCCCAAATTTTCACCCCACATCACCCGGGCGTACGTCGCCAGGTATCCAGCGGCAGGGCTACCAAATAATGAGAACCGCTTTCGCCCCCCCCTCCCCCCCTCCCACCAACAACACGGTCCGTTGAAACCTCGAAGTACTAAACAGGTTCGATGTAAAGTTAACTATTGACACCTCATCTACTCGGCATGCGTCATCAAATTTCGATTAAAATCGACGAGCAGTGGGAAAGCTGAGCCCTCTGCGCGATAAGATGAGGGAAATTACCTGGGGGGGGAGAAGGGACGACACCTGTGACTACGGCTTGTCCAGAACATGAACAGTAAAAATGAGATGCAAAAAACAATATCATGATTGTCCCGACCAAGCGGTCTGCGACAACAAGTTTTAGGAAGCTTTTTGTGCGTCAAATCGGCTTGGGTTATCGTACGAGCTTTACGCAGTTGTAGTGGTCTTCAACTTCTGTTTGTTTGTCGTGTTTTGCGATTGACACTCACGCTGCACATTGTCGCATGGCAAGCACAATAGAAATAGTCATGTAAACTGTGCAACCCTCATGCCCTTCCGCGATCGTTCGCCGCCACCAGGAGGTAGGCAAGAGCTAGGGCGAGAGCTGTGCACGTACGTGCAGAGGGTGCACACACTGCTCTCGCAGAGGGGGGTGTTCAGTCCGAGACTCATGGAGTTTTTAAAGGTTAGGCGTTTTTTTAACCCTGATTCCGACGAGATACTTGGTTGCGGCTCTTGATGTTCGAGGGGGTATGCTGGTCTTTTTAAGAAACGCAGGACTCTCTTACTGAGAGAGAAGATAGTGGGGTAGGTGGGCTATGCCTTTTTTTTAGTTTTGACGGTATTCTTGCTCTTCTCTAGAAGAGGTTGACACGAGATTCTGGCTCGTATTGTTCGTGAACGTGACCTGGCCTTGCGAAGAAACGGAGTTTTTTTGCTTCCAAGTAGTACGTGATGCCGGTAATGTAATAGGGCACGTGGACTACACCTTTGCTGAGTTTCGACCGCACCTTTTCCCAAGAAGCGGCGAAGACGAATCGCTTAACCCTGTAGTGTTCAGCAACCTGTATCTAACTCTATTTCCAAGTCATTTTGCCCCAAAACGGGGGTGGAAATCTAAAGGGTTAACGTTAGTTACAACTGTACCCCTAGAGGATTAGGCGAAATATGTGATTGGTTTGGAGGGGAAACAGCCATCTTGAGGAATTTCCTCGGCGAAATATTCGTCTTCGTAGCATGACACGGCAAACAATGATCGATGCCCCCCGTCGTTCGCCCCCCACCCCGCTCCCCCGCCCCCCGGCCAAAGCGCACCACCTGTAGCGTGATGGTCATTTTCAGGGTTTCACAGGTCGGATCACTCCTGGTGGGTCGGATCGGGTCAGGGTGACCCAACCCGAAGCGTGAGTTTTGAAAAACCTCCTGACCCGACCCGACCCGACCCGTGAGGTTTCGAACACCTCCTGACCCGACCCGACTCGACCCGAGAGGTTTTGAAAACCTGCTGATCCGACCCGCGATCCAGGGCATGACCCGTGAAAAGCGCTGGTCATTTTCGTCCCCGACTACTCCTTATTTCCGCCGCTCACGGCACGCTCCGTGGGTTGTCGCTCATGTGCTCTCTGTGCGGTGCGACGCGTTCCGCGAAACACGATCACAGGTGGACTTTGGCCGAGTTCACATCGAGGAGGAAGGACGCGTCGTGAGTGAGAACCTGGACAGCCGTAGCATCCTCCCGGACACTTGCTGGCAGGTGCGCTATCCGCCTAGAGTGGTGACGCCCCGTGTCTCGCCACGAGCAGAGTTAGCTGCACTACTAGAACAGCCATGCACGCAAGCGTGTAATGCGTGCTGCAGAAGTATGTTATAGGCCAAATATGAGTGCTACGATAGGAATAGCCCTTTAGGGCTAAAGTGCTTCTGGTTGACGGAGCTCCTCTACCGAGGATCTATGATATCCAATACCGTACGAATCCCATTTATATTTTACACCATTATTCGCTAAATACCATGGCCATGGAATTGTTGATTCGGTTGGGATTGTTGATTCGGATGCACTTTTTTTTTCTCAACGTCAGTGTAGAGCTCTTCAAGCGAGGAGCCCGTAACATCCTCCCGGATCACTTGCTGGCAGGTGCGCTATATCCCAAGTGTGGTAACCTTCGTGTCGGCGCGAACGGGCAGAGTGGGTTGCACTACTGAGACCGCCATATTGGATTATGGACTTTGAGGTCAACATGTATCTATAGATAGTTGGTGTGCAGTCACTACGCACGAGAATACTAAGCCTATTGTGTTACGCATCATGCTTTCACGCCATACATGCAACTGTGCAATCGTGATGCGGAAACACGCCAAACGTCTTGAAACCCACCCCCAAATGTTGGAGATATCTCTATTAGAGTAGAAGTGGTGCTCCGTCTCGAAAGGGACGCGTGGTCAATGGTCAAGTGACAAATGCAAGCAACATATGAGTACTCCCGCCCCTCGTCCCCGTCCCCACCGTCCCTCCCTCCCTCCCTCCCTCCCTCCCCCCCTTCCTCCCCCCCTCCCGGTCCAACCACACTTCATTGCGGCAGGTGGTAGAAGAGGGCTGGCTCGTGAGGTGGAGAAAATTCGTTCTTGGGCGAGGGGCTCGTCGATATCACGCCCCGGGAGAGATAGACAATTGGTCGCTCCTCGCTCCTCCTCGCGACAAGTCGGAGGCACTTGCCTATTGCCCGCGGGGGAGGGGTGGGGGAAAATTGGGGGATGAGGGGGGGGTGGGGCACCGGCGTGGTAGAGATGGAGCTCCGGGGGGGGAAGGGGGGGGAGCTGCAACGAGAGCGGTGCCTCGAGAGGTGAACGCATTTTTTTTTGTGGTGGATGTGAAAGAGGAGGATGGAAGCGGGGGGAAAGACTGGGACGGAAGAAGTATCAGGAGCTGCAGATGCGGCCCTATCATAACCGTATTGTGCGCGCGTGCGTCATCCAATTTGTGAAGGTTCTACCTATCCAAAGCGAGATTCGAACCCGTGTCCTGCCGACGACGCCAAATGTGAAGGTGTTGCCTACTGAGCTAACGGGGTAAAAGACCGATCCATTACCCAGCCCAGGGTGAGCCGTATAGCTTATAGCACACTGTAGAGGGACTGCGGACACCCTCTTCCCTGCCTTGCCGCAGGTGGCGCCTCCGCAGCAACGATTGACTTCCCCCGTTGTCGCCGCCCGACCGCTCCATGCTTGCACTCCATTCTCCTGTCCCGATCTCCGGGTTTTCTCCCCTACCACGGTGGTATTGCTTTAGCTGTACGTACGGTAGCTTACCTTGTCGTTCCACGCTGTGCTGGCATGCGCTACGATAGGGTGATTAATCGTGTTTCCTGACTAAAGAGGCATCAAAGGGTTTACCCACTGGCGGACAGTAGCTGGTGTGGTGGGGTCGGTTGCCGACAGAGAAGAGAAAAAATCATCAATATATTAAGCGCGCTCCTCGAGCGTCCATGTAGCCATCAAGCACCACAAAAAGACAAGCAAAAGTCACGTGAATAGCCATCGGGGAAAACCACACGGCGGGAAAAGCCGGCGAGCCGGGGATATTCCGCTATGAATCTCCCACAACAATAGAGCCAATCTACCATATGAACTCCCTAATACCATACACTATTGTCATATCCGTGCCACGCACCAAAGCACAGTCAACAGGGTAGCTATTTTTGGCCAAACAAACCTGACTGACAATTATCCAATATCGTTGGAAGGCCAATTGTGTTTTACAATTTTATGCGTTGCTTATCCAGTCCATGGGATTGTTCGTCGGATTGCACATTTTTTTTTTTTCTGAAAGTCATCCGCTTAAAAGGCAAAGCGTCCTCTGTCTGCTCTCCAGACGCCCGCAGCGAACATGGGTGGTCTACACCACAAAGCAAGCACGCTCTTCACCCTCGTGTTCCCCGTGCGCGTCTTTCTCCCCTTCTCCCCTTTCCGGCAGGGATTGGTGCTGGGGGAGGACTACCGTGTGGTAAACTTCAACGTGTGGAAGTACTGGCTCTTGGTGTACGGTGGCGGGCCTAGCATCGGGAGGCCGTCCAAGAACATCTACAGCCGATCGACTACAGGTGGGGCTAGTGTTGTGGTCCTGCGGGATGAGTGGTTTGTTTTTTTGGCAGACGCATGCTACGGCAGAGGCACACCATTTTTTTTTCTGAGGCGCCTCACTTGAGGAGCTCTATAACTCTCCCAAAAAAAACTTATTTATAGGGAAAACTAAAAAGTGCTACGTACCAGCCGAAAAACATCCCCCATGGCTTAGGTCAACAACGAAAATTATGGCAAAAAAAAACGAAGTTCCGATCACTTTGGGTTAAGGAGCCCCCGCCATCACTTTGGGTTAAGGAAACAAAAACCACCAAAAAGTGCTGCCTCCATCGCAGCACGCGTCGGTATCAGGTGGCGCTGCTGTGATGCTGCGGCGTGAAAATGGTGTCTTGCGTGGTTTGATTAGAATAGTGGGTATACTGGCTCTTGGTGTACAGTGGCGGGCCGAGCATCGGCAGGCCATCCAGGAATATCTACAGTCGATCGACAACAACAGGTACCGGTACGTGGATGCTGCGGGGCGGTTGGAAGTGGCATGTTGGTTGATTGTGGCCAATCAAAAGTTGGTTGATTATTTTCTCGTCCAGACCCCTAGCAAGTGGAGCCATTAAAGTTTCATCCCTCAGTTTATGGTGGTTCTTTCGGAGACAGCTCCTTGAGGAATAAGAGGGCGATCTCCACCCGCAAATAGCACCACGGGCGCGGGGCATCGTGTTTCGTCACAACGTCTCTCTGTACTACAGTATACGGTTTTTGAGCCAAGCGTTTCGGTGGAGAACCTCGCGCTGCAGCCATGGTGGGAGGTACTCGAGCCGCTTGTGTACACCTGAGTCTCGCCTCCCCACTAAATGGGAGATTAGGTATGTCAGGAGCCCTCGATGCTTATTTTCAGGTAGATGACGCGTTGCATGCAGCGCTGCTAACGTTTCGTTCCGCGAGTCCTCATCCTTGCGCGACAACACGCCGTTCAGTGACAACGATGCCGCTGCTCTCGTAGCTGTGGTCTTCTAACTACGGCCATGCAGATATGATTACACCTCCCACCACCCCGCTGGAACGGTGGGATAGCAGGTCGGCTGGATGTAATGGTAGACGCTTCAAAGCTAGGCGGCTCCCATACCATAACACACGCTGTTCAACCACAACAATGTCTTTTCTCCCATGGTTGCAGCTTACCCTCTTATCTTGCATGCAAGGAGCGATGATGTATACCAGATACATGAGTTATATGAGTGTATCCCGAAGTCTCTGTGCTTCGTCCAGTCTCACTGTGTAAGTTCCTGTCAACGTCTCAAGGCATAAGCACCACAAGCCTTTTCAAAACAACAACACACCCCGGTTAACGAAAAACGATGTCATTTTTCTGTCGTGGCTGATTGCTGCAGCTTACCCTACGGCGGTGGTGAAGGTGTAGGCGACGATAAGAGGCTTCCTGGGATACGATGATCTATGGTCCTACGCACTAAGGCCATGCGTGATATGATTACCCCCCCTGCTCAGACTGCGGCCATGCATGACAACGATTACACCCCCCCCCCTGGAACGGCGGGAAAGCAAGTCGGACGAATACACGGGTCGACGTGTCAAAGCCAAGCGCAATACACACCCCGGTTGACGAAAAACGATGTTGTTTTTCTGTCGTGGTTGCGTGCAGCTTACCCTACGGCGGTGGTGAAGGTGCAGGCAACGATAAGAGGCTTCTTGGGCCGGAAGCGCGCGTGGCGGGAGTACTTCTTCCGCCTTGCCATGGAGCACGCGGGAGCCAAGGAGGTGAGAAGAACTATGTCCAAGTGTTTCGTCCCCAAAATGTTCGTGCAAAATGATAACATGATAAGAGTTCGC
Organism: Laminaria ephemera; assembly: GCA_036873875.1. Lineage (NCBI taxonomy): Eukaryota > Phaeophyceae > Laminariales > Laminariaceae > Laminaria > Laminaria ephemera. The sequence continues at coordinate 66,057 of JAYJMJ010000179.1, read as the reverse complement.
GCTTTGAATCCAAGTAATATGGGGGAGGAAGCGTGCCCAAGAGCGATTTCCTCGTCGGTGCCGTGTGCGTCGTGCGAAATCGATATCCCTTGTCGGTGCCGTGCGCTTGTGCGAGATTTTATACGCTGATGGGCTTGGTGGGGCCGCTCTATACACCGTTGGCTTCAAACGCTTTTGCATTAAACGTGGAGTAATTCAGGCGGTTGTCTTCTCGGGAGGGTGGAGACCCCGTGTCTCTTGCGGCGTACGTGGATCAAAGTCTACGGGCTGCAGCCCACTGCGCAATTATGAGCCGCCCCGCCTACCCCCTACCTTCCGAACCCTCGACCGTGTCTCGCGATTTAAACGAAAGGTGCTCTACGAGAGAGCGATGCACGGTGAGCAGGCGGCGGCGCTGGCACACATCGAGACGGCAAGGCGAAGGAGGCGGCAGGGAAAAGTCACAAGGGCCGCACTCTTCACGCAGGTACTGTGTTATACGGTAGCGAAACCATATAGGGATATTTTTGCTTATTACTATGGCCGGTTATGCATAGCAACTATGACCTATGACGGCAGTTTTGGTCACCGTCAGTCACACCTTTAGGATTTCCCACACTAAAACTAGTATATTTCGTCTAGACGGCCGTCCGTCACAGGCCTACACTGCCGTCTTCTGACAGCTTTATTACATAAGAGTACTCACCCGATCAGATAATGGACGGGTCAACCAATCGATCAATGGGTAGATCAGTCGGTGATGCAACCAAACAACCAATCAGCTTGTCAATCAATCAACCAGTCTATTGATCAATCAGTGAATCAATCCGCCAATCGACCCATCGATCAATTACCTAATCCGTTAATTATGAGTTAATAGGATGTTTGAGATTTCCAAACTCTGTTAGGTTGCAAAAAGTGCCAAAATAGTACTGAAACCGACGAGCGTCATAACCCAAGGCCAACCAACCCACGAAAAAATTAGGTCAATAATAAAAAAATGGTAGGAAAACATGTTATGTTTCTAACCTAATTTTTCGCTGATTTTTCGTGGGTTGGGTTGGCCTTGGACTGTGCTGTTCGACGGTTTCAATACTATTGTGATATGTTTTCCTACGCAACTCCTACCCACCCAAAGATATCTCGTAAACACCCTAATAACGTAATCTATCGATCGATCGATGGGTTAGTTGAATCGCTCATACAATCAAGCGATTCCACCGACCGACGAACCAGTAATCAATCAACCATTGGATGGATCCATCATACGGTCAATCAACCGACCAACTCAATCATCCAGCCAACCAAATCCATCAATCGACCAACCGATTCCTTGTGAACTCAACAGCGTAGTCGACTCAACAGCGTAGTCGATCAGGTAATCAACCAGCCACTAAGTCGGCCACACGCTCTCCATAACATCAATCAAATGTGCTACATCTAGCTTGGCACGCTCTCGACGACATCACTCCAACGCATTACAGCAGGGTACCCGATTTAGGTGCCCCTCGGAACAGGCCAGTGCCACCGCTCTTATCTCCGTGCCGCTCTTGTCTCAGATTGGGCATCCTACAGGTTTTACTATAGACATGACAAGGCGTGACAATCCGATTTGACCACTCTTGAGCCGGTTTTATCTTATTATGGACGCTCTTAGATCGGGTACCCCACTGTGCATCCAACTTAGTAAACCCCTCGACTCGACCGACTCGCTCAATCAACCGACCGACAAGTCAACCACACTCTTTCGACGAGCCCAACCAATTGCGCTACATCCGACTTTGTAAAATCTTCGACTCGATCGATTATCGGCGAAACCGTTCAAAATAATCACATCCAACTAAGTGAACCCCTCAACCCTACCAACTCTCGACGAAATCATTCAAGTTAATTACATCCAACTAAGTGAACCCGTCAACTCGACCAACTCTCGAAGAAATCGTCCTAATTAATTACATCCAACTAAGCAAATCCCTCAACTCGACCAACTCTCGACAAAATCATTCAAAGTAAACTACATTCAATATCCAACTAAGTAAACTCCTCAACTCGACCAACCCTGGAAGAAATCATTCAAATTAATTACATCCAATCAAGAAAATCCCTCAACTCGACCAACTCTTGACGAAATCATTCAAATTAGTTACATCCAACTAAGTGAACACCTCAACTCGACCAGCTCTCGAATAAATCATTCAAATTAATTACATGCAACTTAGCGAATCACTCAACTTGACCCACTTTCGACGAAATCATTCAAAGTAAACTACATCCAACCAAGAAAAAACTCCTCAACTCGACCAACTCTCGACGAAATCATTCAAATTAGTTACATCCGACCAAGTAAATCTCTGAACTCGACCAACTCTCGACGAAATCAATCAACTTAACTACATCCAACTAAATAAACTCTTCGACTCGACCAATTCTCGTCGAAACCGTTCAAACACACTACAGTACATCTAACTTCAGTAGTGGTCTCCCTATAGCGCCGGTATGTGCCAGCCAACAATACCGGCAGTAAAGCGGACACCGGCACTATTGGGTATAATACCGACACTGGTACTAGTGTACCTGATAGCGGGTTCCAGTCGTGCCAAGCAATTTCACCGACATTGTACCGGAAATAGGCACTACTCAACCGGCACTGTAGAGGGGCCACTACTGTATGTAAACCCCACAACTCCACCAACTCGGTCCGAACCAACCAACATCGCAAACAGGTCGAATGGCGCCGAAAGAAAGGCTACGTGTACCAAGTCGACAAGCTGGAGACTCAGCAGTACATCCAAGAGGTCTTCGAAAAAGCCGACAACTCCATCAGCGTGAGTCCACCCTTAACCCCTTTCACTGCCGTGGGGTACCCGATTTCGAAAAAGCCGACAACTCCATCAGCGTGAGTCCACCCTTAACCCCTTTCACTACCGTGGGGTACCCGACTTAAGAGCCCCTCGGAACAGGACAGTGATACCGCTCTTATCTCCGTGCCGCTCTATTGGGACACATGCCACGGTAAAGGTACACCCTTTTTTTTCTTGAGGCTCCTCACTTGAGGAGCTCTATACCTCTCCTAAAAACTGATTATTTGGAGAAAAAACAAAAGTGCTATATCCCGATGAGAGATCCCATGGCCTAGGTACAAAAAAAAGAATATTAGTGCAAACAAAAAAAATAATTTCCGACGATTTTGGGTTAAGGAGCCCCCCGTCATATTCATATCAGAAAACGTTTCAGCCAAAAAAAAGTGATAGTTCTATCGTAGCACGCGTCTTGGGTGTTATGTGGGTTTTAGTATAGGTGTTACAAGCCATGACAAGCCGGTTTGACCGCTCTTAAGTCCGTTTTATCTTTTCATGGACGCTCTTAAACCGGGTGCCTCATTTTACTGCACAAAGAACCCCCTACTGATCCCAAGTAGAGTGCTCAAACATATAGGTACAGTTCTTAACCCTGTTGCTACACCGCAAAGAGAAGCTCCCACCAATTCCAAGCGGTTTGTCTCGACACATACGGGTACGGTTCTCCAGGGGATAACTACATCAGCGAGAGTTGATCTTCTCTCCCCCCCGAAGCAACAAACGCTCGGCATGCGTCGACACTGAAACATCATCTGTGCATTGGACTTGAACTGCGGTAGCCGTAGGAAACGGAATGTCTTAAAAGTTCGAATTGCATGATATTTCGGCCAACTGAGGACAGCTGGCGGACAATGTCTTCCAACGATGCTGCCGCACCAAGGAAGGGGGAGAGCCAAAAACAAATTCAACGGCGCGGCTACATGGTTGAACTCTTTAATCCCGCGGTAGCGCTGAGGAAAAAGAGGGAGGGTCGGCCATTGGCAACAGACGTAGACGACCATATAACTCTCTACTATCACCGTTACGCTGCTCCAACGGGTTCTTTCACTTCCTAAAAATGGTATGCCACCCTGCGATATGTTTATTTTGAGAACCTCAGTTGCTCCACCAACAATTTTTGGTCGAACTTCCACTAAACGAGCCCCGCAACGTTTCCATCAACAAAACGACGCCCACAACATTTCCATCAACGAAATAGAACCCCGCAAACGTTTTCCGTTTTTCTGTTTTTGAAGGAGTCGGCCAAGAAGAAGTCAATCGTTGTCCGGGAGGTGAAGAGCATCGTCAACATTGGCGGAGCGGAGGTAAGGGCAATGCCCAGAGAAGGGATGAGATATGGTGTTACCTTTTGGTGCTGCGCGGAGAACACATTTGAGCGGTAGATACCGGCGGAAGATTTTTGCTACGATAGTGACGGGACACTTTCTGGCCCATCATTTCTGACTATTACGGGGGTACATAGTAATTGGGACCAAATATGATTAGTAAAAATAGGGTAATATACAGGTTTTTGTGTGTATCGTAGGTCCTGATTACTGTGGTCCCCCGTAATAGTGGGAGCTTCCCGGACATCTTTGGACCCGATGTGTATTTGCTCAACATTATTCGTTTGATAACTAGCGCATGCGATCTCTGTACGTATCTGGCGTACTGGTATATGCTTTCGGTAGTTGGGTGAGGTATAGCACTCCCCAAACTAGGAGCCTCAGAAATTGTAGGTGCTACCCCCACGGTAGAACGCGTCGGAAGAGGATCGCCGCGGGTTCCTCCTCAGGCGGCGATGTATATTTGGTTTCCTTGGTGGCATGCGGTGTACCTGGTAGTCGGTTTCAGTTGCGAGTCTTGAAACGTATGTACCAGTATGGG
>JAYJMJ010000179.1:0-17468 GCA_036873875.1 Laminaria ephemera | reverse complement strand
CCCCCCCCCCCCCCCCCCCCCCCCCCCCTTCCACTGCTCTGTGGACCGCAGCTGCACTTCACGGACGTTTCCTCTAAGGAGGAGCACATCAAGCGGGGCTACCTTGCTGATCTCTTCCTGGACACTCCGAGCTGCAACGCTCACACTACCGGCTGCGACATCCTTTGGAGCGGGTAAGCGCGCTGCGCCCTCTGTTCGGCGCGGGTCACTTGCCCTTGCTTGTCTTTACACTTCGTTCGTCTCCGGTTTTCTCCGTGTCGGAGCGAACACTTTTTTAATCCTTTTGGGACGCATCGTATCTAGTAACCAAAAGCACGACGAGCGCGACCTTATCAGGCGACTAGGAAGAGTGCGCAGCATCACAAGTATCCACACATGGGACAGATCATGATCTAGGTCATCTAGATCCTATATCTGTCGTTATAATATGTTGTGCACGATCTGTGTGGTACAGATCCAACCCAGGAAACATTTGCTACTGTAGGTCATTCAGATCGTCCGGCTCTCGCCCGGCAACATGATCTGTAGACCATGCAGATCACATAGGCCAGGGATCTGTCTGCCCCCAAAGACACAGATCATGAATAGGGATCTGATCTGTCCCGATGTGTGCAAATATCACGATGCTGTATGTGCGGATCGCGATTCAGACAACTCGAGGCGCACGTGCTTGCGCTTCAAGTCATGCCTGATCCACATTATTATCTGGGACTGATACTACAGCAGGAGGTGTTTCGATGGACACCCTTTTCATGGGACACTCTTTTGCAACCCCCCTCCTACCCCGCTTCGCGCTTGGTGCAAGCAATGTCTGCCTGGTCGGCGGAAACCCAACGTGCTCCGTCCCGGCTTTGCAGGGAAGCGACGGTCTATGGTCTAAATACTACGGCCATTAATGATAGTGAGTGAGTACACCCCCCCCCCCTCCTCCCTCCCCCCCCCGCGCGCTCGAAATGACACGCCTTCCAGAACGCCGATGCTGACCATGGCCGGGTCTAAGATGGCGACGCGAGTAGCCCCGTCACTGCTGAAGACGGCGGGGGTCGACGAGCTTATCGTGGACAGCCTGGAGGCCTACGAGGAGACTGCGGTTGCGCTCGCGACGGACCCCGAACGACTGTTCAAGGTAAGGGTAATCCCTAACGAACGCGAAAAATCACGATTCGTGTCAAGAAACACAAATCGTAATAATTTGTAAATTGGCGTTATGTCACTTTTTCTAAAAAACAAAACACTTTTTTTTGTCACGAATTCTGACATCAACTTTTTTGTTTGGAATGTTTCGAAAAATTTCATTGTCACGAGGATCACGATACGCAAAAGTGTAAAAGCTTTTTTTTGTCAAGATCCGTGACATTTGTTTTGTTCGTTAGGAACGACCCTAAGTCAGCGCGCCGACACCGCTGTACCTCGTACTGTTAGCTGCCGACGGCTAATGGGGAGTGTCTTTTGCCAACGCTCACCCTTACCCCCGCTCACGTCGCCTTTTCGCTATCGCACCTCCTCGGCGTATACCGTGTTCTAATACTCACCCTTACCCTCTCTCACGTCGCTTTTTCGCTATCGCTCGTGTTTTGCGCAGATACGGAGCCGTTTGGAGGAGGGCAGGCATTCGTGCCCGCTGTTTGACACACAGCGGTGGGTCCGAAACATGGAGGTGAGAGTTTGCCTACAGTAAATACGGGACATATACGCGCCCCCCCTCCACAGTAGTGAATTGTACGTCTGCGAGGGTGTTCGTTGTGCGTGACAGCCTCCTCCAGGTATTTTACCATCGTGAGGAGTGTTGCTCGTACAATAGAGTAACACTTTTTTAGCTGCAACTGTTTCTGAATGACGGGGCTTCTTAACCCAAACTCGTCGGGTTTTCATTCTTGTTTTGCAATACGTTAGGTTGTATACGTAGGCCATAACGATTGATCATCGGGCAGCACTTTTAGTTGTCTCCAAATCGTTTTTTTTGGGTGAGGTGTAGAGCTCCTCAAGTGAGGAGCCTCAGAAACAAAATCGTGCACCTCTACTGTAGCATGTGTCTGAGTTTTTCCCCGACATCCACGAGCAACTTTACCACCGCCCCCGCCACCCCCGCCGTGTCCTCTCGCCGTCGCTTTTCTTCGATGTCGTTCGCAACAACCCTTATCGCAACAACAACGCCAGACCGGGTTGGCGATGGCCCATGATCGCTTCCAAGCCGGGCTTGCCCCCGGAGACCTGAAGGTGGAGGACGCCGGGGGTGCCACCGTCGGCCCTCCTGCGGATGCCCAATCAGCGTCGCCGCTCGTGAGCGACACCGCCGCTGCGGCTACCTCAGGAGGCCACGTCTCGTCAGAGGCAGCAGCGGCTTCTTTGGCGCCCATCGAGGCGGTCGCGGCGGGTGGAGGGGCGGAAGTGCCGCCCTTGCCGGGCTCTCTGGGGGTGTCATCGAGCGAGGTTGGGAATGGCGATGGTGACATGCCGTCTTCGTCGTCATTACCTTCGCAGTTGCCGGTTTTGGGAACGGCTGCGTCGGCGTCAGCATCAGGATCACCACTCTTGTCAGCAGCAGCATCAGGATCAGCGTCGATGTCTGAATCGACATCGCCAGCGAGACGCCCAGTCCTCGGCTCGGAGAATGAGACGGGCGGTGCGTCGGATGCACCGGGCGAGGCTACGCCGTCAGGCGGAGCCGGGGCCGACTCGATGGTAGAGGTGGCTGAGGACCCACAAGGCGAACGCGGAATAGTGGAGAGAGCAGGAGAAGAAGCGTGCGGAAGCGCGGCCGGTGGAGAAGACAGGGCGGTGCGGGAAACGGGGTCATCCGACGCTGGGGTGGAGCTGGGGCTGGGGGAGGGGACCGGCGGAGTACCCCGGCCAGCAGAAGAACTTGCTGCAACCCAATCCAAGCATGTCATCGCTTCATCGACTGAAAGTGAAGTGGTTTCAGCCCACGATGAAGATGAGGAAGAGACGGTGCGGGTCAGGACAAAGAAGAGGACCATCGATGAAGCTGGGGAGAGCTGAAAGCAGCGAGAAGAAGTGTCCCCCCCCCCCCGTGAATGTTTATGGTCTTACGACTACGGCCACGCATGGAATGAGTACACCCCCCCTCCCCCCGGCGGGGTGTGTCCGCCCGGGGTATGTGGGTCTTGGTTTAGCTCGTTGACTAGTGCCGACAAATAGTCAGAATTAATTGACTCCTCTGTTTTTGGTGCCAAATTTTGAGGCCACACCTCCTCGAGAGGACGCTCAAACTGGCGTCGTTTCGTTGAATTTTTCGCAGCCTTTTTCTTCAACCTGTGGTAGGCTGCTTTTTTCTGTCTGCTCTTGGGTTAGGACGGCAAGCGGGGGCAGGGGGGAGGCAAAGGAATAGAGGGAAGGGATGGGTAGCTATTTGATTCTTGGGCCGCGCACATCGCATCTATGGGGTACAGAACGGCCACCACCCGGGGCCTGTTAGGTCGTTGTGGGGGGGGGATGTAGTGTTTGCTGATTTGGTTCGGTTTCATTTGCGGGCCTACTGTAAGGTGTTCCGAGGTTCGGGGGTGGTTTTGGGTTTTGTCGAAATATATGTGGTATGTGTTGATGTGTGCCCGGCTATCGAGCGTGGAGGCGTTTTGTTTGTTTGTGTGTTTTGCTTGTTTAGGTCACCGTGGTCCCCTCGAGGGCCGAGGAGGGATGCCGAATAGGGTGCATCGAAAAGGAGAAATAAGAGAGAGATATTGAGAAATATGGTGTGTGTGAGATAGAGAACGGTGTTGGGGAGAGAGATTTAGGGACAGGAGTTGTTGGAGAAGTAGAGACTTACGATTAAATACGGTGGTTAGGAGTAGTAATACTGTCTGTAGTGTAGGTTTCCTTGTAGTAGGTGTATGGACTTATGGTGGCGCCCGTAGAACGGAGGGAATTAATCGAGCGAAACCCGGTGGGTTGAGGCATGTGAGGTTCTTCCGAACGGGAATTGAATCCGTTGACGTTTGTCTCCGTCGGCGGAGGAGGGGGATATTTGTGTCGGCATTTAGGGAAAACCATTGTCGTGGGTAGTTTTTGTTGACATTTAGGGAGAGTCAGCGGTGGCTGAAGGAATGAATGGTTGACTTCTGGTTCTTCCATACACCGGTTCAGCGTCCGCCTTGCCTTCGGCCCGCGTAGCAAGACGTCCTAATTATGACGCTGCAAGGATGATCTCATATTCTTTGTTTCTGTGCCGTATTGGTCTATGTTCATTAACAAAGCGCATCTGATTTTCGGTCGTACAGCTTTTTTCGGTACTGCTGTAGTGCGCGTGCATGCATATGGAGGGGGGTGGGGGGCGGGGCGATCGGGGCTTAAAAGTATGCATGTAGATATCAAGAGCTGTTGGGAATGAAACGATAGAGCCGCCGATTAAACGAGGAACGCGCGCCGATCGTTTGTAGGGTGGACGGAGAGATCAAGGTGCAAGCTGCACTGCTGTTCTCTGGCTCGTCGTAGCGTAATTTTGGGAGCAGTACGTATTTATTTTGTCTATTGCGCGGGTTCTATTTTGGTAGTGGGATTTATCTGATGATTGAGTTGAATGGCACGGCCGCGGCTCACGGACTTATGGTTCCAACAATCGATTCATCGTGATCCGCATTGCCGGCGGCTGCGGCGCTTGATGAGGGGGTATTTGGACTCCTGCCGTTGTTGTTACGCCACGTCTTCTTCTTGGAGAAAATATTATCTGTTTGTTCTGTTGTTTTAAAAATGAACGAACGTAGGCCTGGTTCACTTACTGACATATAAATCAATTAAGATTAAACATTATTTTTTTGCGTGACATAACTTGTTTGTGCGTTGCACACATGTATTCCGGGATAACATCACTTTGTTTTTTTCGTTCTGTTGCGGCGCCCTCTTTCCTTTCATTTTATCGAAGTCCCGACGTGCCGGAGGCCATCCCCATCGCCCTCTGGTTGGTTGGTCGTTCACCATCATCTTGAACCACGCTACCTTCGACTTCGAACGGGAAGGTTCTCGACCTTGACGTTGGCAGTAATATCCGGGCCAATACACGCCCCCATTACTGCCTGAATTATTACGTTACGCACACATTCCGACCACAGCATCCTCGAGAATACCGCCTAGGTTGGTGACCACGACGCCCGCGTTCAACGTTGGCTAGAGTTAGCTCTACCTCTACGTACGCTCTGAAGGGCCGTACAGGCAGCGCTTCGGTGACGCCGATTTCCTCTCTTCCACCTTCCGCAGCCAACGACCCCATAACCTCTTCAGCTCGGGCGTCTACCTCATCCATGCATTTGGTTTTACATTTTCGTATGTGTCTTCCACGCCGGCCTTCAATCAGCCACATCGTCACCATTCTGTCGCTCCCTTTCACCGACGACGATGTCAGCGATATTCGCTGCCACGAACCGCAAATGGATACCAGGTACTCACGATGTGGTGTCGCCCTCCTTTCCCCCCAAGACTCCGCCGCTGTACGATGAGACGGCTCCAAGAAGGGCACCGTGACCACTGGCTCTCCTCCTGACATAGCTTCTGTGCCGCCAGTCGTCGCGAAACCATCCACTTCCGGCGCCTCGGAGCGAGTTATTCGAGCTGTTAACTCGGTCCAGTTGTAGAGTCCAGCCCCAGCCCAAGCCCGGTCCTAGCTTCAGCCCCGGCTACATCGCGAGCCCAAGCCCTGATCCCGACGTCAACCCTAGTCCTGGCCCCGCCCAAATGCCGTACCTGGTACTCGGTAAGCTGTTGCGTTTGACTTTATTTGCATAATGGCTATATGTGCGATGTCCCTCAGCACACAGCAGAAGCAATCGGCCACACGCCATAGGATCTATATCCACTCGGAAAACCGGAGATGGACCCAGGATGTCCTCTTGCGATCACAACTCTCAGGTCCTAGCCCTGGCCCCAGCTGCAACTCTAGATCTGGTACCAGCCCCAGCCGCAGCCCCAATATAAGCCCCAGTCAGAGCCCGAGTCCCAGTCAAAGCCACGGCGCCAACCCCAACCCCAGCGCCAAACAAGGATCCAGCCCCAGCCCCAGCCACAATTCCGGTTTAAGACCCAGCCGCAGACTCAGGTCCAAACTTTGCCCTAGTCCCAGCCCCAGCCCCAGCCCCAAACCAACACCTAGCAGCCCCAGTCCCAGACCAGCACTTATCCCTGGCCCCCACTCCAATCCCAGTGCCAAACACATACCTAGTCTGAGCCCCTGCCTCAGCTCCAGTCTAAGACCCAGTCGTAGGCTCAGCCCAGTTCCAGACCGCAGCCTCAGCTCCAGCCAAAAGTCCAGCAGAAGAATCAGCCCTAAACTCTGTCACAGCCCCAGCCCCAGCCTCAGGTCCAGCTATTGCAGCGGCCCTTCACCCCAGCTCCACCCCTAGCCCAGGCCAACATTCCAGCCCTAGCCCCGGCCTCAGCCTATGCCCCAGCCTCAACCTTTGTCCCAGTCCCAGTCCGAGTCCCAGCCGAGTCCAGGCTGGGCCCAAGCCGTGGCTTCAGCCCCAGCCCCAGTCCAGCCCCAGCCACAGTGCCAGCCCCAACCTAAGCCCCCGTCTCATCCCCAACTGTAAGACGAGCGCAACTATAGCGATAGCCCCATCCCTAATCCAGTCTAAGCCCAAGCTTTTGCGCCAGTTGCAGAACCCAGCCCCAGTCTCAGCCCAAGCGGTTGTGGCTTCAGTGCTAGCCCAGCCCCGGCTTCAGCCCTAGCTTTAGCCCCAGCCTTAGCCCTAGCATCAGTCGCAGATCCAACCCGGGTCACACCTCCATTCCCAGTTGTCGCATCAGCTCAGCTGTAACCCTAGCCCCACTCTAAGCCCTTGCTGAAGCTCCAGTCCCGGTCCCAGCCCAAACCCCAACCCTATCTCCAGCCAACGCCCCAGCCTAGCATACGCCCCGACTCTAGCGATGATCTTAGCTTCAACTCCAGCCGCAGCTCTAGCCCATCACCTGGCACGAGGCCTAGACCTAACTCAGCCTCAGCCCAAGCTCTTACCCAATCGATAGCCCTAGTACATGCCTCAACCTATCTCAGTCGCAGCTGTGGCTCCAACCTCGGTCTCAGCCCCACCTTAAGCCCGAGCCCCAGCGCCAGTCTCAGTTCCAGCCCCAACCTCAGCCCCAGGTGCAGCTCCAACCACACCCCGAGTTCCGGCTTCACCCCAAGCTATAGCCCCAACCTCAGCCCTAGCCCAGGCCGAAGGCAAAGCTCCTCAGCCCAATCTAGATTGACTGTAGTCCCAGACCCAGACCCACCTTTAGCCCAATCCCAAGCCTCAGCACCGGACCAGGTCCCATTCCGATCTCCAGCTGTAACCCAAGCTTCAGGCCCCTACACCAGCTCAAGCCCGAACGCCAACCCTTCTCGCCGCCTCACCCTCAGCCCCACCATGCCAAGCCTCATCCCCAGTCCGAGTCCAAGCCCCTGCCCCAACTGTAATTCCGGCCCAAGACCCAATCAGAGCCCCCTCGTCAGGTCTGGCTTCAGCCCCAGCCGCAGCTCCAAACCAAAACACAGGCCCAGTACAGTGCCGGACCCGACTCCAGTGCAAGCCCCAGTCCAAACATTAGCCCTAGACCCAGCCCCAGACTGGACTAAGTCCAGCCCCAGCTGCAACCCCAATCCTTCGTCTCTGCACTAGCAGTACCCCAGGACCCAACCGCGACCTTTCCTCTGGCCTCAGTCCCAACCTCAGCCTCAGCCCTAGCCTCAAGCTTTGCCCCAGTCCTAGCCCCAGCCCAGCCCGAACCTCAACCCCAGCTTCATCATATCCCATGCTCCAGGCCCAGCGTCAGCGTTATTTTCAGCTCAGCCAATGAAGTACCACCCCAGGGCCTGCTCTGACTCAACCCCCCGCCCTAGCCCCATCCCCCGCCCCAGCTTCGTTAACAACATCAGCCTCATTCTTAGCTGCCAGCCCCCAACCCAGTCTTAGCCCAAGCTCCAGCTCCCGCCCTAGCCGCAGTCTCAACTCTTCTGGCTTAAGTCAGCGCCCTAGCCACAGCCCGAGCTCAAGTCAGAGCCCCTAGTTTAGACCCTGCCCTAGCCCCAGTCTCAGCCCTAACATCAACCCTAGTCCGAGACCCAGCTCCGGCCGCAGTACCCGCTCCAGCTCAAGGTCTGGGCCCAGCCGTAGTCCCAGTCGTATCACTAGCCCCCGCCGCAGCTATGCCTCCGGTCCCAGCCCAAATCTTATCCTCAGCCTCAGTCAGCGCCTCAGTCGCATCTGAGCTCAAGTCAGAGCCCCTGCTCTAGACCCTGCCCTAGCTCCAGTATCAGCCCTAACCTCAACCCTAGTCCGAGACCCAGCTCCGGCCACAGTACCCGCTTCAACTCAAGGTCTGGGCCCAGCCCTAGTCCCAGCTGTATCACCAGCCCAGCCCAAGTCTTATCCTCTGCCTCGTTCTCTGCCTCAGCTGTGATCCCAGCCCCAGCTGTAACAGCTGTCCCAATCTCAGCCCCAGCCCCAGCCCCAGCCTATGCCCCAATCTCAGTCCCGTATGTGACCTTTAGCACCAGTTGTAGCCCCAGCTGTGGCCCCGGCTTCGGTCCTCGCCCCAACGCCAGTCATAGCCCCAATCTTAACTCCAGCCTCAGCTTCCAGCCCCACCCTCAACCTACCCAGCCCCAGTCCTAACAACAGCGTCAGCCTCAATCCCTGCCCTTAACCCTGTAGCTCCAGCTCCAACTGCTCCCCCCGCCCGAGTTCCAGTCCAAGCCAGAGCCCCAGTCTAAACTCCGACCCAAGTGTGAGGCGCTTCCATGACCCCTGCCCTAGCCCCAGCCTCAGCCGCAGCCCTATCCAAAACCTCAATCATAGCCCAAGCCCTAGCCCGAGCCCCGGCGCCCGCAACAGCTCCAGCTCCAGATCCAGGCCTAGGTCCTGGTCCTGTCCCGCTGTATCGTCAGTCCCAGGCGTAGCTACGGCCTCGGCCGTAGCCCACGCCTTCCCTCCTGCCTCGACCTCGGCTCCAGGTGTTTGTTCAGCCCTAACTGTAGCAAAAACATCATTCCTATCCCCAGCCACAGCCCCAGCCTCAGGCTCAGCCCAGGTCCCAGTCCCACCCCTGTGTCAGCCCCAGGCCTCGTCGCTAGCCCCAGCCCCAGCTCCAGACCAAATTAGCGCTCCAGCCTCAGCTCAAGTTTGAGCCCCTGCCTTATCCCTGCACTAGCCCCAGACACAGCCTCAGCTCCAGCTCAAGCTTGAGCCTTGACTCGAGCCGCAAGTCCCGCCACAGCCCCGATTTTATGTCCAGCCCCAGCGTTTGTTCAAGTCATGGCCCAGTTCCAGCTGTATCACCAGCCCAAGCCCCATCCCCAAGCGCAACCTCAGCCCCAGCCGTGGCCCTAGCCCCGGCTGTAGCTACACCCTCATCTGCTTCAGCCTTAGCCCCAGCCTCAGCCTCAGTTTCAGCCCCAACCTTAGCCTCAGCGATACCCCAACTCTTAGCCTCGGCCCATTTCCAGCGCTTATCCCAGCCCCATTGTACCACCAATTCCAGCGCAAACCCAAGCCCAAGCCTCCTCCACAGGTTCAACATCAGGCTCGGCCCCGGCTTCATCTCTAGCCCCACGCCCTCAGCCCTAGTTGCAGCACCAGTCGAATCACCAGCCGCAGCTCAAGTCCCAGTTCTAGCTCCAGTTCTAGTTCTACCCGCAGTCCCCAACCCCAGCCCAGCCAACCCAAGCCTTAGCACCACCCTCAATCGCCGCAGCCCCACTCCAAGACCAAGCCCCAGTCCCAGCCTCAGCCCCAACTCCAATCTTAACCCGCAGCCCCAGCCCTTCCAGGCTATGTATTGAAGCTTATTGGTTTAGGTTCCACCTCATTATCTCAGGTTACGCCGCATTTCTTTGTGTAACGTATCCACGGGATATCCGCGACTACAGAGTTCGAGGTCGGATATCTAGCTCAGTTCTTCGTCCGTCTTTCCTGCGATTGCGACGCGCCTAGTCTATATTTCCCTGGTTGCAACGTCTAGCTCTACTAAGCGGCTTTACTACATTGACATAGGACGAGCATCATCACTGGTATCATCAAGTTTAATTTATATGAAGTGAAGTGAAGTGACGACACCAAGATACCACATCAGGTCCTACCCTGTTGAACTGCAGCTGTGGTATCACCCACACAGACACAGACACTTGTTCTACTGCAGCCCTTTGAAGCATCCCTGCTAACAGCTACACACAGGTACCATACAGATCTAGGTTCTGCCGACACCCTAGCCCCAGCCTGGAGCCCCAGTCCCAGTCACAGCTTCACTCCCCCGTCCCAGCTCGATCGCAGTCTCACCTCTAGCTATAGCCCCAGCCTAGGCCCCAGCACGAGTCCAAACTCCATCCCCAGCTCCAGCTCCCAGCCCTAGTTGCGTCAGCCACATCTACATCCACAATCATAGCCTAAGAAACAACCCCGGTTACAGCCCCTGCCCGAACCCCCGCCCTGCACCAGCCTCCGGCCTAGCTCCAGCCCAAGCCCCAAGCCTCGCCGCAGCCTTAGGCCCCGCATTAATTCCAGCCCTAGTGCCATCCTCTGCCCTAGCCCCAACTTAATCCCTAGCCCTATTCCACACTCCCACTTGAGACTAAGCCTCGTCCTCAGCCCCAGCGCCAGCAACTTCGGCCAGGTGAAGCTGCAATCCTAGCCCCTACTCCAGCCCGGTGCTAAGCTCCAGATGCCGCAACCTTAGCTCAATCAATTGGTCTATTCCCATCCTTACCCTCAGACCCAGTCCCCAGTCCCCAGCCCCCAGCCCAAGCTCTTCCCCAGCCTTAGCTTCACAGCGCCAGCTCCAGTCCCTGCTGCAGTCCCAAGCTTAGCCTCGACCCCAGACGCTAGCACCAGCTATTTACGAAGCTACAGCACTAGCCCCAGCTTCAGCCCCAGTCATAGTCTCGGACGAAGCTTTCAGCCCAAGCCCAGCCAGCCTAAGCCCTATCCCTAGCCTTGGCCACTGCCCCCCGCCCTAGCCCTGTCTCCTGCCTCTGCCTGAGCCTGAACCCCAGCTCCAATCCCAGCCCGAGCTCAAGCCTCGGCGCCAGGCTCCAGCCTTAGCCCCTAGCCAACGCCCCGCCAGACCCATCCCCAATTTCATCCCTAGCCCCGAGCTTGAGCCTCATGTTCAACCTAACCCCCAGCCTCGACTTGGTCTCGGCCTCTTATCTTCCTCTGCCATAACCCCGGCCCCGTATTTCAGACGTTGCCCAAGCTCTAGCTCCTACCCTAGCTCGAGCCCCAGCTTCACATCTTGACCAAGCCCCAGTTACTGCTAACGATCGCGTGAGAGCTCCAGCGCCAGTCCCTGCCCTGGCCCCAGCCTATGCCGTGGCCACACATATCAAACCTCAGCCTCCAGCCTCAGCCCAGCCACGGCTTCTTCTCACCTGTATCCACGGCCCCGACCGTCGGCTCAGTCCTAGCTCCATCCGCAATCAGGGTTCCAGTGCCAGTCCCTGCACAAACCCCAGCATCAGTCTGAGCCCCATCTCCAGCCCCAGCTTCAACCTCAGCTAGGGTGCAAGCCCTAAAATACAGCCCCAGCTACAGCTCTTGACCCAGCCCTAGCTTCAGCTCTTGGCCCAACCCAGCTCCACCTCCAGCCCCTGCTCGCGCTCCAGTTTTAGCTCGAGCTCCTGTCTATGATCTAGAGGCATGGGTGACTAATCAGCCCAGGGCCAGCATCGCCGAAGCACCCAAGCCAGGCGATCACCCCAGGTGACACACTCATGAGAGACATACATTAATTGGACAATGTTGAGTTGTTATTGGAGAGACAAATACAGAGATAGAGAACAGAGAACAGAGACCCAGACAGAGTGATCACTGTATGCGATGTTTTACAGCAGCACCAGTAACATCCATATCCACCCACCTATGAAACTCGGGGGTGTCCCCAGGATGTCCCCTGACGATCACATGTCGAAGCTCCAGCACCAGCCCCTGCCCTAGCCCCTGCCCCATCCGGGCCTCAGCCTCAGCCCCAGCGATAGCCCCAACCTCGTTCCCACCACGAGCCCTAGTCCCAGCCCCAGTCTTAAATCCAGACCCAGCTTTGCCCCAAGCCACCGCCGTAGACCCAGTCTCAGCTCCCAATCCAACCACAGCCTCAGCCTCCGCCCTTATTCCACACCAGCTCCATCCCCAGTCCCAGCCATAGTCCCAACCCACGCCCTAGCCCTAGTTCCAGTCCAAACCTCGCCCCGAATCTTAGATGCACCCCCAGCCCCCGTGCTAGCTCCAGCTTCAGCTTCAGCCGAGCCCAGCCCTAGCCTCAGCGCTAGCTGTAATCCCGGTCCTAGCCCCAGCCTTAGTCCAAGGGGAAGACTCAACCTTAGTCCCAGATTCAGGCCCAGACCAAGCCCAAGCTCCGGCACCAGTCTCAGCCACAGCTGTAGCCCCAGCCCTTGCTCGCACCCCAGTCTCAGCCCCAGCCCTACGTATCACTACCTTGGTGTTAGCCCCAACTCCAGTCTCACCCACAGCTACAACCACAGACATAACCTCATCATTAGCTCTTAAGTCAGCCCAATTGTAGTTCCATCTCTAGCCCCACCCAGAACCCCTAGCCGCTTCCGCAGCGTAGGCCCCAGCTCCAGTTCCGGTCCCAGCCTCGACGCGAGCCCCAGCCTCAGCCCCCGCCCCCAGGTCTGGCCTTTTAGGGCCCGGCCTTAGCCCAAGTTCCAAGTTCAACCGCAATCACAACCCGAGCCCGGGCCCCAGCCAAAATTTAACCCCTGTTTCTGCCCCAGTCCCAGCGTCAGCTTCAATCCCCTGACCCCAGCCCCAACCCCAGCCCTTGCTTCAGGCCTGCCCTAACACAAGCCTTTACCTAAGCCCTAGTCTCACCTCTAGCCGCTGTTAGAGCCCTAGCGCTAGCCCTTGTATTAGCCCTAGCGCCCGCCCCCAGCCCGGGCCGTTCCTTAGCACGAACTACAGCCCCGTCCTCGGCCCCGTCGCGAGTCCAAGTCCCAGCCCTCGTCCCAGCTTCAGTCCCAGTCCTGACCTTAACCCCAGTTGAAGCCCCAACCCCAGAGATGCACATTATTGGGTCTTTATATGGGTAGTTTAGGGCACCTTTCATGGGTGCCCCGTGGAAGTTCTATGGGAGACCCACGGGATACCCACGGAAGGCCCATGGGAGACCCATGGTAGACTCATTGTAGACCCATGGGAGACCCATGGGAGACCCATGGGCGAGGAGCATGAACTAATGGGTGACCCATGAGCCAGAATTGTAAACCAATGGGAGACTCATGGACGACCCATGGGATGCCCATAAGTAATTCAAGGACTACGATCGATGAGCCAGCAATGTAAACCCATGGTCGACCTATGGCCGACCGATGGGCCAGTGCTATATACCCATGAGTGACCCATGAGCGACCGATGGCAGGCCCATGGGGGACCCGTAGGCTAGGAGCAGGAGCTCATGGGTGATCCATCCGTCAGTACTGTAAACCCACGGGGGACCCATGGACGACCCATGAGAAACCCGTGGACGACCCATGGGCGACCCATGAACTAGCACCATAAACCCATGGGCGACCCATGGGTGAGCTATGGGCGAGTATTCGAAACACATGGAGTGATCCATAGGCGACCCATGGGCGACCCATGGACCAGTATGATGAACTCATGGACCAGTACCCTAAACCCATGGCAAGCCCATGGGCGACCCATGGGAGATTTATGGGACAGCACAGCAAGCCCATAGGAGACCCGTGGTGATCCATTGCAGACCCATGAATGACCCATGGGTGACCCCTGGACACGTACTGGAGACCCGTGCGTGACCCATGGGAGACCACTCTGAAACCATGGGTAACCCGTGGGCGACCCCGTAGACCAGCACTATGTATCACGTATAGGAAATCTGTGGGCGACCCATGGGCCAGCGCTATGAACCCATGGACCGTACATAAGCCCATTAAAACCTATGGGCGACCCATGGGACGGCACTTTAAACTCATGGAGACCCGTGGGTGACCCATCGTAGATACATGCGTGACCCATGGGTGACCAGCGGGTGACTCATTGACGAGTACTAGAAACCCATGGGTGGGAGACCCATGGACCAACACTCTGAAACGTGGATGACCCATGGATGACCCATGGGCGACTCATGAGCGACCCATGGGACAGCGCTATGAATCCATAGGAGACCCGTGGGTCACCCATGAGCGACCCGTGAGAGAGCACTCCACACTTACGTGAAACCCATGGGCAACCCGTGGGTCAGCACTGTAAACCCATGACCCATGGCAGATCCATGGCAGACCCATGGCAGACTCATGAATGGGAGACCCATAGATGAGCGCTAAAAACCCGTGGGTGACCCATGGGCGACCCATGGGCCAGCACTATGAACCCATAGGTCAGTACCCCGGACCCAGTATAAATCAATGGGCAACTCATGGGCAACCCATGGGACAGCACTGCAAACCCATGAGGGACTCGTGCATGACCCATAGGCGATCCATCGAGCAGTACTCCAAACCCATTGGAATCCATCGATGGTCCATGCGCGATCCATGGGACAGCACTGTAAACCCGTGGCACACCCATAGCAGACTCATGGCAGACCCATCGGTGACCCGTCGGTGACCCATGCGTGATCCATGGGTGACCCATGGACGAGTACTAAATATCCGTGGATGAGCCATGGGCAACCAATGGGACAGCCAACACTGTAAACCCATGGGTGACCCATGGAAGACCCATGGCAGAGCCATGGATGGCCCGTGGGTGACCCATGGGTGACCCATGGACGAGTGCTAGAAGCCCGAGGGGGACCCTTGGGAGAGTCATGGGTGACCCATGGGACAGCACTGCAAGCCCATGGGTGGCCCATGGGTGGCCGATTGCTAGACCCATGGCAGACCCATGGACGACCTATGGCAGACCCATGGGTGGCCCATGAGCGAGTACTATAAACCCATGAGCGACCAATGGGAGGCCCATGGGGCAATACTCTAAACCCATGGGTGACCCACCGTTGACCCAAGGGCCAGCACTAAGCACACATGGGAAACCCGTGGGCAACCCATGGGCCAGTACTATGAACCCATGGGCCAATACTTCAATGAATGCCCCTTTGGTGGCCCATCGACGACCCATGGGTGACCCATGGGCGACCCATGGGCCAGAAACCCTATGGGCCAGAACTATTAGCACATAGCACCCATGGGCGAGCACTTTGAATCACGATGAACCCATGGGAGACCCAGACGTGATTGGGCTATCACTTTTGTTTTATCTCACTTCTGCTTTCCATTTTCTGGACAAGCCGTGGTTACAAGTGTCGTCCCTTCTCCCCCCCGGTGCGTGCCTTCGTTCGCATTGCGCAAAGGGTTCAACATTCCCATTGCTCGTCGATTTTCATCGATTTTTTCTACCTAACGCCCTCACGTTTTCGACGGTGGAAGGTACGCCAGGGGTCATCCATGGGTTCATAGTGCTGGTCCATGGGTCGCCCATGGGTTCCCCATTGGTTTAGAGTACTGGCCCAAGGGTCGTCCATGCGTCGCCCACGCATTTCCCACGGGTTTAGAGTGCTGTTCCGTAGGTTGCCCATGGGTCACGCACGGGTCTCCCATGAGGTTGTAATTCTGTCGCAAGGGTAGCTCATGAGTTGGGTTTCTCATGTTTTCATAGTGCTCGCCCGTGGGTCGCCATGGGTCTCCCATGGATTTATTGTACTTCAGAGTGCTGGCACATGGCTATGATACCACTCTGCATTTACGGTGCTGGCCCATGCGTTGCCCATGGGTCGCCCGTGAAACGCCCATGGCGTCACCCATGGGTATCCCGTGGGTTCACGGTGCTTGCCCATGAGCCACCATTGGGTTCATAGTGCTGGCTCATGGGTCACCCATGGGTTTGCCGTGGGTCTGCCATGAGTCTACCATGGGTCTCCCATGGATCTCCTCATGGGTCTCCAATGAGTCTCCCGGTCTCCCATGGATCTCCTCATGGGTCTCCAATGAGTCTCCCATGGATCTCCCATGGCAATGTGCCCCATAGGTAACCCATGGAGCTTCATCAAGCCTCAGTCACAGCCCAACCCCTACCCCTAGCTTTAAAAACATTTCCAGCCGAAAGCACAGCCACAGTCACAGTCACAGCCCCCGCCTCAGCTCTTACCGAAACCCAACAGCAGTCTCAACCCCAGGCCAGGGCCAAGTTCCAGTCTCCTCTTTAGCGTTTGCTCCAGCCCCAAGTCCTATCCTCAGTATCAGCGTAATCTCTATCTCCAGCTCCAACTCAAGCCCCACAGCCCAAGCCTTAGCCACAGCTGTAGCCTCAACCGTAGCACCAGCCCCAGCCCCATCCCCAGCTACAGCCGCAGCTACAGCCGCAGCTAAAGCCGCAGATCTAGACTCCGCTCTAGCCGCAGCCCTGGCCGCAGCCCCCGCGCCTGACCCAGCCTCAGTCCCAGCCCAAGCCCGAGCCCCAGCCTAAAACCTGGCCCCAGGCCCAGCCCCAGGCTCAGCTCCAGGCCCATCTCCAGGTTCAGTCTCAGTCTCAACCCCCAACCCCAGCCTTATCCCAAGCAGGGATGACAGTGACAGTTACCTCGGTGCCGGTAATCACCGGTACTCAAGTTGGTGGGTGGGTAGGGTACCTAAAAAATCTGCGGTGCTTACAGTACTTTTGTCCCCTATCCTTGGAGTGAAAAACGTCTACAGCACATGTGCTCAATGGAAACCCCTTCCGTACCTGTAACCTGTATTTACAAGGTTTTCTTGCTGTTGGCAGCTGCAGAGCAGGGACACTCATGAAGAAATCCGATCTGATCTATCAGATATAAATCGGATCCACATATGAGCGGAAGAGTCGGCCTCAGCTTCTATTCAAACAGATCGCCCGGATATTATATTTTGAGTACTACTGTACGAGGTATCCATTTGGTTTGTTTGCCTTCATCGCAGCATCCAAACTCACAAACTCGAATAAGATTTACTGTAGTCATGGCAGAGCGGTGAGTATAACAGCGGCGGCGATGTTCTCGTCGAGCCAACCACAGCGCGGGACGAAAATACGCTGCACGCTATGCTATATAATGATGGCATTTTTAGCTAAATGCAGCGGTTAATATACACAAGAGTTTGCTGTGTTTTAGGTTTTCTCTGTCTCACAGCATGTGACCACATGAATTTTTCTGGTATCTCTATAGGATGAAAAATCAGGACGGATACTGGGTGTGCTGATGTCGTTGTGAAAACGGTGTTACAGTAACGCGAAG
Organism: Laminaria ephemera; assembly: GCA_036873875.1. Taxonomy (NCBI): domain Eukaryota; class Phaeophyceae; order Laminariales; family Laminariaceae; genus Laminaria; species Laminaria ephemera. The sequence continues at coordinate 254 of JAYJMJ010000179.1, read as the reverse complement.
ACAGCACACAGGCGTACAGTATAGAACACCTACAGTAGTAATAAGAAACAGAAATCCTGACCCAGGCAGGGTTTCTTGTTTTTACAAAAAAATTAAAAATACGCCGGTCGCCCCGGTGGTCAAGTGGTTACCCTCGAAGACTACTAGGGTTGGAGTCAGGGGTTCGAATCTCGGTACATTATGGAGATTTTTATTTCTGAGACACCAACTGCCGAGAGCGCTTCATAGCGTGGGTAAGCACAATTCGACGCGAG
>JAYJMJ010000178.1:0-12363 GCA_036873875.1 Laminaria ephemera | reverse complement strand
ACTACCACTACTACTACTCTACTATTAGCATCAAAAATAAGCTTGCCCACCTTCGCAGAAAGAAGGCCAGGAAGAGCAGTGCCGGCCCCGATCTCCACCACGCTTGCGCCCTTGAATTCTCTCCGCCTCGCCCAAACGAGGCAAGCCAAAACCACCCCGGACGGCCATGTGAAAAGACCGAAGTCTTCTGACAGCAGCTGTCGAGTGGGACGGGATGGAATGTAATGCGACGGGACGGTATGGGATGGGAAGGTATGGAATGGGACGGGACATAATGGGATCGGACGGGATAATATGGGATGGGATGGGATGGGATGGGATGGGATGGGATGGGATGGGATGGGATCGCACGGGATAATATGGGATGAGACGGGACGGAATGGTATGGGATGGGACGGGACGGTATGGGATGATGGGACGGTATGGGATGGGACGGGACGGGACGGAAGGGGATGGGACGAGACGATGCGTGAAGAGATGGGATGGTATGATACGGAATGGGATGGGACGGTCCCGTATGAGATGGGGCGGCACCGTATGGGATGGGACGGGACGGTATGGGATGGGACGGGACGGTATGGGATGGCATGGGACGGTATGGGATGGCACGGCACGACATGGGATGGCGCGGAATGGCATGGGACGGGTTGAGATGCTTTCGAAGAACAGACTGAACGTGAAGACAAGTAACAACTTCAAGATTGACAATACAGTATACTAATAGTGATAGCTCTTACGCGCGCCCCCAATCGTCGCCCGGGAAACTCGATATGTATAGGCAGATAGGTTGACCCGGTATGCTGTTGCCATGTTGCCATCACAATGGCGCGCCAGCAAGGTCGAGCGTCTGTCGCCACCTACATCCCACCACGCCACCCACCTCGTTCACGACGACTCGCACCGTCTGCTCCTGTTCCTGTTCCTGTTCTAGTTCCAGTTCCTGCTGTTCCTCTTGTCGTTGCTGCTGTTGCTGTTGCTGTCTACTGCTACTGCTACTTCTACTATTGCTGCTACTGCTACTGTGATTACTACCAGTAGGCCGACTGTTGCCTGTGACAGTTCTGTCGCGAGACTCGCGTCCCGCCGTCAGCGCTCCGTCCCCCCTTCTTGACCCATCGCCGCCACCCATGCCTCCTGACAACTGCAACGTATTGTCGCCCGCCCACCCGCCTGCCATTGGCGCCACAGCAGACGCGCATTCGGCTATGTCTCCATCCTTCCCTGGTCTATCCTTGGCGTTGGCCTCGTCGAACGTCATTGATCTGCGCCCGCTGCCCCGTGGGTCGACGCTCATTGGTCCATGATTAGCCCTGCCTCCGCATAGTGGTCTGTGCTCAGCTCTGTCGCCGCTCATTGGCCCGTGGTCATCCTTACCGCCTCGCACTGATCCACGATCAGCCCGGCTGCAGCTCATTGGTCCATGATCAGCCCCACTGTCTCTCATTGGTTCGTGAGGAGCCCCGCCGATGCTCACTGGTCCCGAAGGGCTCTCGGACCACGGCCTTGACCGCTTCCTTTGCCACGGTCGCCTACTACCGTTGGCAATATTGGTGCTATCGATACCACCATCAGCATCAGTATCACCAGCATCAGCAGCAGCGGTACCAGTAGCAGCAGCATGGGCAGCGCCAGTAGCATCAACAGTATCGTCAGCAGCAGTAGCAACGTCAGCAGCAGCAGCAGCAGCAGCAGCAGCAGCGGCAGAAGCAACCACAGCAGCATCAGCAGTAGCACCATCAGCAGCGGCAGCAGCAGCAGCGCTGGCAGGGCTGCTATCACTGCTACCATGGATGGTCTTGGAGCCGGAACCACTATATACACTGCCAATAGCGTAGGACGTCCGGCTGCAGGGCGGCAAATATGCGCCCCATGGTGGCGACGGCAGGGGCGACCCCATCGCGTCTGTGGGAACAATGTAACATCCACAATTGGTTGGCTGGTCGGTCGGTCGGTCGGTCGGTGGGTGGGTCGGTCGGTGGGTCGGTGGGGCTGGTCGGTCGGTCGGTGGATGGGTCAGTCGGTGGGTCGGTGGGCCAGTCGTAACGGGGACATGCTGCGATGCTATATATTGTCATTGGGATCAACGATGTCAGGAGACATGTCAAGCAAGGGAAAACGTGCGCTGTCAAGGGTGTAGGGCCGAGTGTTCCACACTAAATCCTTACAGTTTAGCGTCAATCAAGGAAAAATAAGTCAAATTTGCTGTCTGTCAAGGGGTGAAAGTGCTATTGACAGTGCTGTCCCCTGGCGTCTTTGATTAGGGTCGCCTTGCATGGCCTTCTGTTCTTGACCAGGAAACAAATCGGTCACCTGTATCATGTCATACCTGGCGCGTATCATACGGATGGACAGGTGGAATCAAATATCTCATTGCCATCACGAGCACACGGAGCAGTAGCAATTGTTTTTTTGTCTTCCTCTCTGTGTGGATACCAGGTCCCCTTCCCCTAGATAGTACCGCCTCATTACACACAAGTTCAAGGTTACCAGAGGTACCCTAGACTCCGTTCTGTGCTGACCCGAGGTACTGACCCACCTCGGTGTGTCCTCCAAGAAAAGAGAACCTGCTAGGGGCACCGCCCCGCATTGGCATCGTCGGCAGATCGCACATCTAGGAAGTTAACCTAAAAGTGGCCCTGTTACCGCAAGTCGACACCTTTTTATTTAGACGTGCAGTTTTGCACGTCTCAAAAAAAGAGGGGGGTGATGTGGATACCAGGTCCCCTTCCCCCAGATAGTATCGCCTCATTACACACAAGTTCAAGGTTACCAGAGGCACCCCAGACTTCGTTCTGTGCTGACCCGAGGTACCGACCCACCTCGGTGTGTCCTCCACTACCACCACCACGTAAGAGAGAACCTGCTAAATAGGGGCACCGCCCCACATCTACGACTTTTCGATGGTCATGTGGTCGTACCAATGGACGGTCATGTATCCCGTATCATACCTTGCAATGTTTGTGGGGCTTGCCTCGTGCGGATCAAGATCTCCCTCCCGGAATCTTTCTCACAGCTGACTTTTCGTGGTCCACCTGCTGTGCTGTCAGCGTGGCTACTGCTGTCTTTGCGGCTTTTGCTGCTGCTTTTGCTGCTTTTGCTGCTTTTGCTGCTTTTGCTGCTGCTGCTGCTGCTGCTGCTGCTGTGGCTGTTGATGTTGCTGCTGCTGCTGCTGCTGAACACGTACGAGGTTTGACGAGGACAAGTGGACGGTGTTGCATGGTCCATCGCACCCCACGCCACAAAACAGCAGACCTCTGAGAATTTCTCGACAGTTGCCCTCAACTACCAACAGGCAGTGCCTCGTAGTCGTGCACCTATAATCAGCTCCGCAAACAACTTGCCCAACTCACTTGATCAACTTTGTGTGAGCTCTTTATTTCCTTATCTATAGCGCACGACGTTATCTACACCCTCAAATAGGGAGTGGCACGGTGCCCTTCACTTCGCCTCGCGTTGGGCGTGCGATGCGTTCTCCCCAGTCTTGGATAGTCGAGGTGTTGAGCTGTGAGCTGTGAGGTCACGGCGCTTTACGCGGCACTTTCACGCCCCCTATCCCGACATGTGTACCGCCTACATAAAGTAGAAACCCTCTAAACTTTTGAACACTTGAACTCTTGCACACAGCAGGACAGAAAACATCCGTTTAGGTCCTCTCTAGTGGAAAGCAATTTCTCGGAGCAACGCTAGCGCTTTCCCAGCAACGCAATGGGTCTGTCCACGCCCTTCACGAGAGCTTTCAACCTCACCGTCCCGGTGTGCCTCGCTCCCATGGTCGGGGTGTCTGGAGGTCGTTTGGCGGGTGAGTTTATTTGTTTTCGGTCCAAATTTCCTTGCGTTTTTCAATTTGGCTCACAAGCACCTAAGCCGCACATGGGTTGATACGGAGATCATACTTGGTGCTAGGTAGGCAGTAGAGTACCGGCGTCACGAAGCCACACCCTGAGCTCTGTGGTATCGGTGGGGGCCAACGTGCGATGAGCATCCTCGCGGGCGAGAGCTGAAGCTTTCCCGCTGCTGGCCGGGGAAGAAGAACGAGAGAGGAAAAATGAAAAGTTTTTCTAAAAAATGGGTCCTTCGACGATAAGGGCAAAATTGATACATTAATCAGATGCTGACTCTGGAAGCCCGCCTGCTGCGGGCTAGTCGTGCTGTGCATCGTGCATCGTCGCCTGCTGCCAGCTACTGGCGCTAGAGAGCCAACCTGCTTGGGCTAGTCGTGCTAAAAAGTGTAATTACGCCAGCCTGCCTGGGTCCGTCCTAGCGACCTCTCCAGACGTGAAAATTAGCTGTATTTATTATACGTAAGCGACGGTACGTGTGTTGTAAAATTTGTTGTATTTACACAGCACGACTAGCCCAAGCAGGCTGGCTCTCTAGCGCCAGTAGCTGACAGCAGGCGACGATGCACGATGCGCAGCATTACTAGCCCGCAGCAGGTGGCTTCCAAGCTCAGCATCTGAGGTGACGTACGCACGGCACTGTACCTGTATAGCCGGTACACTTTGTCAGCAATGAATGACAGCAAACATGTGGCATGCATACCTTCAGGCAGAGCTCGACACTGGCAGCGCCACAGAACCACAGGAATACTAGAACACGGCGGTTGGGGGAAAGGTCCTGCTCTTGCTCTGCCCGCCTGCTGCTGCTGCTGCTGCTGCTGCTGCCGCTACTGCTGCTCTGCTGCTTGTTTTACGAGTGTGTCCGTAGCTGCCTGGGGCTTTACTGTATGTAGGGTCCGCGTACCAGTATAATTGTATTCAATGGGCATGGGGCTCCCAATACTGCCGGTATGCACCAGCCAAACATACCGGCACTATTAGAATAGGGTTGCCACACATAGTCAGTATCATTAGGAGTTCCAGTCGCGCCAAGCGATTTTACCGGCATTATAGAGGGCATTGGCAATGTTTCACCGGCACTGTAGATAGCCCGTACTTCATCAGCAATGACAGACACGTATACATACCTTGAAGCAAAACAACTCGACATTACTTTCACACGTCCTACGACAGAGGTGCACCATTTTTTTTCTGAGGCTCCTCACTTGAAGAGCTCTGAACCTCACCCGCAAACTGATTTTGGTTAAACCGAAAGTGCAACCCGATGAACAAACCCATGGCTTAAGTATACTATATTGAGATTGAAAACAAAGAACGACATTATTACGACGATTTTGGTTTAAGGAGCGCCGTCATTCAGAAACAAAAGTTCCAAAAAGTGCTACCTCTATCGTAGCACGCGCCAATTAGACAACGCAAGACAGCATCAAAGGGAGACAAGAACGCGGCTGAAACGGGAAAAATCCTGCTCTGCTCTGCTCTGCCTGCCTGCTGCTGCTGCTGCTGCTGCTACTGCTCTGCTGCTGTACGAGTGTGTCCGTGACTGATTGTTGCTCCGATGTAGTCTCTGTGTGTGTTTTTTATTTGCTCTTTGTTTAGCCGTGTACTACTGCTGTATACTCATAGTATGTCTACATGGGGCTCCCCTTAGTGCCGGTAGATGCCAGCCCAATACACCGGCGCAATTCAGGGCATCATCACTATTGATAGGGTTGTCATACATACTTTCTATAGAGAGTTCCAGGCGTGTCAAGCGATTCTACCGGGGTTATAGAGAGCAGTGGTACTATTCAAGCGGCACTACTATAGACTCGTGTTCTGCCTACCTCGTGTTTGACCTACCTATTATAGGTGAGTTTGTATATATATATTGTTTTTTGCCCTCCGACAATGTAGCGTAGATGCCGTTCCGATATAAATCGATATCCTTCCGTCAAGCAGTAGTATCTCTCCTACGACTCTCTGCCTATTGTTTCCCAATTTCCTTTCCCCACTTCTTTCCTTTTTTTCTTTTTTTTGCTGCATTATATCCTATTCCTCATCAATGTACATCCCCAGGTCGTTGGCCGCAGTCCTCCGGCTTCTTCCTCCCTTCCCCTAGCGGCCTGGCGGTCTCTCAGGGCAAGTTTATATCTGTGCACTCGGCGCGAAATCGCGACCTGGGTGGTCACAAAGATGACCTGGTAAAGGCGTTCCTTGCAGACGGAAAGTTCCGCGCTAGAGACGATCAGTCCGTTCCTCCGACGATGCTTGCCGCTACCTGATCGATCATGTCGCTTCCTTCCTTTCCGAGGTGCCCAAAGCTTTCCACTGCGAGGGTGGCGAGTTTGTAACTGCGCTCGTCTCGAAGGACACCTGTCCCGGACGAGCGTAGTGACCGCGCTTGCGCCCCTCAGACGTGGAAGCAGCTGATCCGCCTCGGTCAGCGCTACCTGCCCGCATACGGACCCCCGCTTGTGGGTCTGCATACGTGACGTCGAGTAGTCTCGCTTTGTTGCGATACTCCGATGTCGTAGCATCTCGGAGTCCTCCCGCCTCGATGACGATGTCCTTGCGGAGGTCCCTGTTTGCATGGAAGGGGGCTCCGCTTTCCACTTGGTGATGGATGGACATCCTCTTAAAGAGGCTGGAGAGCGCGTGCACCAGGGGCTGGTGCTGGTTCACCTGCGGGCCCGATCGATGACATAATCGTGCATGCCGCGTATTAGCCTCCGCTACACCGCAGCCGGGGCACCTCGCCGCCTTGTCACATGTTTGGCCCGTACAAAGATACAAGAATCGCCGTTTTTGTTTGTAACTCTTTTTCGTTTCGTTTGTGGCTCTCATGACAGCTGCTTTTGCTCTAGGCAGGCTGCGTTTTTTGCTGTTGTACGTACGTAGGTGTACGATATGATAGCATAGGAATACGTTCCCGCTCCATTGGCGAAAACGTTTTGTGTGTTTTACTCGTGGCTTTTTACATTTTCGGCACACTGCTGCTTCTCTGCTGCTGCTGTGGTCTACCTATAACAGGAACTAAGTGTGTTGTGCTATCTTATTATTTGTAGTGCTGTTTTATTGTTTCCGCCGGCTCTTCTACTCACAGTTTTTGTGTTCTATGTAATCACTCCATTATTAACACAGGTCCTCAGCGCTATAATGTATGTATACCGTGCCTGACACGAACCAAACATACAAAAGATATATAATATCATAGATACACGAGTGTTCAGTCACATTGATTTTGGCTTTATTCCTTGCGTCGCCCTCGTTATGATATAACACGCCTCCGAAGGGAAATCTTGTATCTAATATCACCTCAGGGCGCACGGCAAAAAGAGAAAACGACACAACACTCCTAAAAAGGTCCCAATGGAAAACAAATCACTTGGTTTTAAAGACCTCCCCCCCTATCCAGGGCCTCTAAAACCAAGTGAACAAAAAATATAAAAACGAAAAAATATGTATGTTTTATTATTTCGTCCTGTGATCACAGCGCTCCGGTTTGTTTTTCATTCTGACCTTTTTTGGGCTGTGGCATCGTTTTCCCTTTTTGGCGTGCACCCTGGTCACCTTCGCAGTATTCGCGATGTATGTCTTTGTCTCGTAGTTCGTGACCACAGAGTTTGTCTCTCTCTAGGATGAGGCGTCGGCACGGACACTGGGGGTGCTGGATGTCGATGGGTGGAAAGAACAATTCAATGCGAAGAACACACACACATGTCATACAAAAGACGGTGATGCTAGGGGAAGTAGGGCACAATACATTCGGTATTACACAAAACGATATATCGAAATTACGGCATTTTTATGTTGGATACATCGGAACTTCCGAGGGTTTTCACAGGTCATGAGGTTGGATATCGTATCTAAAGTTCGAATATAGTTCGTTTAAAAAAATTAATTATCGAACCGAAAAAAGTTCGGTATATTAATACTGTTCTCGATAATTCAATAAACGATAACGTTACGAAAAAACGATAAGAAAAGCCGAACGCCTCCCAAGGGACAGGGGACACAGCAACAAACTGCACAAGTTTAGGACTTCCCCATGTGAAACCCGACACCCTATGGGATGAATCATAGGACATCACGGATGATGTTCATTGGGTATCCCATTGGATGTCCTATCCCAGAGGATGTTCATTGCATATCCCATGGGACATCCCATGGGATGTCCAGTGGGATGTCCCATAGGGTGTCGCATGGGATATCCCGTCGAACATCCCATAGTATGTGCCACAGGAAGTCCCATGGAATCCCATGGGACATCCCATACGAAATCCCTTAGGAAGTCTCATGAGACATCCCATTGCACATCCTATAGGAAGTACCGATAGGAAGTCCCATGGGAATAGGATGTCCCATGGGAATAATTTTCAATGGGATGTCCGATGCGACGTCCCACGGGATGAACGACACCTTGTGGGCCATCCCATAATTCATCCCATGGTACGTCGAATGGAACATCCCACGGGATGTATGGGATCCCATGGGATAAACGGCCCCCCATGGGCATGGGATGTAATGTCCCATGGGGTGTCCCATGGGAAAGACGACCTCTCATGGGCATCACATAGGATGTGGCATGGGATAGTCCATAGGATGATGGAAATCCAAATTAACGTATGATACGAATTGAGCTATGGGCAATCCCATGGAATGACCTGTCTCGCACACTCACTGGTGGTGTGGTAGACTGTGCCGGGATAGGATGACGGGTGGGCTCCCATGGTGGCAGCACGGGGGCGGTACATGTAGACATGGTGTAGAATATAGAACAACAAGGTATAAAGTAAAGGGAATTCATCGGCGCCTCCCGAGGTCCATATGAAATGTCCCCCAGGAGAAATATGCATGTTCTCTCTACGAAACCCCCGACGGTTACATAAACATCTCGTACACCTCGTACCGTCAACAGCCCCCCTACTAGGTGCACGAGATAATACATCATTGCTCGTTATACCACGGTGATTCAAACCAAGATCACCGAACACTCAAACCCATGGTATCATACTCAAAACCCAAATACCAGAACCGGTAATCTCAGATTCATTCCAAATGCCAAATATATCCAGAGTCTTCAATTCAATCAATAATAATAAATGGCCTTAACCTCAACATCAATCCAGTAATCAGCGCTCAGCTGCCGTAACGGTGAGTGTTGACGTTGGTAATCAAACGGTCATCAGCTGACTGGTGCTACGGGGGGGGGGCTACCCCCATTTTCACTTCCTCGTTTAGGCCACTGGGTCAAGCGACCCATTACCTCTCTAAAAATGGGAGTTTTTCGGTTTTGTTTGGCGCAGCGCGTAGCAAACAATCCCAAGGTGGTGCATATCGCGAAATCAAAACCAAAACAGCGAACACAAAAAAATGTAGGGTAGTCACTCTTCAGAGTGGCTCTGATCGGCTGAAATAAAACGACCAAAAGGTGCCCCCCCTACCTAACAATCATTCAAAACTCAAATTCAAACTCGAAAATCATTATCTCAAATCTCAAAAACAGAATATCAAATCTCAGAAACATGGTCTCAAAACTCAACCTCAAAACTAAGTCTCAAATAAATCCCAATCTCAACACAAAGTCTCAAATCTCGACCTCAGAAATCAAAAGCCAGAACCAGGAGTCTACCAAACTCAGGATTTCAAGTGTCAAAACCCAAAAATACCCAGATTCCAGGTATCACTATACCATCAGAATCAGCTCAAATGACAAATCGGCGTCCGAATACCAATCAATCTCAGTCGCCAAGAATACCAAAAACCAAAAACTCCCAGATTTCAGGTATCACTACCAGAATCAGCTCAAATAAATGTGGAAGATTGAACGCAGTAAATCTGGGGTTTGTAGAGAGTTACTGAATAGTTGGCCGGATGGGAGAGAGGGGATGGGACAAGGGTTGAAAGTGTGGTTGGGGTCTAGTTGGGTTGAACCAGAGAGATAGAGGGAGGGAAGGAACGGTTTTGAGATGAAGGAACAACACCCTTAGTACGGGACTCTGCGTGACGGTGTGTGCGACCAGGGTTCTGGAACCGGGTAGGAGGTCGGCGGGTTGAAAGAAGAGTTGGTGGTTTGGAAGGTAGGGCATGTATAATGGAGTGGTAGTTCACAGAAAATAAAGAGACTGTTTAAGGTGGGGTTAAAGTACGGTAAGGTTTTATATAATGTAGAAAGTGGCAGTCTAAATCGGGTGTGGTCATGTATGCTATAGATTGTGAGTGGATAACATCCAACACATGTTAATAATAATTCCAGATTCATGAGCGCAACAAAGTAGGAATCAGCGTCCGAATATCAATCTCAGTGCCTAGATTATCAGAAACCAGAAATATCCAGATTCCAGGTATCGCTATCAGAATCAGCTCAATCAAGTGTAGAAACCAGCCGTGCGGATAACTGGATATTCGTCATCCATGCAAGTGGTATCCGTCAATTTGCATACGACGGCTTTCTGTTCCTTCCGCAAATCCTAGATCTCACAGCTGTTGTGTACTGGTATTTTTTTAATTGTTTGTAAAAACTGCTGTACCACGTATTTTATGCGTACTCGCGTACTCATGCCACATTTAATTTCATCCAACAAAAGCCCATGTGTCGACTCTTTCATTAATTGACCCTGCTACTATGATAGAGCTCACCGCAAAGTGAGTGACGTAATATTAATATTGTATTAAAGCAGAGCATCACTCCCAAAACCATGGTCAAAGACGCCCAGCAAAAGTATGGTGTACCACGTACATAGCCTTCTTGCACTCTGCATATTTCAACACAAAGCATTCTAAAATCCATGTGCCCAGGATAAGCTTGCGTCTCGCGGACAGCTCGCTTAGTCACTCAGCCTCCAATCCGGCAGTCAGAGGAAGCGGGGAAGGGCGTCATCATCATGCATGGCCGTAGTCCGTAGAACCATAGACCCTCGCATCCGTGCAATGTTTCAGCAAGAAGCCTCCTAAAATTCGAATGCCGAGGATCGGCTTGTGTCTCGCGTGCAGCTCATTTAGTCACTCAGCCTCCAATCCGGTAACCAGAGGAGTGGGGGATGGGGGGGGGTGTAATCACATCATGCATTGCCGTAGTCCGTGGGACCATAGACCCTCGAACCCGTAAACAATATTTCAGCAAGCAAGCCGAGTACGAGTACAAAGTACAACAGAACAGTACGGCAGCCTCCCGACGAGGTAGTCGGATGCGTGTCAACCCAGCACATAAAATCTGTCAATCATCAACGAATAATGCGGGCGGGGGGGTCGTCGTTCTCTTATCTCGCCTCCACACCGCTCGATTTATGCGTGTCATCCAAAAATTGATGCAAATACGCTGCAATGCATTTTGAACACGTAGATTCCATACAGTAGTTTAATGTGAAGAACACACACATGCGACCATGGGTGCAAATTCATTCCAACGATAGATGGTTGATTAGCTACCAGGTACCAGGTGTCACGTACATACCTGGTACGTCCGTATCCTACCCAGAAATGAATATCCCTTCCTGTTTTTCTCAATGTATGTGTGTCCCAAATTATTGTGTTAATGCGCAATATATCAGCGAACAGAGCACAGCGAAACACACAATCAGACTATACAGCAAACGCTGACAAGCATCGTATGATAGCTACGTACCAGGGTACGCCTAACGCTCATCTCATAGAGTAGCAAACCGCAGAATTACAGACGGCAGACTAGTATAGACAGCGGTCAGTGTACATGCAGCAGGCTACCACTGGCGTCCACCTTAAACCACGCATAGCGAGCTATGCCTGCAGTCTCGCGCGGGCGCGGGGGGGCGCGGGCGGGGGGCGGGGGTGGAGGCGGTAACCAAAACTCGATTATCATCTACCAGGTACCTGTTATTCCACCAAAACAAATGCTAGTCTCAATACCGTTGTATTGTTTCTCATCCCATCTAATATCTTCGCACTTTTTCATTCTCCTTCTCCCTCCCTAGTCGTAACTCAGATCCGGGATCACTTAGCAGACTCTTCTCCCCCCTCCCCACTACGGTACGCGCTTACATTTTTATCGCAAGAATTCAGCACTTTCTTCCCTCGTCGACTCGCGTCGAATTGTGCTTACCCAAGCTATAAAGCGCTATCGGCAGTTGGTGTCTCTAGAAATACAAATCTCCATACCGAGATTCGAACCCCTGACTCCAACCTTGGTAGTATTCGACGTTAACCACTTGACCTTGATAGAAATATGAGAATCGGCAACTCATAAAATCAATCTACCCATACGCTATACCAGTGTGTGTGTTCTTCACAATAAACCTAATAATTGCACCCATCTACTCCAGCACAACAAAATGCCGATGCCTCCTATTAATAAGAGAGACGAGCTCTGTGGTCACAAACTACAAGGCAGAAATACACATTGCAATTACAGCAGCAAGGTGATTTAGCCATGCAATGCCAACCGCAATGAATACCAGGGCGGAGCATATGCAAGCCAGCGCACCAGAATATGTGTGTGTGTGTTCTTCACATTAAAACTGATATTTCCACCCATCTACATCCAGCGCAACCAGTGTCCGTGCCGATG
>JAYJMJ010000175.1:26189-44995 GCA_036873875.1 Laminaria ephemera | reverse complement strand
CCCCCCCCCCCCCCCCCCCCCCACGCAACTTGGCTGTTGAGAGCATTCACGAGTCTTGAAACCATTGAGAATGCCGATTCAAGAACATGGGCGGGGTGTGTGAATTCCGGTGGGTTAAAATCTTGCCGGTAGTTCTGGTGACTTCCGGTGCCGCGAGGAGGGGTTGACACCGCAAGTGATCCCATGCGGAACGTTGGAACTGTCGTTCCCGCTTTAGCACCGTCGCTTCGGCAACCAAGTTTAAATTGACAAACGACACATACGTGTGTGGTGAGCTTCATATTCTTGTTGTACCCATCCACCGGAAGAAAAAAAAACAAAAGGAATAAAAACAATTCTCAACGCTATCGCTGTTACGCCATTGTGTTGGTACGAACGTCGGAGCGGTGGTGCCGGTATGGTACTATTTGTCCCTTTACCGCCGCATCCCCGTTTTGGGAATAAAACACTTGCAATTAGAATGGGGACATTTGGGCAGTTGGAAAAATCGTGAATACGCCGCACCTGCAAGATGCAGCCGAGCGCCTGGGAATAGTCGTTGTCGATGCTGTACGACCTCTTGTAGAACTCCACCCCCTTGCGGACGTTTCCGATGCCATGTCGATAGATCTAATGTTCACAGAAAAAACGAACGACAGCGCGTGATTATGGTCGAATTCTACGTAGGAGACCGCGGTTTGTCCCCTTGACTGACCGCCCCTACATGATGGTAGTATGTTAAGGCCAAAAAGTTCCTTGGCGCGCTCAAACCGACGGGTCTCTGACCGCTCCCTACACTAAAACTAGTATCGTACGACCAAAGGAGGTATTGACGCGCCCAAAATGACGGATCTCCTAGCATCTTGGAGCCTTGTTGATCTTTTGTTTCAGGGTCCCAACTGGCAGATCGTTCCGGAAAGGTGCCGTTCCATCCTTGTCCAGTGAACTAACTCTTCACCCATCAAGTCCGCTACACTACGACACAGCAAGTTATTTAAGAGATTGGAGTTAAGAAAAAAAAGGTGTGATTTTAGCGCGAAAAATAAGGAAAAAAACATAAATTTATACTCAAAGTAGTGTACGGCACACCCCGCCTCGCTGCTTCGCGTAAGAATTTGAGCATCTGGCCCAAACTACCAGTAAGAGTTTGTTTAGCTCTTTAGAGCCCCACCCATGTTGTCGGTGGCAGACGCCTACTACGAAAGAGGTAGCTATTTTTGGCAATATATTTTCTGAATGCCGGGGCTCCTTAACCCAAAATCGTCGGAAAGTCATTCTTGTTTTGCAATATGAATATTTTGTATACCTAGGCCATGGGTGTGGTCATCGAGTTGCACTTTCGGTTTGCTCTAAATACGTTTTTGGGTGAGGGGTTTTGAGCTCCTCAAGTGAGGAGCCTCAGAAAAACAATGGTACACCTTTACCGTACTATTATAGTAGCATGTGTCTGCAAACTACTTGGAATCAGTGTGCGATCGTTTTTTGCGGTTGTAGGAAGGTTTACTGGTGCCGCATGCGGTATTTCGAATGATCTTGTTGGACCTGGCATGCAATACCCGCAAAATAAAACGGCAGAATGCATCTTTTGGTGTCGCCCGATTCGCAAGGGTCGTCCCTGCGAGACGCTGTCGCAGCTCCAGAGTTCACCCTGGCAACGGCGAAACATCAACACACCGATCGTTACACATTTTTTTTGCGCGTCGCCGATTGAGCGGTTGCTACTTCCGTCGCGGGCGGTCAACATCGTTGGCAACCCCACCAACGCACCCTGATCCCAAGCGACTTTATCCACCAAAATCGTTCGCACCAGAACGGCCACAGAAAAGTCTGTTCCAGGTATCTATTTTCTTGCCTGCCCTAGCATGAAGCTGCTGACCGTGCGGAGCCGCTTGTCCGCGTCCGGGCTCGAGTACGCGCTGGACAATATCCAGCGGTGAGAAGATAACAGCGTGGCATATAAACATCGGAGCGAGGCGCGGGGGGGGGGCGTGACAAATTAATGGCACGCTGGACTCGTTCCATGGTGTGGTGCGACAAGCCTTAGCTCCCGCGTCCGTGTAAAAAATGCGCGCAACGGTTTTGCCCCTGACGCACCAAGGAGTATAAAGAACGCCTGGGCTATTCACTGGTCAAGTACAGCTCAACGGGCCACATCTGGGTAGGATGTACGCGTTTTCATCCTTCAGCGCGCAGGGTTTATCCGTGTGCAGTGTTTGCTGAGTTTCAGGTTCATCGAAACTCCAAGCGCAAAAAAATCCATAACTATATTTATATAGAGCTCTAGTAACTTCATGGGGGTTGCTGAACCCTTGATAACACTTCCCAGGGATACATATCCTATGTTTCCGAACTACACCACTTTTGTTTGGCTCTACGAGAGACGCACCTATCGTAGCGAGAGATGCCTTCCTCCCAATGTCCCGCCCGAAATGCGATGTTTCCGATGTTGAGGTGGGCGTTCCCCATGGATGGGTTGATTTCTAAAGAGCGAACGTACAGCATTCTCGCTTCAGGATATCTGCCGAACTGTCGTGTAAGGCGGCGCGGAAGGGATGATGGCTTCAATCACATACATACCTATGAATCTCAAACATGGTGGAGCGAGGACGCGGCGATGTAAAATAATGTCTGAGCACGGTTGTAGAGGCATTGCCGCCACAAGATGTGTACGCAGATAGTTAAGCGTCGTCAAGGACGTGCCGCTGTTAATGGCGTGGCGTCTCCAATGGAGCAAAAGCACAGCCTCGCAACAAAGCATCTCCATCGATTCTCGAGATACAGCCTCCACCCCCCACCCCTCGATATCTGCCATCCTAATCCGACGCTACCCCATAGGCGTCGGTTCAATCGCTTGGCAATATCTCAAAAGCTACGCTGCGACGCCCGAGTCGCAAGATAGCACGCGGAAAATGGCGTTCGACAAAATCAATTTTGCTCCGAAGCCTTCGACCGACAAGAGTGACTGTAGACAAATCCTCATCTTGTCTGGGGTGCAGCACAACGGTATGCGCCAAGTTATAGGCTACGAAGGCGAAAACAGAGGATGCCAATATAGGTTCAATCTACAGCAACTGCTGCGGGCGAACTTCGGTGGGAGCTTCTCTTCCCGCGTTTCTTTTATCCGGTGTCGATGTGGCTGACAAATCATCTTCGGGTCACTTCCGACGGAAAACGACGGAGACACTCGTAGGCACGGAGTAGCGTTGTACCATAGTACGTACGGATTTCGTTTTTCTCCGCTACACCGCGAGGAAACATGCGTAGCCAGTTTGTGGAGGGACTGCTTCGCCTCCCCCTTCCGCCCACGCTATTCCACCGCTGAAAACGATATACCGGGTATCGAACACCTTCTAACCTTTTCCATTCCGAGGCCGAGGTTGTACAGACAGGTAGCATGGTCCGGTTTTTTCTCCAGTCCCCTGGTGCTCCATTCAACGGCGACATGACAGTAGTGCAAATGCTTGAGCGTGCCGTTTTAATAGGGCGTGGGGGTAGATGCCAACATCGATTGTGAAGGAAGCGGGATGCTCCGGTGGAAGTGCATCATTTTTTTTTCTTCATCTCCTCACTTGAGGAGCTCTATACCTCTCCCAAAAACTGATTTGGGGAAAATAAAAATGCTGCCCAATGAACAATCCCATGGCCTAGTATACAACGAAAACTATTGCGAAAAAATGAACGAAAGTCCGACGATTTTGGGTTAAGGGGCCCCGTCGTTCAGAAATCGTTTCAGCCAAAAGGTGCTGCCTCTATCGTAGCGAGCGTCGTAGGGGGTTTATATCATACCCAAAACCTCACTTGAGGCTCCTCACTTGAGGGGTTCTATATCATACCCAAAACCTAACTTTGAGAAAAAGGACAGTGCAACCCAATGAACAATCCCATGGCCTGGGAATTTAACGAGCAACGTCGCTATACACAAACGATTTTCCGACGATTTTGGGAGGTTCTGTGTTGAGGAACCCCATCAGTCAGGAATGTGTTTTCCCCATCGTCGCACGCATGGAGGCCGATTTGGCTATATGTTATCGCTGCTGTCAAGTCGCCGTCCACGCCATTTTGTTGGCAAACTGTATCACATAGCCTTGTTTGGAAAATGGCGCCGACACCGAACTGCAGGGCGGGACTGAAACGCGTTAGGCATGCTCTTCACGCTGATCGGAAGGTCGACAGAATGAGAAGGCGTCGAAAGTCGCCGATGAGCTATCAGCATGTTCGTTGGCATCGTTCCGAACCGTTGGATGCCGTGGCGCAAAAGCTCTAACCAAACCCACATCATCAACAACAAAGTCTAAGATTGGCCCATAACGTGTCCAGGGCAGGTGTTATTCTCTGACACGAAAGCAGCAGTTCGCATAAAAATGCGATAGGTTTGTCGCTTACCTTTGGAATAGTGAGATGCCTTCCTCGAGAAGAGCGTAATCCGCCCCCGCGCGCGTCTGCACTATGTGCCCATGGTTGCAATACGCGGTAGCAGCATCGGCAGGCCGCACCTCCGGCAGATCGACTACGAGCTAAAGCATGGAGTGTCGTCGCGGACGGTCAACGCCCAAATAGCGTTAAGCACGAGATAACAAGAAGCGGGCAACGACGTGACACGTACAGCGAAGGTGTAACGACGGAGTGTAACGGGATCTGGGTTGATAGAGGTCACCTTACCTTCATGATGACCATGCTCCAGATTGTATGTAGGTGCATGGGAAGGCGGCTGTTTGTCTTTTGTAGTATTAATTTGTTGACATTCGCGCTTCAGAAGTAACAGTTCCACACGATTCACGCAGACTCTGGTTGCAATTGGACTAAAAATGTGCTGTATGTCGACGGCTAGTGTCCCGTTTCCTCTACAAAAATTACATCGAAGGCCGAAGGCAGCCTGGGCCGACTGCATAAAAAACATCATGGTATAAATAGAGGGCAAGACTGCTTTGTGCATGAACAATACCTTGTAGGCGGCAATAGCTTCATCTTCACGATCCAGCCTGGCAAGGGCCACCCCCAAGCTCAGCCATGCGGAGGAGAACTCGCTCTTCAGGTCAATAGCTCGGCGGTAGTGGAGGATGGACGCCTCGACGTGCCCATTCTCCTTTGAGGGCGAGCGGTCGTTTTCCACGAGACGAAGGGAGGGGCAACATCAAACACTGGGGGGCTTATTTTGATACAGCAGTCACCTGCAGCGGCACCATGTGTATAGGAGGCGCAAAATTGTCACGTTTAGAGCTTTTGGCAGCAATCAATTCGCAACGAGCCCTCTTTAGACTTGAACGCGTACGAGTAGTCCAGATGGATATCTGATTAGACTATTTATGTTCGTAGAGGATGGTGATAAACCTGACCGTACTGCTGTGTGTACGTGGGCACTCACGAAGTGCTGCAACTCTTGAAAGACGGTCAAGCGACCGTGGGTTGGGGTCCACCTCAATACGGCAGTGTTGCCAACCGAAGATTTTAGTAATGGACAATCCAGCGCCAGCACACCTCACCACATCCGGAAATGTAAGGATGGTTCTACATTGATACAAATATATAAACGGTTCTTAAATTTCCGGACAAAGTGGTAAAGCCAAAAAGGTCGAAGGCTACCGGCCAGCGGCCTGCACACTACGTCGCGGATGCAGCAGGCATGTAACCATGTACCAGGAGTATAGCGCTACAGCCCAACA
Organism: Laminaria ephemera; assembly: GCA_036873875.1. Classification (NCBI taxonomy): domain Eukaryota; class Phaeophyceae; order Laminariales; family Laminariaceae; genus Laminaria; species Laminaria ephemera. Next base: position 39,356 of record JAYJMJ010000175.1, on the reverse strand, counting down.
AACTCCCCAGCAGCTTTTGCTACTCATATGCGAGGTATAGCTGTATCGTGAAAACAGTTGTAGATTTAACGATCGCTGAACAGTAAAGATACCACAAGATACCAGGTACCAGGTACCAGGTATGCTGTTTTCAGTAGAGGATCCTCACATACAGGTCGATGCCCTTCTGTAGCTCCACGTACTCCGGAGGATATCGCTGCTGCTGTGATGAATCGTTCGCTACCTGCACTGCGTCTCGCTTGCGCGCCGCTTCCGCCCTTTCCCCAGCACCGTGACTGCCAACATCCCTCGCTGTCACGCTTGCTGTTGGTGGATACAAGCATCCATCAACAACGTCTTCTCTCAACGAACTCGCTGCTGCTGTGACTCTGCCACTGTGCCCCACGATTGATGCGGCTGTTAGGATCCATGGGCGATGCCGACAAAAGGCCACCGAGGAGAGCGCCAGTGCCAACGCTAGACGCACAATTCGTCTAGGATCCCACAGTTCATGACGAGAGGGTGCACACCCGCACTCTCCACACCCTCCACCCATGGGGTTGCCCTCTGGGTGCTGCAGTGGGTGCCTGCGGATCTGTGGGGATCCCCACGTCCCCTGTCGTCCCGCAATGGCATTTTGTTCACATACTATGGAACTCCCCATTTTTTTTTTTAAATGTTTGCTTGGTGGGCGATGCTACTCGACACACCAGCGATAGCCTTTGCCCCAGCAGGGTGTACAGCAACGAAGTGGGAGAAAGCTGGGGGGGCAGAGCTTTGTTCTTGAGAGGTGAGTATGTTTCTCTCTTAGTGAGTTGCTACGTGTTATGCAGTCGAAGACACCAAGAGTTACGTTTTGCTCAAATTGCTTGATAAGTAGATGCTACGTACGTATTATACCAGCTGGGGTAGCTGTCGTATACGTAGCACTCGAGCGTAGAAGTCGATTTGCTATGGGGTGTGATACAACATTGCTTGCTGCTTGTACGGTACTGCTGCTGCTGCTGTACCGTGCAGGCCCCATACTGTAATGCTCCAGAGACACCCATGTGCAGCAGCAACAGCGAAGACAGAACAAGAGTTGCGTTTTGCTCAATTTTACTACGATAGTTACTGGTGCTGCGTTCTGCTCTGATGCGGCTGCTGTACCTACGAGAAGCACGTATTAATAGCACTCGAGTGTACGAGTCGACCTGCTCTTATGATACAACACCGCGTGTTGCTTGCACGGTACTACTGCTGCTGCTGTACTGTATAGGCCTCATACTGCCTGCAATGCTTCAGAGACACCCATGTACAGCAGCAACGGCAGCAGTAGAGCAACATGTCGGAGAGGAGGACGAGGTAGACGAGAAGAGGCAGAAGGGTGTGGGATACGACGACAATGGCCAGACGGAACACAGCAGGCAGCAAGAAGTCGACGAGACAGACGCAGCAAACAAACGACGGGAGCAGCCGCTGTCGAGCTTCGATGAGTACCTCGACAACCCTCCTAGCTGCAGACTTTGGCCAGAGGCGAGGCAAGAGTGCCCCCAGTGCCGCAAGAGAGGGAGACTCTACTGCTCCGATTGTCTGGTTTTCGTGGGCACGCCGGACGGGGTGGACGTGCCGATGGGTCTAAAGCTGCCTCTGGAGGTCTGTTGTGTGTTGCTGTGTCGCGTCCTGCTTGGATTCCGACATACTGCTGAGACAGCATGCCGCAATGCCGTAATACTGCACGCAATGGTCATTAAATGTAGCGTTGGCGGCAGTGGAGCTACCAAGCCTAACCGGCATGTACAGCAGTAGTAGGTATTTGCGTCTTGCCGCATACTACTTCTCGTCCGGTGGTGTTTAAACCATGCCAGGTACCAGGCGTCCTTTATACTGCAGTAGTTTGGTCCGGTGTAATATCTGGTAGCAGTTTTTCAATTTGACCGTGGTGCTGTTTGACCAGGTGGACATATTGGTAACAGCGGAAGAGCGGAGGCGCTCTTCGGGGGTACACGTCGCCGTCGTCGCCCCTCAGGCAAGTGGCCGCAAGTGACACTCAGCGTCAAGCTCCACAGATATAGGATGGGCGGGACCTGGGCATGACAGGCGCACTTAACTGAACGCAGCATTGTTTGATCGCACATGTTTACAATACAGTACATACAGCACCGGTAGTCAAGATAACGTTGGTCCGTGTCGCGCGATGAGCCCGGCGCAACTGCAGGAGACGCGACGAAAAAACAGCGGATAAGAATCGACGATTCGGATTGGTCAAGCCGCTACCTCTACCTTTGTACTCTCAGTGGTCCGTGGGCTTAGCTCCTCCCTGGTCTGTCACTCTCCAAGAGGCGGTTACGCTGACCTGTTTATATCCCGTGCGCACGCTCGTCGGTGTGTCCGTTATTTTTTTCTCTCTCGCTTTTCTGGCCGACATCGTGGACGGCGCCCTTTAGTCCGCTCGAATGATTCCGTTCGAGGAAGCCGAAGGGACTCTACCTACTTACGACCCCGAATGCGACCTCGTGGTGTTTCCGAGCGAGGGCTCGGTCTGCTGGTCGGAACTTCCCCCGGAAGAGCTCGCAGCGGTCCGTCGAATTATTCTCATCGACAGCAGGTGAGGAAACGTTCGTGTTAGAGGGGATGAATCATTATTTTTGTTGGGAGACGATATGGCGTGTTTCATACGGAGATTGTTTATAGCTGGTGATTGCAGATGGCCTTTAAACGAGTTGCTAGTTTATGCGGCAGCCTAAAATACAGGGGGCCCTTTTGAGCTGTCCCCAGGTGGAGCCGGAAATCCGGGCCGTCCGACTGAAAATCTCCGAAGCGACACTCTTTTTTTTTTGCCACCGATGCACACATTTGACGACGTTGACAAATATCCACCAGGGTCAGATATGGGATATGATATGTCCGATATGTGCATATCTTCGCAGCAGCAGTTAACATTGAGAGGCGGTCGTGCTGACCGGACGCGTGCGATGTGTTTTACAGATGGGCCAACACGGGGAGCGTGATGCGCCACCCGCAGCTGAAGGGACTACGGCATGTGCGCGTTCGAAATCCGCCAACTCGAAGCCGCTTCTGGAGATGGCACAGTGAAGGAGAAGGATGCATTTGCACTGCGGAAGGTGGACACTTGTTGTTATTTGTGTTTATTTGCCCCCCATTGGGTTGATGCACAGCGAGAGAGATGGATGGATTTGCAGGGCGGAAGTTGGAGAATTGGTGTTTATATCAGTGTTTTTTCTGCCCTCCATTAGGTTGATGAGGTCCTTCCGAGTTGGGGGAGACACCAGTCGGCGCCGTTGTTCGTTTCAGGGATAGGCCAGGCACCCGCATCTAAGGAAGACGTACAGCAGTGAGAAAACAGATGTCTATAACGTGTGACGTGTAACGTCTGTTGAGAGCTGGTGTTGAGGTTCTCCGGCTACACATGGATGGGGAGGCGAGGGATTAGATGCGGTTTTTACTCGCTGGGGGCGTTTGACTTTCGTTTGGGTTGTCCTCTAAGCATAGCCTACAGTGGTCTAGCTGTAGGGCTCTACTACGCCGTACCGTAGTCCTAGGCATGTGCAGTAATTTCCTTGTTTTCTGAACCGCACAGGTTACAACGTGTTGAAACATTTCGCGCCTGCTGTTGCACAGTAGTTGGTTCTCACGTCTCGTTATGCGACATATAATATTAGATCCAATGCTTTGCGCGTTTTTTATTGGACAGCGACCTACCTTGTGCTGAAGGAGTTTGAGGAAGCGTCAGGCTTTCGTACGGAAGGCGGGCGACTGGAAGACATGCTCTTCCTCTTTGCTCTCGTTAGCTCGAGAATACAGGTATTTTACCTCTGCCGTAGGGAACAACTGATCATGAATATATCAGGAGTTGCTGCTCAAGCGGCGAGGTACAGTCTTACCCGGTGAAGTTCATCCGGACAATCAATGTGTGGAAGGATGGTCTTGGCCAGTTTTCCCTGCTACTGCGCATATCGAGCTGTAATTTCGGCTCTAACGTGTCTCCTGATAGAAAGCAAGTGCTTGTGTAGCACGGCGGCCAGATATTATGAACTTCCGCAACGGCTAAATATGCCAAGTCTTTCGTACGCTCGCGGAGTGCTGTCCCTCAATGTACGCATTCCTGCTACGATACGTTCCCGCCGCCCCCCGCCCCCGCCCCCCTTCCCAGCTGATATGCGGCACAAACGAGAACAACAGACTTGCTGTACGCATACCGTGGAATTTATAGTGATGCCTTGGGGTCTCAGCCGCCCCCCCCCCTTCGTCTGGTGGGGCAAGGGAAGAGTCTGGTTGCTCCAATTATGGTTGCCTCGCTGGGGGCCACGCATGCCATCGATATTCGTGCGTCGGCCTGTGTAGCGCGATACACACCTCGATTTTACGTTGGTAGCTATAGCTACCGGGGCGTCGTTCAGGTCGATAGAAACGCGGTACCGTTGCGGCTGACAGCAGCCTCGTGTCGGCGGCGATCAAAAGAAGCGGAACACAAGTAACGTTCAAAAAGCCGCCGCGGTATTATTATGAAAATGAAGCATCACATTAGCGAAGCGAAACGCAAATAACGTTCAAAAAGGCGGCTTGAACCCCCGCCTCGCGGCTGTATTACTATAAAAAAAAAGCATCACATTAGCCGCCGACACCAAAGTCAACTACAGTATTACGAACTGAAGGTTTCCAGCCGACCGCCCGCAATAGAAAACACCACCAGATTCCGATATAGCGGGCAAACCCGCGGGAATTTCATCCGAGGTCAACAGGAAAGGATACCGTATTTTGTTAAGCGCGTGTTGGTTTTTTCTCCGCGCCGCGCGCTCCTTTCGGTCCGTTTTTCAGACTGCTTACGAGACGGAACCTTCTAAGGTCGGAAAGGAGCTGCCTGCTTCAGAAGAAGCCAAGCGGGTGAGAAAATCGTTCATATTAAGCAACAGGCGCGCGCGGCTAGGGTTCCGCAATTGTTCCCCACGCAAATTATAATTAGTATGTCCCCCAAAACGTGGGTGCAGTGCTAAAACGGTAAAATTTAGCCTCTTTACCTCCGCAAATATGAAATGTACCCCCTCTTGCTCTGTCTTTCGCACGAATGTATCGTAAAAGAGACGAGTCCGGCATTTATGGTTTGTGTTCTCTACTCCTTCCCGTCATTTGTTTCTGGCTCGGTTGCTCCTAAATCAAGCGCAGGCCTCTTTTATCTCAAGCGTTTCATCCTTGGTTGCAACTGCAGAAACGCAGTTCGCAAATTGTGAGCTGTTTGCGAGACCTTTTTTTTTCCTCGTGTTTGTGAGCGTGTGTTTTTTTGTGTTTCATTCTGCGACGTCGGAAGTAGTCCGTGTTTTGTCCTCCAGCATGCGGGCCCCTCAGCCCACTATTGTTGACATATTTCCACGCATCGGACAAATCACGATCTAGATCATCTAGATCATCTAGATCATATATATGTTGTGATGATATGTTGTGCGGGATCTGTGTATCCCAGGAAACATGTGCTAGATCGTTCAGAACATCCGGCTCCCCCCCGGCAACATGGTCTGTAGGCCATGCAGATCATACTGACCAGGGATCTGTCTGCCCTGAAGACATAGGTCATGAATAGGGATCTGATATGTCCGACGCGTGCATGTTTCTGCTTCCTTTCGTACACAGCGGCGTCGTCGTCGATCGGTGAGGTTGGACCGTCTGGTGAAGGCGAAGTACAAGGGACTTGATACCTATAGAGATCAACTTGGGGAGGAGGCGGCCCTGGAAGAATTTTACCGACGACGTCGCGGCGCAAGGTATGCCGTTTGAAGGTCGCGTTTATTTTGCCGCAAAACATGTTCCACGCTATTTCCAACAAGTTTGCCCCTAAAAACGTAGGTGCAGTTTCGAAGGGAGTAAGGGCCGCATATAGTTTCTAGCGAACAAGTACAAATTAGCGAGTCGTGACAAAAAAAACGTGATATTTTCGCGAATCGTGATGTTTTGTCACAATCGCGAATCCGTGACATTGAAGAGTATAAAAAATCGAGGAAACTTGAATGTCACGATTCGTGGCCAAAATCGTGACAAGTTTGTATAGAAATCATAATGTAACCCCTATTTGCAGTCTAAATCAGGTTTCTAGATTTTTGTCACGAATCCTGATTTTTTGGCGTTTGCTATAAATGTCTCTACGGTAGCTTAATAATAGAACGACGAATTTGGAATGTCCGTACACCTTTGTGCGTTCGATTGTCAGGATTTTTAGTTGCAAAGATTCGTCTGAAACTTCCACGAAGTCAGCCTCTCCTTAGGTACTTAGATAGGCAGAGCTGTGAGTACGCGGTGGCGTGCGAAATTGATGTGCATATTTCCGCCCGGCCCCCCCCCCCCACCGTATGCGGCAACATTCCCAGTATCTACGGTGGCACTGCCACAAACGACGGGGCCTCCAACAATCAGCCCGCTGAGGTCTTCCCGGGATGATGTGCTGGACTACTAACGGATAACATTTTCGGGCGGAGGAAACGCGGGGGCGGTGAGAGCAACTACGGCTTTCTACACCAGCAAGGTTGTGTTTCGATAACACATGCCTGGCGGGGTAGCCAGTGGAATGGTCTGCCTATCTCGGGGGAAGTCGTTAAGGCTGCTTCAACTGTTGCCTCTTCTTTGCCGCAGCAGTGGCGACGTTGTTGCGGCTAGCGGCGATGCAATTGGGTATACATTTGCCAGAGTTGTACAAACTAGTGAACTGCAATCGGGAAGCGGGACACGTTGTACGTAGAAGTCGTGGCGGCCGGCATTCCTGACCCGAGAAACCCTCAAGAGTCAGAGAATGTGTGGGAATCGGCCCCTTAATCACTCGTTGTAATTACGCCCAGAGCACCCGGCATTGTACAGCTTTACCGACGAATAGCATTTTTGTCGTTGTTATTTTTTCGCAAGCCGAACGCGATCACGCCCCAGTTCTGTATCTGGCACGGTCGCCGCCGCGCTGTTCGGTTGTCGTTCGTATTGCTTGTGGGGGAGCTTGCACAACTTGGGTAGGGTGGTATGCCCCGAGCATGTGCCGTCGCCGGCTGTCATCCACGTTTTAGGCGCATACGAGATTTGCGCGTCCCCTGCTAAGAAACGCTCCGTTCTGTTCGTGTTGTTTTGTGGGTCTTTTCATGCCGCTGCTGGCACAATCCCGTCTTTTGGCAATAGTTCCATGTTTTTCTCCGAAATCACAACATTAACCGTCGACGCTATATATGGTACAGCTGTATGGTCAACGCATTGAAGATGATATTTTCGGTCGACCACGGGACGCGTTATATTTCACGGTTGGGTTAGGTAGCCGGTGTTGCTGAGCGTTTAATATATTATACCGGTACGAGGTATCTCTCCTCTCTACCATCCCGGAATATGGCACCTTTCCCCAAGCGCCGATTTTTTATAGGGCCGCGGCGTCCGAAAACATGTACTCGTGCCATCTTCTGGTACATTTATTTAGACCAATTAAGGCCTTTTGCTATTTCCGGTGCTTCGCCGCCGCCCAAAGAAAGGAAACCCTCCGTCAAAAGGAAGTCTTTATCCGGCATTACCACGTCCTAGCCTCCCGTGACGCCTTCTCCTATTACCTCTTTCCTCCTCCTGGATTGCCGCCAGTGACATTGTTGCTTACCGCTTACTCTCGTCCGACGATTCGGCGCAAAGCGAGACCCAACCACGCGGATGCGCGCGACAGCGAGAGGTTTATTTTGGGGTTACCATGCGGCTTCTTAGAATCCCCTTCCTATTCGGGTCGTGCACACAGTACGCAGACCGCACAAGGAAGAAGAAAGAAAAGTAGTACTGGTAGTTAAAAAAAAAAATTGAGGGTGGCCGTATTTGTTTTTTCTGAAGTTGACGTCTGTATGAATACATGTATGAGCGCATGCTCACTAAACCGACCACGATACGCCGGGTGTTGGAGGAACATACAAGATACCTGGTAGAGCTTTCACTCTCACTGGTTTTGTGGCAAGCCGTCGAGAGCTCGCCGAGGGAGCTCTACTGAAGAGATCTGGTGGTGTTTTTCGAAATCAAAGAAAGCGGAGACCCTCCCTAATCTCATTTTTTCTGCTCGCGACAAAAAGTACTTCGGTAAGAAGTTCCAAGAGGGACGCTGAGGTATTGGTTGTGACCCCCACGGATCCAGTGGGTGGCTGCATGGAAGCCTTGCGGGTTGCAGGCTGAACAAGTCCATCGGCTGTCTTATCTTGCTGGTGCGTGAAACGCGCACGACGATTCTCTCGAACCCAGCAGGATCTATCCCGTCCAAAATAAAAATGTTTTTACTTTGTGAAACCGTCGGTTTTGTTCTGTTTTTTTACAAACCGCCCGTTTTGTTTTGTTTTGTTTTGTCCTGCTGCTGCTGCTTGCTGTTACGCTGCGGCAGATCATTTTTGAGACGATCCATTCACTCCTTCTCCTCTCTCCCGGAGTATAGTAGCCCTTGCCCCTCTCGCGCTTGACGAACTTTAGTTTTTGTAGTGTGTTGGAATGTTGTGAAACCTTCCGTATACTAAGAAGCTCTCACCGCCGTTGTTGGCTCTCAACACGTACAATATTATTCTCGATTCTGGAAGTAAGTGCGAGCACGTAGTATATGCAAAGCAGAGTACAGTCAGAAACAGCAGTACGAGTCATACTACGAGTACCAGGTACTGCTGCTTGTGAGTATGTGTACCTGGTACATAATACCGGTATGATACTGCTGCTGCAGTTGTTTTACGGCAAAGGAGCAGAAGGAGCAACACAAAAAAAAACAACGGAAATCTTTCATGAAAAAACAAAAAACTTCGGAGATCCTCCGAATATCGGAGATTGCAACAACAGCAACACCCGCACATCACGCGCATACAGTAGACGTCCCTCTAGAGCGCCGGTTGAGTAGTGTCGGTTGCCCGCATAGCGCCTTTGAAGTCGCTTGACACCTAGGGGAACAGCCAGTAGTGGCAGTATGCGGAGTAGTGCCGGTTGCCGATATAGTGCGGGTACTTTCGGCTGGCACATACCGGCGCTATAATACAGGAACCACTGCAATGAAATGCAACTGTCACAAGATCGCGTCCGATCCTATCATAGCTTCGAAAAATTGCGATCCACTCTTTAGACTGGTTTACAGTATGCGTACACGTACAGCGACGGAGTTTATAGAAAACTGAATGGTGGCATTATCATCTCTCTCGAAGTCGAGAGGAACGGGCAGCTGAGCGCAGGCAAGCGCGCGCGCTTCTCCAGAGGAACACGTAAGTAAGTGCGGGAGTATCCCACACCTCCCCTATATATAAGCGATCAGCAATCATCGTACGTAGTGCGCTCTCCCTGCGTTGAGCATGATGGCTCCTCATCCCAACGAGGGCTCGTTCCCAAACAAATATGGATCGGTCGATGACTTCGAGCAGCCGCCGTCTCACAGCAGTTTGCTCCCAAGGTCGTCGAGGTGCACCTACTTTGTCGTTGGGGAAAGGCATCCGCCACAACGAAAATTAAAGGACGTGCGAGACCCTGACACCAGGCGAGGTATGACGCGCAGGTTCGCCATTGTCGTTCTGTGCGGCCTGGCATTCCTGGCGGGATGCGGCGTGTCGTTCAGTCGGAGCGCGGCGGCCAGTCGGAGCACGGCTGCGGCGGGTGGGTTTTCCGAAATTGGAACTGACACCAACATTGCTGCTGCCGAAATACGTGCTATTAATAGCGACTCATCTGCTGCTTCTGTCTCGGCCCTCGAGTACACGGCGCTCAATTTCTACCACGTTCGCGACGGGAAGCCTGGCCAGGACTACCCTTGGCTGCAGGACGTCAAGCTCATCGAGCCGCACCGCGACACAACCCTCGCAGTCGTGGGGCCGCGCGTGGGGTACGACTATCGCTGGGTAGTGCGGGGGGGCGGCGACACCAGCAGCTCAGGTGAAGAGGTAGGAGAAGTGCAGGCAACGGGAACAGGGGCGGTGACCGTTGTGGTCCTCACCCAACTCAACGAGAACGTTGTCATCCTAGAGGAGGTCGACAGGGACGGCCAGGTGACGAACCGGCTGGAGGAGACGGTGCTGGTGAAGTACGTGCGGAGAGAGATCAGGACCTTGACGGACGATGAGAGGGAGGAGGTGCTTGATGCGGTGAGCGCAGCAAAAAAGAAAGAAAGATATTATTGCGCCCCCCCCAAAAAAACAGTCTGTTTAGAGGATTTACATTTTTCTACTGCAAGATCCTGAACCAATTTTAAGTAGTTTGGTGAGAGTACTCTGTACCTGGTATCATATTTGGTAGTAGCAGCAGTAGCCAGCATATCCTTAACCTTATGGTAGATATGGCCACCCGTATCCTTATTATCTTGCTAGCATATCATGAAATATTTACCCTTTTATGTACAACTAGAAAAATAACACACTATTTCCAAGTAGTTCGTCCCCAAAAGCGTGTGGGTGCAGTTCTAAAAGGGCCAACGTCCATGATGAGCTTCACGTACAGCGCACTTCGTCGAAATTTCGAATCTTCGAATTTCCCGCCGTACCCCTTGAAGATTGCACACGTCGGACAGATCAGATCCCAATGCATGATCTGTGTATTTCAGGGCAGATAGATCCGTGGTCAACATGATCTGGATGGCCTTATGGATCATGTTGCCGGGTGAGGGCCGGATGTTCTGGATGATCTATTACGAGTTTCCTGGGTTGGATCTGTATTACACAGATCCCGCACAACATATCATAACGACATATCTACCAGTAGGATCTAGATGATCTAGATCGCGTGATCTGTCCGACGTGTGGAAGATTACGAAATAGTTGTTGTTGTGTGTGTATATTCTTCTTTCTATATATCGACGTCCAGCACAGTCAGTGTCAGTGCCGATTCTTAATCATATTAATAGAGATATACAAACTGTGGTCGTAAACTACGAGACAGAATTACATCGCAAATAAATACCTGGTACCTGGTACAGTTTAGTAGTAAGGAGACTTGGCCGTGCAATGCCATACAATACCATATACGTATATGTACTGGATATTATACGAAAAGCGGAACCTACAATATAGGGAGCAAACCAGACAGACTGCAGGATAGAGAGAAAAAAATAAATAAATAACAGGAAACAAAAAAAAATAAAATAAAAATAAAAATAAAGAAATAACAGGAACAGTGGGGTACCCGGTTTAAGAGCGTCCACACCAAGAGAAAACGAACTGTCAAATCGGCTTGCCACGCCTTGTGACGCCTGTTAATAAAAGCCTACACTCAAACCTATATAATACCCAATCTGAGAGAAGAGAAACACGCTTGTTCCGAGAGAATCTTAAATCGGGTACGCCACTGTACTTACATAATACTCCAAGCATTAGGCAAAAAAAATGCTTCATCCAGCGTACGTAATCTTCTTTCGTAAAAAAGTCCACGCAAGGAGGAAGGGAAGGCACCCAGACGTGTTGTGTCTAGGTTCAGACTGCAATTTTTGCGAGGGGTAAAAGGACCAGTGGGGGGGTGCCAGACTCACACCCATAGCGTGGGATAGAGCCTGGATACGGCGTAGTAAGAAGCAAAGACATGGGGTAGAATATGATGCCATGAGAGAAGTACGGTAGGTAATAGGAAGGGCGCAAGAAGAAGAAGAGTAGATAGATTTTTAGGCTGGAGGCAGGTACAGAGAGTCCTGTAAATCAGGTTATAGTGGAGTTAACGTAAATTACAGCCAGCGTCTTGCTTGATTTCCTTACTTTGGGTGTTTCACTTCTTACTATGAGTAATCGAGGTTTGATCTGGACATAGTGAGGAGGGAAAATACAATCTCTACAGTAAGTAAAACTGATATGAAACATGTATGATCTAAATACGTGATTTCTTCGCTATATTAACGGTTGCGACAACAGCAGCAGTATTCAGTGGTACGCGAGCCGTGAGAGCACTGCATTCCTCGCCGCTGTATAGAATACCAGGTATATGTCCGCATGATACATTGTGCTATGTTAATGTACCTGGTACCAGGTACCTGGTATGCATTTTCTCTGGAGTGTATCGTTAATCCTTTTCGTCTACCACCCATGTCTTTATTTTTATGCTGATCCTATGACAGATGTTTAAACTGTGGGATGTTCGGGTTGACGGTGGCAATGGGAAGGAGCTCTACGGAGAAGACTATGCTGACGTGTACGCCATAAGCCGGGTTCACTTCTTGGCCACAACCAACGACACCTGTGATCACGTGAGAGTTCGCGTTCGATGGTCGCGCCATCTATCTCGGCTACGAGTGTACGACAATATAGTATGTATCGATGCGGTAGGGGGGCCTCAATAAGGCGGTCTGAGTGAGGCAGTATCCCGATATAAGGCGGTCAAAATCGCTTGGCGCGACTGGGGAATTGCACTCATAACCTGGAATGAATAAGGCGCCTCCCCCCAATAAATCGGTCAAATTGCTCTGGCGCACCACCGCCTTACTGGGAGACCCCTACTGTATATAGTTTCAATGATTCGGCGAACCGCCATGCAATTTCTAGATCGCCATGCAAGTTTTTGGCCTGTCCAACTAATTCGAGATATACTGCTGTAGAGACAACCCCCACCCAATCCACCTACGAGTAGTACGGCAAGTCTCATCGGGTTTAAAAAGACCGCTCCTCACCCCCCCCCCCCCCTAATCCATCGGCGGGGAGTTTCCTCGACTAGCGAGAATGAGCGACCCTGCAACCATCCGCGCGTGATTCTTGCGAAACGAAGCTGGTCGGATCACGCGTTGCTTGGTGGCATATTTTTGTTGTTTAATATGCCTTCCGAAAAATGGTTAGTACATATTCCATTCCAATATGCTCGTAGGACGAATACCCGTGTCCATTTTCGGCGGTGTTTTCTTTACCTACTGTAGCTCGATATAAGACATGGTGACGTACCAGGTACCTGCTATTGAATTTCAAATACAGAAAGTCGTTTGAATTTCCCGCAAACTCACCCGTATACAATACTCTGGTATCAACCACTTATCATAGTTGTTTCCATGCATGTGTACTACGTACTTCGATTAGATTGGTCGAAATTCAATTTAAGCGAATTACAGGCGGGATGTTTTAGGCCGTTTTTTACCGCTTGGTCTTCACCGTATGGCTACGCACATTCTCGTTTAGGTTCGCTTATCATCCATTCATTGAGCATTTAGCTTCCATCCTTACCTTTGTTTCGCCGTAACTTTGGTTCGGGGTCTCAAGCAGGGATCCCCCTCCCCCCCCCCCC
>JAYJMJ010000173.1:0-17857 GCA_036873875.1 Laminaria ephemera | reverse complement strand
TCACCCTTCATGCGACTCGCCGAATACCTCACGGCGCTTCGCGCTTGGTGCACGCGATGTCGGCCTGGTCGGTGAAACCCGACGTGCTCCGTCCCGGCATTGTAGAGATGCGAGGGTCTATGGTCTTCAGACTACGGCTATTCATTAAATGAGTATACCCCCACCCCCCCCGCTACCGTTTATGTTGTTCTGCTGACAGATGGAGTGCGGCTGGCGTGCGGACCTGGCGGTGAGAGCCAAACATGGACTGTTTGCCGGAAGCGATGGGTGCTTTTCCCAGGTACGACGTCGGTACTGCCATATTCTCGGTCAATCCGTCATGCTGCGGTTAGTTGTGGCCGCATCGTATCCGGCGCCCGCTGGAGTATGTAGGTACGGAGCACCCGACCGAGGCGCGCGCATTCTGGGCGCTCTGGGACCCTTCCGGGTGGGCTGTTAGGGGTCTGGCAGGGCACGCCGCGTGCTTTGGTGTAGTGGCCGCTCGTCGCAACGGCGGCGCATCGCTAGTTCCGAGTGCACTCCACACTACACATGGCGAGTCCGTGTCGCGCTGCTGCGTTATCTGAACTCGGAGGGGGTAGCCACTGCAATGGAATCTACTGTGTGAGAACGTGTCTTTTTACCGAATGATTGTCAGGCCCTGGTTGCTGTTTGGTTGTTGTGTACTATCGCAAAATCGCCGTTTTTGTCCAACAGTAGTATTTCAATGTCTGACACGAGATCGCAAGACAGACCTACTCTCCCCCCTGGCTTACCCCCATTCCCGCCCATATATTTTCGTCACGCAGTGGATTCAGCTCTCCCAATTTTCCGTCGACTTTCGTTGATTAGTGATTATTCGCGCTGGGCGCATTCTCTCCAGTTATTGTCTGGACGTTATCCCCAGCCTTCGACGGACACGCGACGTTTACAAACACACCAAGTTGCCTTCCACCGAGAATCAGATTCAAGACTAAACCGCATGAGAGGTCACGCGGCTCCCTCTAGGCCGTCCAAACCTTCAACATCGCACTCTGTTACAAATCCGTTCCGAGGAGCGGCGACGGTCCCAGCACAATCACGTCAACAGCGGCCGGTGCCAGTGCGAACTGGCCTATCTCAGGCACCACCCTCGCCTCGAGATTGATACCCCGTTTCAGACGAAGCGTCCTTCACTGCCCCTGCAATGCGGTCGCAGCCTAGCCCATTTACAAACTACAGTCCTTTACGACGACGTACCCCCGACCGTCGTGGCTGCCTCTGCTTCAGCAAGGTCGTGTGTCTCTCGGCAAACGTAGTTGCTTGACGTGTCTAGGATGCGTGCCCTCGACAGGCTAAGACAGTGCCTCCTGACGGATTTATTTCTCTCGCGAATCAGAAGTCGCTATCGCCGCCTCCTCGGCTTCCTCCGCTTTGCGAAAGGCGGTCTTCGCGTCCTCATCACCGTCCTGGCCTCCACCTGTGGCAATTTCCGAAGCAGCCTCCGCAGCCGTCTTCTGACAGTCCTTGGCTTCCTCGCTTATGGCGGCAACCTCGCACAACATCGCCGCCGCCAGTTTACCGACCTTGGAGACGATAGCCGCCGCTGCTGCTGCCATGGCCTCTATTTGTCCTCCCGGAACACGGAAAATACTTGATTAACCATCCCCCAATTAGTTAATTAATCATTTCCCCCCTTGTATATATTATTCTGTCGCTGACCTCGTCACCACCGCCGAGCGTCCGAGATCCGAAGAGGGCTGTACCCGCGCCTGTATGCGTTGCGCGGCGCTCACGGCGCGCTTCGTGGAGACGCTGGCGTTAATCGTTGACCTCGTCACACGATTTCGTCTCGGGACCGTGGAGATCCTGTCCAGCCACGGGTGCTCGGCCGCTTGAACCGCGGTCGCACGCTTGTGCTCATTTCTGGCGTGGATTTTTTTCCAGCATAATACTGTAGGTGCAGTAGGGAATAGGGCGAAATAAAAAACAACAGATACCGTTGGTATACAACACGGTATCCCAGCAGCATCGAGTGCTACATAGAAAACAGTGCGATAGTTCATGGTGTGAAGCTACCCATACGCCGAGAAGTGCTTGCAGGGTTGCGGCGCAGCGGCGTCATGTCAACGCTCTACGAGAAGACTCGAACATTCTTTCCTCGGGGCAAGGATGGGCGCAACAACGTGCCTTGTGGCAAATATGTCCCGACCTCATTGTCGCCCTCCGCCTTGCCTCAACACGTCTAATAGACCCACCCACTTAGGAGATGAATTCCCTTCCCCTGTCCCCGACGGGGCTCTTGCTCGTGTGATACTTGCCGACTATGAGAAACACCCTGTTCGGCAAGTGCAGCATGAGCAGGAGCCTTGTCGGGGGCAAGGGAGGGGACTTCATCTCTCAGATGGGTTGGTCTAGCAGACGCGTTGCAGCAGCTCCCCGGCCCACCTGTACTGCATCATGGTGCGATTGGACATCGGGTTGATCACTGAATTACACGAAAAAGGGTCAACAAAGGACGGGGCGGTGATAGCGACGGAGAGTGTGAGTTTAGGCGCTAACTTACATTACAGTATTAACATGGGTATTTTCCTGGTCTTATTTAGTTTTGCAAATAATAAGGGATAGTATACTACAGCCCGTAGTACCGTTCCCCTACGGACTAGTGCTGCAGTGCACGTGCTATTTTGGACTTGTTTTTGATCCAGCGGGATGCTTTTTAGCCAGTTTTTATGACCACAGGCTAAAATTCAGGGAAATAAGCTAATGATGTGATAGCATCATCATCGTTATCATTTAAGGGCAAGGAGAGAAAATAGATGGCCGAGAAGCAAGCGGTCCGTGGATTAATCGACGATGGGGACAAAGGCGGTGGGAAGGATAATACGAAGTATTGTTAGGCGGTATAGCGAGAGCAGATACATATCGTGGGAACCATTATGAATACTGGTGATTCTCACGTGAAGGGGCATTTGCGGTGGAGCAGCTCGTAGGTGACCACTCCCGTGGTCCACACGTCCACGCCCGACCCGTACGACCTCCTCTCGAACACTTTCAGCGCCATGTACAAGACTTTCATTGTATGTGCCAGCTCTCGTTTTGCCGTCAAATTAGTGTTACCGGGCGGGAGGTAAAGAAGGAGGGGATGCTTCGCCTCCTCCTCCTCCACCCCCTCCTCCTCTCCCACCACCTCCCCCTTCTTGGCCTCGTTTTCCCCCTCTTCATTTTCTCCCTTCTCCTCCTTTTCCTCCAGCTCTTCCTCTCACCCCCTTTCCTCCCTCACTCTCACCTTCTCCCGCTCTTCCTCCACCCCTTCCGTTTCTTCCCCCTTCCCTTTCACCCCCACCTTCTCCCCCTTTTCCTCCACCTCCTCTACCTCCTCCTTTCCCCCCTTATCCTTGAGGTCTACCTTCATCTCGTCCTTCTATATATAACGCTAACAGGATATTTGAGAGCTCGAGTAGATTACCCCGTTGGCACCATCGATTAATTTGGGCCCACAGCATCCGCCACCATGTTTCTGGGGAGAACGTTGACCAGTTGGGCGTTGAACCTATAGTCGAGGGCGTGTCGGCGGGGGATGGGAAATGCGCAATAGGTAGGCAGATAGTGCCACGACGATTTCTGGGGGCGGTGTCTTTAATGTAGATGAAGCACACCATTTGCTGGCCGTTGAGGCAGCGGTGTAAAATTGTGGAGCCTAAGTCTCGCTTAAGCTCGCATGGAGACAGAGTAGACTCTGACGTTGAAAGGGTACCGGAGTTATGTGATTTATTTTGTAGAAGCGGTGGTTGCAAGTAGCAATGTTCCGTGTTCTTCGGTTCGTGCGAGCAGACACCCTCTTTTCCGCTCTTGCAGTGGTGGTGTAGGTGACATAATTTGACACCTGCAGCCCCCCCAGGCTCGTTTAACACCAAAGCACTCGTATAAAGCCATGCCCCTTGACAGTTCCGAACCGTCCGTAGTGACGCCACCAGGTATAGCTTGCCAGGCATTTTCGAACTTCGTATCGCACAATATAAAATATTTCTGGCTAGTCCGACAACCCACTTCTGCAACCCTTGCTGTGCTGGTCAGGAAGGGCCCTACCATCAAGCTTTCGGCAGGTGCTGGCTCTGTCGGACGTCGAGAACTCTTCGATTAACAAATCTAAAAAGACGAGTAACAAAACGTTGCTGAGGAAATATATATATTTACTCGATGCTTATGTGCAAATTCTGGATTAAATGTCGGGGGATCAAGTTATTATAGTACAGTAAGGAACAGTACAACCATGCTGCCAGGTAGTCTTGTCTACTTTCGATCCGACCGCAATGCACCGTACCGTACGCCTTAGTCACTGTCCAGTACTTCCGGATAGAACGCGAACTGCATGTGAACTCACTGAGTGGGCGTCTAGATGACGCCGTACAAGTCTACGACGTTAGGGTGCTTGGAACATTCTTCGCGGACGTCCACATCAATTTTCGTGTATATAGGGCTACACGAAAATGGAGGTGGACATCCCCGAAGAATGTTCCAAGCACCCCAACGTCGTAGACTGCTACGGTGTCATCCGGACACCGAAATCGTGATTCTTCGCGTTTTTCGTTCTGCTCAGCTGTGCTGGGCAGTGCCTAACGCGTACGGCGCATTGCGATAGGATCCAAAGTAGACAAGACCATGTTTTTGGACGTGTATCTATATCCTACCCCAGCTTAACCCCCTTAAAACTGCACTCACGTTTTTGGGCACAAACTACTTGGGATTAGTGTGGGATCATTTTCGCTGTGGTTAAAGGGTTAACCCCATAAGAACTGCACCCACGTTTTTGGGGACAAACTACTTGAAATTAGTGTGGGGTTTTCCCCCAGGAGTACAAGAGTTAAGCACGTGTCACCGCCGTTCTTTGCTACCTGGTACAGTGAATCACGCTGAATTTTATGAGTGGTGCATGATTGGTAGTGTGGTGAATCTAAAAGAGTCGTTGCATGTCGACGAAAGCTGATCGTAGGGGTCGCCTACTATGGTATAATGCTAGGTTCGGTTACGTCCCGCAAAATAATATAATCTAGATTTTTCCTGCTGAGCGCTGTGATAGGAACGTCTCCTCAACCCTGTCTGCTTGGAATATAACTGCTCCCGAAGACCAGCAGCGAATGCCAGTTTTCCTCCCCTCCCCCCTCCCTGTCAATTTTCCTAGGATGCTCACGTACGACGACTAACTAATACGAAGTACAGTATTAAGAGCAGAACCAGGAGTTTACCCACTTAAAACAAATAGAGACACGAGAGAGTTGAAATGGCAGTATAAAGTAAGGAATGCCAAAAAGATAGGGCCGGGCTCTGATCCAGTATGTACTGGCAGTACTACTACTGTACTGGCTAGGGGGGCTGCCAGGGTTGCAAGTACTTTGACTAATAACATAGCGGAAACCCATCAAAATACACGGCGAAGAGCATAGAAGGCACGCAGAACAGCGAGAGAGAGGAGGGAGGGAGAGGGGGAGGAAGACAGAGCTCGATGGACGAAACCGCCTCAACCACTGATGACTTGGACTCTGTGGATCCCTATGGCGCCCCTGGATTGTTCTGCAGTGGTAGCAGTTGACTAATTCAATGTGTACTACCGTTGCGTCTCGTGTTTTTTCGTTTCTTATGTTTGTTTTCTGGTGCTTCTAGCGCTGGTGGGAGCCTACCCTGTGATCAAGAGTTTGAGCAAAGGGGATGCCCTAATTATTGCCTGTTAGAAAATACCTGGTATATGCCGGTACCTGGTATGTGATTCTAGGTACCATTGTAGTATAGGGCCCAAGAAACCTCGAACACAATTAACTCAATAACTCGGGCTTTTTTTTCTTTTTGGATGCGTCTGAAGCCGAGGTTTGGTATCGCGCACTTCAAAACACGTTTTTTGAGTAAAACGTGCTTGTTCCAACCGTCCATTATCTAGGTTGCGTGCTGCAGTGTGCAGTAGTTCACACACTCCTGTATCGCCATACACTTATCACGATACACTTTGTACGCCTTTTCTCGTTTTTCATTCGTCAATCCACCACCAAATTGTCTTTCAAACATGGCCCAAAATCAACGTTTTTTTTTTGCTCTAGTGAAGCCAAATTGCGTAGAAACGTGCAGCCAGTATATGCTGTACTGGCTGGAGCTACCAGGGCCCGGCTCTACAAAAACGAGGTTGCCAGCCATAACTGATAGGGCTGTATGGGAGAAAGTATCAAAAGGGCGAGCTGGAATAAGGTGGGAGAGCGTAGTCGAGAAAGTGTGGCAGGAAATAGGAGGAAACCAAGAAGAGATATTGTCCATGGAGAACTTTGGGGGGTACAAGACAGATTTAAACGAAAGGATAGAAATAAGGGAAAGGCTAGCGGTATTATAGAAGGTTTCAGGAGAAGAACGTTTAGATATAGACACGATGTTAAGAGAGGATATAGGAATGAAAGCGTACCTTCACGGCCAAATGGACTACGCGAACACGCTGAAGCTACAATTTCGTGTAGGGGACCTGGGCATGTCAGAAAGAAGAAATGCATACATATACCAGTAGTTAGGTGGAGGAGGAAGAAGATGCACAGAAGTGCCTTTCTGGCAAGGCAAATGAGAGTAGAGCTCACATGGTGGGAGAATATGAAGTATAGAAGGAGGAACGGGATGTGTTGGAGGAAATGAGGAAAACAGACGAATGTGACATGGAGAAGTTTGACACAGTACCAGGTAGCTAATAGCGAGAAAACGATCGCTATCCTAGGAGATAGATGGTGGCCACAAAAGGACAAACAAGACGGGGATGAGATATGCAAAATATGTACCAGTATGTAATATAAGGAAAGCGCGTATTTAGCGCCCAGGTGTTGGAGGTCTCTCTAATAGGAGTAGGAACGGTGCTCTGCCTCGAAAGGGATGCGTGGTCAATGGCCAAATGACTAAAGCAAGCAACAAATGAGTACGCCCCCCCTCCCTCCTTGTCCCTTTCTTGCAATGTCTTTCATTGACATGTCGGGCGGTGCCTGCATACTTTACTTCTCACTATGGACATGCACGCTCACGTACGGCGAGGGCAGGGATGGCAGCTATGTCGAGAAACGGCCTGCCCATGGCCACCAAGATCGTGGCGAAGTCCAACCTTCGCCATGACCGTCGTGATCATGTGGAGTCCCTTCTTCGTCATAAGGCCGATCACCGTCCCTACCCTCGCCGTACGTAGGCGTTAATGTTCATAGTGAAAAGCCCTTTCCATGACAAGGCCTGTCATGGACGTTTCTTTTTTTATCATCACTTTTACTTCCCAGCTCAACTCGTAAGAGGTTTTACCCTCAGCGACCTTCTGGACAAGCCGTGGTCAGAGGTGTCATCCCTTCCCCCCGGTACGTTCTTCAGTTTTATCGCACATAGGGTTCAGCATTCCCACTGCTCGTCGATTTGCATCGGATTTCGCCTACTCGCGCTCTCGCGCTTTCGGCCTGTC
Source organism: Laminaria ephemera (assembly GCA_036873875.1). Lineage (NCBI taxonomy): Eukaryota > Phaeophyceae > Laminariales > Laminariaceae > Laminaria > Laminaria ephemera. The sequence continues at coordinate 10,440 of JAYJMJ010000173.1, read as the reverse complement.
AATTTTGTAAGGAAAAGTCGCTCGCAGGATTCGATATCACAATATCGACCTCAGTAGTTACGCGGCTTGCTATTGATTTACCAGGGGCGCATGTAGGATGGTGGCTCTTCCGTGTTGTATGCTTTACTTCTCATTGTACACGTTCACGCTCACGTGCGGCAAGGGCAGGGAGGGTGACGGCGGATATTACGAAAACATGATTCCCCACGGCCATGGAGATGATGGCGAAGTCCAACCCGTCCGAGGTGTAGTCCTCGACCCGACGCACGCTACGATAGAGATAAGAGCATACTTTTTCTGAGGCTCCTTTCTTCAGGAGTTCTACACCTCACCCAAGAACTGATTTTGAGGGAAAAGGAAAGTGCAAACAAATCCCATGGCCAACAAAAACAGTAGAAAAACACAGTGGTATTCCGACGATATTGGGCGGTTCCCCAGTTAAAGAGCCCCGCAGTCAGAAATGTTTTGACCTAAAAGTACGACCTCTATCGCAGCACGTGTCACCCCAGCCGTCATGCGGCAGGTGGTGGCGACCTTTTATTTGGCGTTGTCCCGTGCGCTGTCCTGTATCAGGCTGTGGACGTTAGATCAACGCCACCCGCCCGCCTCCCGCACAGCGGCCAACTTGAAGCTGACGTCAATTGTCAGGTTCCGTAAAAGCACTAAGGGCAGAATGCTAGCCTAGAAGTCGGGGGGAAATTTCAAAAGCTACCAATAGCAACCCAAGAAACAAGATCAACATAACAAGGAGCAAGGGTAACTTGCCGTGATGCATGATCGCATTACGGCCCGTTGTCAGCCACTGTAAACATTGAACGCCGCACAGCCGACGTCCCGTAGGCGCCGGTGCCGGGTTATTTTTCGCCCTCGTCGGTTTCGAGAGAAAGTCAAGGCTCCAGAGAGCACAAAACGCCACTTTTTTGCCCTGCGGGTCCACACTCAGCCAGCACCGTCGAACCATACTCTCCTTCTGCACCACTGCGAGGCGCGAAAGTTATGTCGCCATCCGACTCACCCATCTCATCCTACCCCCCCCGCGCCTCCTCCCGGCCCTGCTCGCCCTCCCCACCCCTCTCGTGCCCCCGCTCGATGCTTGTGCTGGGTGCCTCAGTAAGATCACCGAGCAACGGCATGAAGGAGACGAGCGGTTCGAATGTCGGGAGACTCAAGCGAATCATTCGTCGATGTTAACGAATAAACATTAGTTGTGGCTGATGGTGATGACGAGGGGGGCGATGGCAGCGAAGCTCGTTCGGGTGGGGCGGGAATGAGGAACGCCAGCGTCAAGGTTGTAGTAGATTCGCCCCCCGCCCCCCCCCCCCTCCTCAGCATGAGTACACCCCCCCCTCTCAGCATGTCGGGAAGTTCCGACCACGAGGCCGTGAGTCATTTGGCCACCCTCCGCCTCGTGACGCGACACGCCTACCTGCTCAAGGAAACATCAGGCATTCACGCTTAGGATTTTGTTTGATGTCGCAGTCGGCATTTTTTATGTTGAGCTCGAGTACAGCTATTATTACTCCATGTGACGTGGGGTTTGGCAGGTGTGGAGGTGGATCTGTCCGTATTACCTGAGCCATCGACGATCGAGCCGTCTATCTTGCTGCTACTGCTGCCGCCGGAATCATCGTTGTTTGACTCATTGCGCAGCGGTGATGGAGACGACTTGATCTTTGACTGCTTGAGTGGTACGGATAGCTCCACTACGGCATGGCTAAACTCGGTTTACATGGCCGCACTATTAATTTTTATTGCTGTACTCGAGTCCATCATCAAGGGCGCCGACTACGAGGCTTAAAGCCTCGACAAGAATGTGACGTAAATCCTCAGGATGGTGGCCGCATCGCACAACGATGCTGAGGGTTTTGGGTGTGGGATTATTGGCACTGTCGTTTTTACTGAAATTGTCCGTGTACGTACGACAAATAATGTACTGATTACTGAGCTTTTGCACCCAAGGATGGTTGTGTGCAGATTTTGCAGGGCGTGCTGTGATGATGGTAAGAGTGGGGGATTTGCGTGTTCACAACCCGCGAGTTAGTCAAGATGCTGTGGATAGGCGCGATGTCTCACACGGATTTAGGTACACAGCCACTGTAATTATTTACGTTGTACACGGGGCTCGAAAAATGTTGTAGCGCTCGGACAGGGGTGAGGTACTAGCTTGTGGATATTACGAGTCCACTATTGGGGCTAAGTTTGTAGTCGGTTTTGAGCGATACGTGCGCATTTTGCGGAGGGTTTAACTAGGAGTGTTCTTTTCTGAAAGATAGCTGGATGTGCTGCTATAGTTCCATGATCTTCATTCTAGTGCGGGGTATATTACGTGCAAGCATGACGAATCGAGCTGAAGACATGGGGAACTTCACGTAGTTCCGGACTCCGACTGGGACCGAAGCTATTCATAGTCGTCGAGTAAGCGTTGATCTCTGACCGCTCTCAATAACTGCTCGAAAGTACCCCACTGCCAATAATGGAGCAAGCGCTCAAGCTCATGGTCTTGGCTGACTTGCTTTCTTCTAAATATGGTTGTGATATACGTGCATGAAGACTGACTGGAATGTGCTTGAGAGGGCCGGCGAAACGGATGCTTCTCTTGTTCCAAAGACCGAAGGTATGGGCAAGGTTCCACTGTCCGTGACGCAACATGGCAGATGAGTGCTCAGCACGTGCACCTACAATCTACAATACATTCATGCCCAAATTTATCCTTGTTGTTTCCTGCATGGGGACGGCGAGGTCGCACAAACAAAACACACTCCCCTCGTATACACCACGCCTAAATCAAAGAACACAGGATGAAGCATGAAGTTGTTTATAAGTGCTTTGACGTGCTTACAACTACTGCAGTGGAGGGCATCGGCAGTCAGTTATGCTTCCTGCCAGCAACGAGATGAACGGCTTTGCGATGCACCAGTCGAGAGACGGATCTTCAACCGCCTCGTTTTGACACAAAAGAACCCACCGAGAAGTTACTGATGAAGATGTTCTCACTTTAGTTCATGTCCTTGAAATCTAGCCCGTGGTCACAAAAAAAAGGCTAAAAAAGCGTCTCGATGGTTAATAAAAAACAAGTACCAGGTACAAGATAATATGATGTGTGCACCGCAGTGCCAATACGCAAAGGAACGTTACTACGGGCTGCGGTATACCATCCACATCACTTGTAAACCAAATACTACCAGGTAACTACAGCATAATACCATGGTACGTACCAGGTATAGCCGGGAAAAAAAAAGAAAGGAAAAGAAACAACTCTGAAACCAAAAACAAAAACATGCGCTCGCGTCGAAAAGAACGAAAAAAAACATGCGTTCAGGGCGCAGGCCGAGTCCCAAGAGGACAAGGTTGCTGTTTGCTGGTAGTCCTATGTTCGGCTGGTAGACCGAACAAAAGGACAAAAAAATGATAAAACGGAAAAGAGGGCAGAAACGACGAGCACAAACAAAACAAAATATTTCTAATACGTTAGTAGTGGTGCCTCTATGGCGCCGGTATGTGCCAGCCGGAAACACCGGCATTATAGCGGCAACCGGCTCTGCTCCGCCTACTCTCACTACTGGTTGTTCCATCTGTGCCAGGCGATCTCACAGACACTATGTCGGGCAACCGGAACTACTCAACCGGCGACATAGAGGGACCACTACTACTGTAGTGCTACCTGCCAAGATCCTACGCGCCGACCCAAACCTTGAAAAGTTCCCGGTTGTTTGCTCCTGGCAAATCGTTCAGCAGGTTGAAAAATCTGTAGACGCACGTACGGAGGTCAAACAGTACGGCAGTATACCTGATTTTGTCTGAATCCTGTTGTCAACGGGTTCTGGCCGTGACTGACCCCAAGAACAATGCAATAAAAATCCGAGGCCGTGGAATGCTTTCGCATGGCGCATGCAATCCTCACGGGTCAAGTTGCCAATATATAATGCTGCCGTAACCCAACACCAGCGCCTGACAACTGCCCACGACTAGGATCGAACTCCGTGGCATTTAGGCACAGGTGTGAAACCTATCAATACAACGACTACCCTAGGCACATGCCAACAGGGCTTATACTCCCCTCCCGAAAATCGCGTACAGCCGAAGCAAATAGGGCCCAACGTGAGACGGAAGTGGATATGACCACGATGTTTTCCGTCTGAAATATGTTTACGATAAGCGCGCGACTTGTTTCGAATGGCTCAAAAGCACGAAGAAGGCACTATTGTAGTACTAGCCGCGCATGCAATGCATTTGCGGGTCCTGAAACAGCCACGGCGAGTTATAACGCCCACCGAAGCATCGGACGCGAAAGCTCAAACAGCCGGGGTGAAGGAGGCATCCGCTCATTCTACCCAACCGTCCCGGCCGTTGCACATACTGCTGTCGTTGCGTTGGCAGACCGGATTTTCATCAGCATACCAATTTGTTCAAGCATCCCACCCAGCAATAGAAATAGCAGCAGCTAGAGCCCAAAGCAGCGACGAATCAGGCGGTATACGTTTCGCCTCTCTTCAGAAGTGGCAGGGACCCTTCACCGCTACCACCGCCACCACCCCACGACACCACCAATCTCCCTTTTTTGTCCTTCTTGTTCCATGGTGCCGTCACCATCCCGGCACCCGGAGGTTTTCATCTCGCCGCCTCTGCCTTTCCCATCCTTTACCGCGCTGACTTTTACCCTCCGTAGTTTCGCCTCTGTTCAAGAATGGCCTCGGCCGCCGCCGCCGCCTCCGCCACCTCAACCTCCCCCGCCTCTTCCTCTTCTTCGGCCTCGGCCACCGTCCCCTCCCAGTCTGCTACCGCCTCCACCGCCGCTTTGAATTGGGCCTCGGCTCCCTCCGCGCACCTCTCCGCCTTCCACACAAACTCGTCCGCCTTGTGTTCGGCGGTCGACCCAACCATGCGGAACCCCTGGTCCCTTACTTGCATGTCGCTGGGAGCAAAAGCGTCGTCTAAGCCTTCGGCGATCTTCTTTTCCAAGTGCTTGGTGCGCCTTTGCGCTCCGCACGCCTGGGTCGCCATCGTCGTTGTGAGCTCGGCGCATTTGCGCAGTGTTGACACAACGTTCATGGTGGCTTTGACAACCGCCGCCGGTATCTCGTACGCCGATTGTCCGAGAACCGATGAACCCTCCGCGCGTGCTTCCGTCTCAATCATGGCGTCGGCCACCCATTCCGCCGCCCGTTGCGCCTTGAAGACGGCAGCATCCAGCCTCAGTACGCGCTGCACAGCCATGGCGCCAATGGTACTTGCCCTAGTGTTATATCGCCAGGTGTCGATGGCGTATGCATCGGCTTCGCTATTGAGCCACGGGTGGTTGGCGGCCTGGGCCGCCGACATCCGGTCGGACGAAAGCCGCTGAAGAAGCTGATGTGCACCAGAAACGAGTCACGGGAACCGGCGAAAGGTGGGGGGTGGGTGGGTGGAGGGTTAGTGCGATGCAAAGATATCGGGCGGCATCGGTTGCTCGCATCGATCGGTTAAGGCTGTCCGCCAAAAAAATGGACGTTGACCCTCGGCAGCCGTTTGAACTATAAATCTGTAATCAGTTTGGCACCGCGGAGCAATCTCGACCGTGTATGATCTCACGGAGAAGATAACGGAAGTCTCCACAAACGTAACCCACGCGTGGCCAAAGTGGAAACCCGCTGCCGTTACCCTCCTCCTCACGCCACAGTACGCCCAGAAAAGCCTCCACACAGCCATTCCTGGGTATGAAGTTTTCAGCAAACAGTGTTTTATTTCTCGTACACTGACACGTTTCGAAAAACAGCGCAGTCGGCATTATTGAGTGATTGCACACTAATCTGCACGCTGGATCGGCACGCCCACCTGGTCGAGAAAGTCGATCGCGACCGGATCTAAGCTCTCGTTCACGTCGAACTTAGCAGCCTTAACTAATTCGTGGAAGGTAGCGTAAATTATCCGACGCATTCGGCTTGGTGACATGCCGAGGACAAGGGAGGGCGACTCTTCCACAGCGCTGACGTCGGCGCTGCCCACCCCCGTCCCGCTCGAATCGGCTCCGTCACCAATCCTCCCCCCGTCACCGCCCTCTACCACCGGGCCTGCATCTTCACCAATATCGATGGATGATCCGCTAACGTCGATGAATGGTCCGCTCGAGTCTTCCAAGCTCGATTCGGATGCTCTGTAAGCATCATTTGCCTCTGCGTTTTCGACGGCCAGATGCATCTGCTGAGCGTTGGGCCTATGTTTGAGAACGTGTCGGGGGAGAACGGGAAATGGACGATAGTTAGCCAGATAGTGCCATGACACAACGACTCAGATTCTGCGGGGGGAGTCTTTAAGTGTAGATGAAGCGCGCCATTTTCCGACCATGAAGGCATCGGTGAAACAAATTGTGGCGCCTAGGTCTCGCTTTGGGAACCCGGCGAATGCTCGATAAAACAAATTAGGTTACTATCGTTCGTTCTCAGGCCTATGAAACCCGTGCGGGCCAACGGAAAGGCGCGTTGGAATCAAGCGTCAAGGGTCTCTTGGTGTTGTGCCGCACTGCACCCACTTTCAACTTCCATGGCTCCCCTCGGCGTGCTAGCAAGCCACCGAACGAACACGTCTTCGTTATCATGTCATACGCAAGTGAGGACAAACGTGGAAGTATTGTTCTTATTATTTTTCGAGTATGAACAACGTTTCGTAAGTCTTACCAGAACGGGTGCCTGTCGTGCAGTAACTCGAAGGCCACAATTCCGATGGCCCACATGTCTACCGCCAATCCATGGGGCAGTTTGCTCAGTTGCTCGGGAGCCAAGTACATCTGCAATATTTAAAAAGGGGCCATCGTGGGTAGGGCAGAACGGAAAACACCCCCACCACGTTCGCGAGGGCGGGAGATTATATCAACCCGGTTGTCCCCATGAGCGGTTAAGTCGTTACTTCGATTCTCGGTGGAATTAAGTTTGACCAACTGCTACAGGTTTAGGCAACATGTCGCGCGTCTCTATAAAAACTTTAGTCAATGTCCGAAGTCTTACCTCCGAGCCACAGATATCTTTCTCATCGAACACATAGTCCTCGGTCCGTATCGCCGAGCCAAAGTCCGCAAGCAACACTTCTCCTGTTCCAGAAAAAATAGCAGCGACAATAGGGACGGGAAGAGGCGAGGGGGCGTGGTTACAACGAGCGGAGCTCCTCGATGGTGTTGACCATATGTAGACAGCCAACTAAGCGGCGTGGGGAGAGGGGGAGTACGTACATACACGAGAAAAGGTGCTACGTATGTGTTTCAAAAGCGGCAGGACGCTTGGAACGTGCTGCATTCTGGACACCCAACCTGGCGCCATGGCAAAATACGTGGAGCGATATAATGTCTAATGTGCTAACGTCGGCTGAACCCTATGTGCTGTTCATCGCGCGCAAAAGAGGGTGTCCATTGAGTCGAGTTACAGTGCGACATCCTCTCGTTCTCGGCCGACTGATCGACGTACTTCACGTTTACTGAAGCAGCAGCATTCCTGTATTTAAGCTTGCTGTCGACCTGGAGCTCACCGTTGCGGAGGAGAACGTTGGCAGGCTTAATATCCCGGTGAATGATTGATCGTGCGTGCAGAAACTCGGTCGCCGACACGAGCTGTCGGATGCACTCGGCGGCCCGCGTCCCGTCAACGACGCCATTCTGTCAACCACGCACACAACCACAGCAGAAGCATTACAATTATGGTGGCTGCGGACAGATTACCGGCGTGCCTGTCCGCGCAAGCGGGGCTCACGACAAACACGACCCGTAGCGTTTGCAAGGTATATACTGGCTTGAATATCGGCCCCATGTCGCGAAACTTAACTGTCGCTGCAATTTCTGGGGATACGATTTCACGGCACGAGCAGGACGTTTCATTGCCCAGCTTGGACGGCGACATAAAACTCGCCCGTGATCGAACGGCCGTCACGTGTTGTAGTAGTGTTAAGTAGTTGTAACACCTTTACGGCAGTCGGGGGCTTCGTCTGCACCGTGTGCGCGATGACACTGTGCCGAGCGACGGGGCGCCGGCCGCCTGTGTATGCTGCGGTATTCGATGACCATCCCTTACAGTGTTCTAGGGGTTTCAAAACGCTTGCAATGTTTAGGCGTTTTCCCTTGTCAATGTGGTGCCGCATATGAATGCACGGAAACGTCAACCGCCAGGTACCGATACGTTTTATCAACAAGCGAGTGTTTTCCCAGACTGAATATATCATCGTACCTGGGTCAAGGTGAGTAGCGTTGCGTCCGCCTTGGGCATTATCATGTACAGTCTTAGAGGCAGTACCGCAGACCGCCGAAGCGCCCGCAAATCAAACGGAACGAGGAGGCGAAGAAAATGCGGTGGACAGATTCGGCACCCACATTACGAAAATGGTGTACGACGTAGCCCCAGGAACCAGTTTCGTCGATCACGTACGTGCATTTCCTCCTGCCGTTTACTGTACCTCGGAACCAAGCCTTACAAAGCCTTACAGATAAGTAGTGGGTAAAGTTATCATCCATACCATGAGCGATGAGAAAAACGGCTATATTCACTCGCGCCGGACTCCAAACGTACAAAGATAAAATACAAACTAATTTTACCGATGCAAGAACAACGAATCATGCCCACGCGCACTGTGGTTTGAACACTCTTTTATTGGTAGCCGACACACCGCTACACCCACCTGTCGGCTGTGTTGATAAATCCGTGCAGGTCGACCACGTGCGGGTAAGCGGAGCACTCCTGGAGAAGCTCGGTTTCCCTCCTGAGTTCAGACTCCTGTGTTGATGGCATCGCATCGGATAAGAAGCGACGCGCGAATTGTAGGCAGTCGGCATCAGACGAAAACATGCGTCTTCATTAACTATATCGGCTAACATCGGGCGACAAAAAACGGACACGTCGACGCCACTATCAAGAAAGAGCGCGGCTCATGAGTGATTGGCCCCAACGAAAACACCTGTAGACACTGGGGTAGTGTTACATCACCGCCTCGTAGCAGAAACAGCATGCAGGAAACGATTTTTGTACCGCGATAATATATCACCCACACAGCGGGCAGCGCAATTCCACCGTGGAGCCCAGGAAACGCTCTACTCTGAAAATGACAAAAGCTGCCGGCGGGGGCCGTCAACGGCAGAGACTAACCCTAGCACGGCGCTGTCGAGGCCGCCCTACCCAGTGCAAATATGAAAAAAAGGTAAACGGTAAAAACTGACACTTCTTTAATTGGGTGTAATAGTGGTACTACCGTATACCTGGTACCCCGAGCGCGGATACTGACCGCATCGGAAACCGCTGTGGCTGAGGCGGCTGCGGCAACGGTGGCAGTCAACTGCGGTGCCACCAGTAGCAGACCCTGCGTCAATGAGATCCCAGCACCAAGGCACTATAAACAACTCTGTGCTGCGCTTTACATCGTAGGCAGGGGTCAGGACGGGGCCGGCCCAGCACCCGTTTCTTACCTCAGTGCTTTCGTGCTTGACGACGACTTTCATCGCGAGCCCTCGCTCGCTCTCGTTCTCTGTCCGCACCTCTACAACGCTACCTGCACCCCCCCGCCAGAAAAACGGTTCGTCGTTAAGGAATCGAGTGCGTACCGCCGAAGCATCCGCGGGAAATTGAGTGGGCAGAGATACGAGGAAGCACAAAGGAGAATGCAGGGGAGAAATATATCCTGGTTCGCGTGAGTTGCCTGCGGGGAACCGTGACCGACTTGGCGAGAATATGTATCTAAGTAGCACAAAGCGGCGGAGTTTCTGGTGCGTGTATATATGTAGTGCCAGAAGCAGCGTGAGGGGTAGCGTGACGCCTCTGATACTGGCATTATCGTTTGCAGTAGTAGTAGATCACAACCACCGTAACCTGAACGTCGGCGCGTGTGGTTGACACAGGCCACTGAAATGAGATTCCCCAAGCAGGGATCTTTTCGAAGTCGATTATGTTTATGCGAATCGAGCACACGACAGTGGCAGTCGGTGGCGCTTTCCCTGGTCTATTCACAGTTGGAGTCAAATCCCTTATAAGCGACGCACCACCAACGAAACCGTTGATAATTCAGAGTACGAGCTGGTACCAGCAAGAAGAACAACACACAAAAAAAACACACAACAAAATAAAATAATCACGTACCGTAAGAGCCGGAACCGAGGACCGCCGCATCCACCTTCGTGGGTACCATGCTTAGGTCCCAAGTGCAAAGCACATCATCCTCGCGCCCGACAGGTCGAAACTCTGCGGGCACCAGTGACCCTATTTCTTCGGCCACACCAAAGGAATCAACGTCGGAATCCGCGCTCGATGCCTCGGACACACCGCTCACGACCACAGACGACTCGGCTACGATGGGAGAAGCACGAATACCCGCGCCGATAGTGACGCTCTGTTCCTGCTCCTTCTGATATACCTGTGACTGTCTCTCTTCTCCTGATTTCTCCTCCTCCACCCCCACTCCCTCCCCATCTCCCACCACTTCGTTCTCATTCACCTCCTC
>JAYJMJ010000170.1:8402-38456 GCA_036873875.1 Laminaria ephemera | reverse complement strand
GCCCACTGCTTTTCCTTCCCTCCATGGGACGACGATAATCTATACTTTTTCCCTTTCTCTGCTTGTACATCATGAGTACCCTTCCGTGAACCTACCTCGGCGGCTGTATACCAGTGGGTGTATTCAACACAACACTCTCCGCCGAGCAGCCTGAAGCTGCTGCAGCAGTATAGCTATCATGTCGCAAGAGCAACTCAAACCTCTGGTCGTTCGTTAACCGGTCCCTTCGTTGTGGGGGCGAGGGCACTCACCAGTGCGACTATCGGGACCTACTGCACGCGTAGCTGCGTTGAGTATACGAGCGAGTACACAGAGTGAGTTCGTTGATGCTTGCCAACAAGCTTTAGTAGTTCGAAGGGGGAAGGGGTCGATACGTCGATACCGTCAGCAACATGCATACACGTTCTTTCGGGGGCCACTTCCGGAAAGAGAGTGCACGGGCCAACCGCAAAAGGCTGGCGTTCGCCGACAAAACATGCACACGGCGCGAGGTGGTGTTTGCATACAGTGCGACCGCGACCTGTTGCGTCTCGCTACACCCCTGAAGTTGGCAGGAGCCCGGGGCCAGCACCGCTGCACACCCGGCTCGGTAGATGGACCCAATTCAATAACAACGAGAAACAGAGTGACGTTTTTTATATGTACGTCGTAGTCGGCGACGGTCCCAGGTCTCTGTGTCGGTTACATGTTTTACGGTTGAAGTAGCGACATGCAAGCCTGCGCATCTGTAGCAAACCCGTGAGTATGCCAGTATGTCCAAGTCACCACAGACCAGCTGATCCAAATCGATCCAGCGCACACAAGCGGACGAGTTCGTGCAATGCACCATGTGAGGCCTATCATATACTGATACTTGTACTCGTGTATTTAGACGGGTATACGAGAAGCTTGCACAGATGCTCCCAGCAGTGTGGGGCAAATCCACGTATTTTCGGGAAAAAACACTGGAGGTATTGCGAGTACTGGGAGTATGTCAGGGTTCGATACTGCTCATACTGCGAGTACTCGCAGTGTTTCGGGGGTTATGTACTCTGAATACTGCCTTTCGGGGTTCGATACTGCGGATACTGCCCGTACTCGCAGTATTTTGGGGTTCTGTATTGTAGATACCCCACCGCCAGTACTGGCAATATTTCGGTTGTTGGTACTGCGGGTACTGCGAGTACTGGCAATGTCAGGGTTTGGTACGTATACTTGTATACTGCTCAAATTGCGAGTACTAATAGTATTTCGGGGTTCAATACGAGTACTCGTACTGCTGTTGTGTTTTGCATGTTTGTACTGCGGATACTGCTTGTACTCATGTACTGCTCATACTGCCAGTACTCACGGTATCTCGGCCGTCAGTACTGCTCATATTGCCAGTACCCGCAGTATTTTGGCCATCTCAGCACTGCAATTCTCCCAGTATACTCGGAGCATCTGTGGAAGCTTGCACCCTGAAGCGAACATGTCAGGAGACGGCTGTTTTGGGTGCCGTCAGTCGCACCGTTACGAGATACCATACTAAACCTAGTATATTCCGTCTAGACGACGGTCCCGTGACAGGCCGAAACTCCCCAACTCCGATGAAGCAGTTTTAGCTGTGGAATGATCCACGGGTGAAAAAAGCATTGATTGCTATTACACTAGACGAGTCTCATGACCATGTAGGCTACACGACCATACCTTTTGGTAGAAGGCGCACAGATCCGCGAACTTCCGCTCCGATGCCATGAGAGACTCGAGAACAAGCGCCTACAACACTAGCAACATGCGTTTTGAAAATTGATAAAAAGGGTTTCCGCACAAAAAAAGCACTGGGAAAACGGGGCCCGGGGATCAAGTCAAACAACGGCGGGAAGAGCTGGAGCACAGGGTCCGGCACAAGGCACAGCGCTGCTGCCTAGACAGGCTGTGCGCGTGCACAGATCCCTAGGTCACGCTAACACGGCGACGTGCCCCCTAGTGAGCGGACTCGATCCTCTGCGAACACGCGCGATGCCTAGGCGACGGAGGCGATCAAGCAGATCACCTTCTGCCGATGTTCCTCGCTCGATATCCCCCGGGAAGGGGGCGAAAGAAGATTGCGACATCGAGCCTGCACCGCTGCTCCAGGTTCCCCGACCGTGGCCCTTGAAGCACGTGCTAATCGAGGCGTTCGTGATCGCGTTTACGGCAGGATTTGCGGCAGGAGGTGAGGCAAAAGGATTAGGATCCTGACCTCTGTGTTCGTTTGGGGGAAGCGAACATGTGTCGAAATTCGAAATTCATGATCTTTCTCCGCAAAAAAGATCGGCGAGGCGCGGACGTATCCACATCGAGGCCGCACGCCCTTAGGCCACTGCTGCGCGACAGGGGCTTCCTCTCGTCTGTGTGTTAGAGGGGCGGGGGTTGAGGGGTGAGACCCTTGGCGGGCGGCGTTTGGCCGTCGGTAGATTCGCGAAGTAACCCACGATCTTTTGGGCTCGAAGCTCTACGTATATACACGCGCGTATCCATTGGACTTCGTCAAATAATGTTCATTTCCTCGAAGAACTCCGTTCCCGCAGGACTCTACTCAATCAAGAGGACTTCAAGGACGAGATGGGAGTCTCGTTCATGCCGGTGTGCAGCAGCGTGCATGCTTGCGTGCTACTCGCATTAATAGTGAAATTTCGCCCCTGAATACAGAGTATCGGCCCTCTCACAAGAAACCTGAAATCTGGCTCTAGGCTAGCATCTTTATTCTGGCGGAGCGAGAAGGGGGTAGATTTCTTACAATTTCCTGTAGACGGCAAGCGCACAGTCTACGAATTATTAATAATACTCTAGCTTTTTTTCTTTTAAATTCTACGTGTCTAGGCTAAATTGTCTACCTTCGTATGAGCGGGCCGATATTATTTTCGTAAAAAGATTAAAAATACGCTACAACAGCTGTGAGATCTAGGATTTCGTCGAAACTCATCTTTGCAAGCTGTGTGTGATACTCCGGTCGCGCGTGTTACGGGTTTTGTATGTCTTCATGAAGAATATACGTCATAGCTCGGTGCTGTACCCATACGCATCTTCGGGCGGTTACCGATTTCCGGCCCAACCACTCGACGGTACCTGGTAAACGATCAAGACTGAAGAAAATCGAACATATCGTTCCGGCGTTCCGTGCATGCACTTTTACCGACGCGGGCATTAGATAGCCCGGGCCTACCGTCCACACTCATTGGCACAGCATTCTTGATTGGCCATGCATGCGGTCAGCCGCAAAACGAAGCCCACCGCACCCTTCTGTGCTGCCTGCGCCTCCTCCAGTGCTACTATGGTTACGGGGTGGTCTGGACTCTGGCTCGGCTACTGGTCTGCCTGTTGCCCGGACTCAGGAATGCAAGTATTTTGATCGTTGCACTTTTATTAGATTAAGCCCTTTGGGAAATGCTAAGCGCACGTGCCTTCCAAGGCATGTGAAACCATTTTATCCCGTATCCATAAATCCTACATTCTGGATCCCAAGCCTTTACCAGGCTTCCAGGGCAATACCATACCTTAAATCAGAGGGAAAACGTGTCGAAAAACAGTGATGACTACAGCATCAGCTACACGAAGTAGCCCAAGCTTCCGGGGTAGGGGATGTGTCCGAAGTGAAACGTAAGGAGATGCACGACACGCATGCAGCATGACGATACTCGTACTGCTGCACGCGCTCTTCCTAGAAGGTTGGTAAAGACCGCACATCTCGCTTTTTATGTCGCTATACGTGGGTCCCAAAAGGATGAAGACAGAGTATAGCTGTCGCTAGGAACTCGCGCGGCAGATTATAGTATTTGCAATTTTCGTCAACTTGTGTGCGTTTATGGAAGGTAGAGTTCCGGTCGGCGGTCGTAACAGCGAGCTCGAAAGGAGTCCCTATTTTATAGCGCGGTGTAAATTATTAACTCGTATTCGCTCGTGGTTACGGAAACGCGCAGAAAACCCACCGACCGACCGACCGACCGACCGACCGACCGGTGCACTGACGCAGCAGCCGAACGATTTCATTAGATTGTGATGCCCAACGTTTAGATTGAATGACATGCAGCCCAACAGACGCAGGCAACTACAGAAGTCGGGCGCACACCCTGTACAAGCAGTATTGGTACCTTGTAATACGTCAACCATTGGTATCGTCAACGTTTCGCGTGGGAAAGTCAAGCAGAACGAATAGCGTCGAAGTTGGCAAGTGGTCATTTTCCTTAAGACCAGAAGCGCCCTTGCTCGCCCCCAATGCTTGGTCCGAGGCTGAGGAATACTACTGTAGTATACCTGTTACCTGGTACATGCATTGGATTTATTAGTTTGTGCCTATACCTCTTTCTGGCAGACAGGTTTCTTCCGCGCGTCTTTATCCGACTTCCCTGTATGAGAAGAAACGTTTTCCCGCCATCCATTCACCAGGGCCTTGGAATGCCGCTCATGAGCAACTCCGTGCAATGCTCGGAAAATCATCGCTGGACACGCCTTTGAGTGACCATAGTGTTGTGGACGACTCGACAGAAGATCCCGTGCAGTCAACAGGCAGCGCTGTGCAAGCTGAAATGCACAAAGAAAGGACGTTGGCTTCTTCTCCCGATTTTTTTTTCACGAAAGGCGCCGTGGATGTAGACGCGCAGTCGGGTGACGACACTCGGTCATCGGGAAAGTCCTTGGCGAGAGCGTCGGTGATGGGGACGGGTCTACCGTTGACACATCGTTCCGGTGAGATCCCGGATAAAGTGATCGAGCCGACTTGTGCAACTGGAGCGATGACCTGGATGCATGCCCATGGACAAACGCCTGTCGCAGAGGAACCAACTGACCCTGCCGGACCGACGTCGCACCATCCCGGTGAGATCCCGGAAAGAGAGATCGAGCCGACTTGCGTAGCTCGGACGATGACCTGGGTGCATGCCAGCGGACAGACCCCTGTTGCAGAGGAACCAACTGACCCTACCGGATCGAAGTCGGCGACGTCGGATAAACGTGAGTTGAGCCTACCGGCCGGTATGCCTCCGACCATGTCAGCTGGTCAGGCAACTGCGGAAGCGGGCATCCTTACACAGAGCGCTGCCGTGATTGTGGAGACCTCCAGCTTTCTGCAAAAAACGCTTGGCGTGGAAGAAGCTGCACCTACTGCAGGCGGCGCTGATAAAGAGGTCCGTGTGGGTGAATCCACTGACTCGGTGCTGTTCTTTTCTTTGGCCACGACAACAGAAACAAACATATGCCCGGTGGAGATGTTCGACCCCCACCTGCCAATGTGTTCGAGCGCTCATTGTGATGCGGTGGCTGCAACCATAGTGCCGTTGGATGTCGACTCGGCGCCGCCGGGTGTCCTGCCGGAAAACCCAAGTTTCCCGGCGAGGGATGTGGTCGCCGTTGAGGAAACTCTGGTGGCGGCGGTCTCTGCGACGACGGCTCCACTCAACCTGCCCGATGAACTCCCAGCGGATCTGGTTTTGGCGGCTACGCCTGTATCGCTGACTGAACAAGTCGCGGCTACGACAACGATAGATAATCCGTTGCGTTCTTTGACGCCCGAGGATTTTTCATGTCCTGTCCTTCGAGAATCACCACTGGAGCGAAAGGAGGCTATCACGCCTGCGTCATTGTCATCGGCCACCGAACTAGAACACGTTTCTCAGCGGGCGACAGATGAAAACACGGGAACGATTGCAGGTATAGAAACACTCCCATCGCGACCAACACTGGAGTCTACCGATTGCCGTCTGAGGACGCCGGCCGAAGTGGAGCGATGGATTGGCATGCTAAGGTGCACAGCGAATTTTCCAGATAATATCTCGCCGCGAACTTCAGCAGAGACGATGACAGCGCCTTCCTATCCTGCGGAAGATGTGCAAAATGCAGCTGTAACGGCTGAAGACGAACTTCCACTCAAAACGCTACATTTCCGGACCGTTGCCAATTTGAGAAGGTCTATTGCCAATTTGAGAAGGTTGTTCCCGAAGTTTCATTCTCCAGAAGATTCTGCGCCGTCCCTGCCGATATCAGGACATGAAACGACCTCTGTAGCTACCGTTTCGGACACCAAACCTACCGAGGCTGAGTTGGCAGAAGAACCAGCACGTTGTCCTCGGGTGGTGCTCGAGGCCCCCTTTTCCTTTGCAACTGATTTTCCAGAAAGGACACCTACGGAGGTTCAAGAAGGCGCACAGTCGACATGCCCCCTGTCCGTACAGGAAGACGAGCGGACGACTGCTGGAAGGGGCCAAGAGAAAGCGATGTGTTCAGACGAAGTGACCTTCAAAACTCTTCCGTCCTCTACAGCGTCGACGTTGGAAAGTATCACCGCGGGTGGTGAAACGTGTGGAGTGTTAACCCAACTTCTGTTTCCACGAGATGAAGTGACAGTTCCTCCTCACGCGCTGCCGACTTGTCCGGCTACTCTGCTGAGAGTGATATTCCCTGAGCGATGTACGGAAACAGGTCACCCTTGCTCATTTCCAGCGGACTATGGGCCTACAGCATTGGAAAGACGCGTTCCTCCTCGCGAGCTGTCAACTTGCCCGGCTACTCTGTTGGGGGTGATCTGCGCTGAGCGAGATACGGAAACGGTGTACCCTTGCTCGTGTCCAGCGGAAGATGGACCTACGGCAGCAGTAGGGAGTGCCGTTGAACCGACACACGACGCTGACGCTCTACTGTACCGTCCTGGCTCAACTGCTGGCATTTCAACCACGCGGGTGAATGCGGAGGCAAGGTCCACCTCTCCTGGCCTGGCCGAAGGCGGGCGGGCTGACGCCAACATGAGTGCCGACGACGAAAAGGTCCAAACTCTGTCATGTCCCGCCAGTGTGCCGCTCGCCATGTTCTCCGGGGAGCAGACGGATATGTGTCCATTCCTGTTTAAAGACACCCCGGAAGCGACAGGAATGCTTGCAGACGGAGTGTCGCTTTTCAGCACAATGCCATCTTGGGCAACGGGACTTCCTGCTACGTGCACTGCGGAGGATGTTGTGGGGGAAGTGTCAGTACCGTATCTGCCCATTAAAGGTGTCACGACCACGACCCAAGCGCGTGGAGATGCAGAGACACAAGGGGAGACAAACTCTTGCGCAGCGACGGTACCCGATATTTTTTTCTCCCCGGCCGAGGTGGAGGAAATTCCGCGCTATCATCCACTCGCCGAGAGTGCGGCAACGGCAGCAGGAGCGCTCCGACACCAAACGGACCCCGCAGCCGTAGAGCCGAGCAGTTCGTCACACGGTACCGACCAAGAGATGCTGATGGATTCAACGCAATATTTGGGGGATTCTGTGGAAGCGTCTTCGACTGCCGCGGGGGATAAGGAGAGGGGTGGAGGTCAAGAAGACGACGAGTTTCAAGAGTCTGCGACTGACGGCCAAGACGAGTTCGACACGCTAGAGGCAGTGACGGAAGCCGCCAAACTCAAATGCGAACTGTACAAGAAGGGGTTGGAGGACGGCAGACTCCGGTTAGAGATGCTCGTGCGGGAGTTCAACTCGTGGATACGGTCGATCAATTTCCCGGTTAGAAAGGTGGAGGCGGCAGCGGTAGCGGGCGGTATGCGCGCGGGGTTGGTGGCCACGGAGGCTCTGGCGGGCGGGGAACCGTACCTACGTGTTCCTGAGTCGATTACTTTGGATGCATCTAAGGTAAGACGGAATAATGGTGTTTGCGTTTTTATTGGTTTCGTTCTGAATGGACACATTTCAAAGTTTTTCGCGCAAACGGTGGACCTGATTAAACGCATGATCGGCAGGAAATTGTGCTTCAGTGTTGTATGGACGACTCGGCTTAAATAGAGGGCAATGCCGACACGGGGAGGTTGACAAGTTCATGCAGAACTTTATAGCGTTGCTGTAGAGTGCTTGCCCATACATCGCAGAAATGGCAGGATTTGTCTGATGGTCACGAGTGGGCGGGGGGAATAGGATACCAGTCGATGACAAGCATTCTTGCCTCGGTTTTGCATCATTTTTGCGACAGGTTGTTGAGCCATAACCCTGCTCACCTAACCCTCCGTAACTCTGCAAACAGAAACGTGTAATGAACGAATATAATACGGAAACAAAAAGGACCAAGGAAACCCAAAACCTTTTTTTTTTCCCCAGGCTGTAGTCTAATAGTATGCGCCTATTTTCTAATCCGAACTGACGCACCTCTTTGGTTGTATGTTGCTTTACTTCCTGCATTTCTTGCCTTTGCCGAACCGGACCAAAGGCTCGAGAAGACCCCGAGCTCGGTCCACCGCTCGCCAAGATTCGGACATACCTGTCGCCAATCGGCTTGTGGGACGACGAGTTGGACAGCCTGCGGGTTCTGCTTATCGCCGAGATGTTTGCACGGGTGAACCAGTCATTGCGCGTACGTCGCGAAATAATTTTTTGTTATGTAGGTGGTTCAATCGCTGCACGTACCTCGTGAAATAAGTATTTTTATGTAGGCGGTTCTTGCACATGGATCCTTTTTTTTGCTGGGTGTCCTTTTTTGCCATTTACATACCTGCACAAATGTCACTTCTTGTTCTTGCGCTGGCTGTTGTCAAAGGAGTTCGTTGTACGAAACTCCGCTGATTTGTTACGGGGTTGGCACGCAGTGTATGGCGCTACATGCATACAATTGTCGTTCACATGGAATTTACGTTTTACGTTTGTTGGGGAGACGGTACAGGGGGCCAATGCCCAATCAAATACGCCGACTTGGTAAGAACCTACCCCCGACCATGCATATGTCCTACCGAGCAGGCGGATCGTTCGCTCTGGGCGCCATACTTGCGTCTCCTTCCGACACTGAGCGACATGATGTCATACCACCCGTTATTCTTCGGCTACTCCACCATTGCTTCATTGGGGGGGTCGGACGTGCAAGCTGCTCTAAGGAAGCGCCGCTTTTCCGAGGTGGAGGCTTTCAACAGCAAGTTCGTCGACGACGTTTCTGCCGTCCGAGAATTGGAGGTGAAAGCACCGGTATACTGGTATACTGGTATTAATCACGTATGCTATGACAGGGGTGCAGTAACACTTTCCGGAAAAAATATTTCTGACCTACCGACGGGGCTCTTCAATTGAAAAACTGCCCAATATCGATAGAATGTCGTTCGTGTTGTACAATATTATTCGTCAATTATCTAGGCCATGAGATTGTTGATCGAGTTAAGAGTACAATTTCCCTCAAAGTTGTCTTTGTTTGGGTGAGGTATAGAGCTCCTAAAGTTAGGAATCCCAGACAGTTCTGGAGCACCCATACCGTAGCATGTGTCTAAGGTGTAGCTTGTTCTACTAGAAGTCAGACGACGCCTGCTCTACACCTTCTAGGGAGTAATTTTGACGGCCACTTCAGGGGTCGTCAAATCCAATAGCTGCCAGTGAAAACCGACCCGAAAATAGGAATACATTCCATCAACGTTTGTTTTCCCCAAATATCAAATTTTTCAAATTTATATATTTAGGTTACATGCGTACGCGACTTTTTTTACCAGCAGCCCGAGGCGGGAAGTTTGGAAATATAGAAAACTGGAAAAAAAACGGTGAGTTTATTCAGCGGTTTGTGCAATAAATCGTTGTTCGACCGCTTCCCCCCGCCGCCCCTATCATTGTGGTCTGGACGCTTGCTTGGGGTATACATGTTGGGGAACTCTTTCAGTGAAAGAGTTTCAAACTACGCGCGATCTGACGTGTGCCTGAAATTAGAATGGGAAACGGCTGTAGATTCTGCAGGTTAAAGACACGACCAACGCGTTTTGTGGAGATATCGTGGTAGAGATCGACAATTTGTGCTACTTCCGTTCGTGGGGGCGCTGTTCTTCCTCCCGACGTGTCGGAGAGTGCTGATTCTCGTAGTCCCCGGCGGGAAAAAGGGTATTTTGTGCTCGACCCCTTTCATTTCTCCGCCTTTGGATCCACCCGGTCGATCGTGGCTTATGTCAAATGTGGCGCTCGTTCAACCCATTTGTCGGAAAGCACACCACCCATCACGACACACACACGCTGTCGTTAGGACGAGCAAGTTCGGAGATGTTGGAGTATTGTCAGCGCGAGCTTTGCAAAACCTCAGCCATTTCGAGATGAACAAATTGTTCCTGAGTACGGGTATATGGTGCCCGCTGCCGTGGTTCTAGCGATGCCCACTCCCAACCGTATAACATCGGTTTTGATTTTGTGGCGCTGTTTTCTCGGCATCCGGCATCATCAGGAGGTTCTTGGAGAGGGGTGGATAACGCTGGATCGCTACCTCTGGGCCACTGCAATTCTGGATAGCCGGATGATCTGGTGGGATGGGCGGAAGCACCTCGTGCCGTTGCTGGATCTCGTAAGTACGCGGAACCTTTAGCTCTTTTGTCAGTAGGAAAGCAGGGAAGCGTAATGGCGTTTTCGCTTCAAATGATGAGGGGATCTCTCTGTTCCCACACGTAGCTATCGCTGTTTTCTACAACCTCGCCAAGGGTGGGCTTACCAAGAGTGGGAGGTTGCGGCCGTGTACTGTAGCACGATTTTTTAAATGTTGCTCCTCGCCAGTCGAGGCAATAGCAGGACAGCATCTGCCCCCGCTCGCGAGTTGCCCCACCTGTGTGGACAAAGTTCCTCCAGAGGTCAACCCACGAGTACCTCGCGTAGATCAGGGCACATTATCGCTGCTGGCATGATCAGATAATCAGGGGGCTCATTTCCTTACGACTGTACGACTGTACCAATGTGGACTAAGGCTACAATAGAGGGGACACTTTTAGGAACATTTTTTCAGCGGCTAAGGGCCACTCGTGCGAGTGGCCACCCTATTGCTTTTGCCAATCCTAAGCTTTTGTGCGATATTTTTTTCGAAATACGCCGCCATCGAATTGTTTGTTTCGCATCTCGGAATGAAAATGGGGCATGATACATAACATCCCCCCTACCGTAGCGCTGGTCTATGGTGAAGACGACAAAAACGATACCAACCTCCCTATAATTAAAAATATACCAGGTAGGGGGTTGGTAGAAATTAATTAATTTTGCAAAAGAGGGACGCGATATCTTTCCTTCGCCGATTTGTCTCTCGCTGGATAAACTGTATACTTAGGTAAACAACGCTCAGGGTCCCCCGGGGACGGTTGTGCAAGAAACTCTCCAAGACGCTGAAGGAAACGCTGTCGCGGCTACAACCCAGAGCTTCGAAACGGGCAAGCAGGTAGCGCAACCAAAATGTATTATACCGTAAGGTGATAGGTGAAGATATAAGGAAACGGCAATTTAGGCCTGTGACGGACGGTGGTCTAGACTTATACTTGAAGTACTAGTTTTAGACTTAGTTTACTGGTTTTATCTTACATGTACTAGTTTTAGACTTAGTATACTAGTTTTAGGCTTGGCATGCTGGTTTTAGAAGTTGTATGCTAGTTTTAGTGTGGGAGCTCCTAAACGTGTGACTGACGGCAACCAAAACTGCCGTCTCCTGACATCTTTGGTGATAGGAGCCTCGTTTTTCTTTTCGGGACAGCACGACTACGACACTGCGTCGTTTTGGATACAATTATCGTTGATTAGTATTATACTTCAGTTCAAAGTTGAAGACACCGTAAATCGCAAACACTGGCAAACATGGGGGCTTTCGTTGGATTATTCCGCCGCCTACTATTGGTGGCAGTCGCGGAAACCAAGGTCATGGTGAGGGGGTCACTCTTAGGTCCTCGTTGTTCAGCGGTTCAAGGCCACTCGCGCGAGTGGTTACCCTATTACGTCCTTGATGGACTGTTTTGTTACGCTGCGCCAACAGAATGTATTGAAGTTCGTTTTGGAGTGAGGTCCAGTCGCGGGAGTGTCCTAAATACGGTACTGAGAATGAAGGTACCTTTCCCACCGTTGCCTTGGTTTAGAGGTAGTTTCTTCTCGTGGCTGCGAGAGGTTATGCCGGCTGGGTTAAGTGTCGCAAGATAATTGCTTTAAGCGAAGTGATACCTCGTACTGTCGATATATCGATCTGTAGTGGGGAAGTACCTGGTTCGGCACAATGGTTGCGTCTGATACAAATAGTACGCGACAACAGCACTTTCTTGTTTAAGAAACTGGGAGTTACGAATTTTTTGCTCGAGTTTTGCACGAAACATACCAAGTTCACGTTTTTATACTGAGATTAGTGTTGGGCACACCGTGCCTCGCATAAGAAAGTGAGTCTGGCCCAAAATAAACTTTCTTAAGTGGTGTCATGTACCAGTACAGTTTAACGCTAACCAAGCCCGACTGACTACCTTTTCGACTATTGCAAAAGTGCTCGCGGTGCATCTTGCACTATCTGCTTGCCACAGATGTAACGCCAACAAAGCCTGACTCTCTACCTTTCCGATCATTGTAACCAAAAACGTCAGGTGACGGTCTGGGTTTGACACGTCAAGGCCTCCTTAGACTTGTGTACCGATTTTAGTATGGGGAGTTCCTTGGAGGCTGTCCGTCAAGGGGCAAGAGTGCCGTCAACCGACATATTTGATGGTAACAGTGCTCGCGGTGCATCTTGCGTTATGTCCTTGTCACAGGTGTTGGAGAACTACGGCCACGCCAACCACGTTCTCTTTCTGTACCACGGATTCTCCCTCGGCCGGGAGAACAGGCACGATTGCGTGTGGATCGCTCCTAAACGGCTTCCTCGCGGGCCTGGACACGGCCTAATGTTGGCGAGGATGCAGGAGGTACGCCTCTTGCCCCGTTGCTGCGTTCGTTCTGATTTAAGTTACCAAGGCTATGTTAGAGGGAGCACTTCTAGGCTATTTTATTTCACCAGCTCAAGGCCACTCGCGCGAGTGGTTCCCCTATTATTTGCCAAGCTTTTAGCTTTTGTCGAGTGAGTGGCTACTCTATTTTGTTGCAAGCTTTTAGCTTCTGCGCTTTTTTATTTCGCAGAAAACACCGCCATGTGATTGTTTGTTACACTGATCGGAATCAAAATCAGGGGCAACCCCCCTACCGTCGAAGCCTTCCCGCCTGCGTAGTTAACTACCCCAGCGATTGGTGGTGTTACGTCAACATCGGGCGCCCAGACTCAATGACACGAGCTGCGATAAGGGGAGCACTTTTCGGCCAGGGTATTTCTGGCTGACGGGAAAAAATCAAGTAATGAGGAACTGTCCAATACCGTTAGAATGCCGTTTGTGTTTTACTATATTATTCGTTGTCTTCCTTGGCGAGGATATTGTTCATTGGGCACTATCAAATCTGGTCCAAGTCAGTCTTTGGATGCGTCAGAGAGTTGAGGCCCCCCAGAAAATCTATGCGCTATCCCTATCGAGGCATGTGTCCAATGGCAGGTTGATCAATGCCTGCCACTCCAAAACACCGATGCTCATATCAAAGTGCGTACATTATCGGTACCCCTCCAATATATGGTGCTGCGTTTACTTTCACCCGTTCAGAACTTGCACTCACATTTTGGGGACAAATTACTTGTAATTTGCGTAAATTACTTGTAATTCGTGTGAGATAGTTTTTGCAGTGGTAAAAGGGGTGAAACCCTAATATGCTCTCATTCGCGCGAAACCTCAGTGCTTCGTTATCTGTCGCAACGTTCACCTCCAGTGCTTTTTTACGTTTGAACGCGCGTCCACTGCTTGTTTATGGTTGATTACGTATCCAATGTTTTTTATTATTGATCGCGCCCCCATTGCCTGTTTTCTTTGATCGCGAACTCTTCCAGGCATTCCCAGGTGGGCGGCCTTCGTTTTGCATTTCGCTCGACAACCACGGCCCCTACGATTTCGTGTCGTACGTCCGGATCGCGGCAGGGCTCCCTGCCTTCCCGTCGCCCCCTCCTGTCGAGGGAGAACCCTTAGGAATAGATGAGTCTTCCTGCCAGTGCGCTGCTGAGGAAATTTCTGAGAAAGGTTCTGAGGAATTTTCTGAAGAATGTTCGGAGGAAGGTTCTATGGACAAGCCTGTGGAACGGTCTGTTCACGAGCGATGGGAGGACCTCCGCTATGACCCGGAAGGTCTGAGAGCTGTTGTTGTGTATTTGGAGACGCGGCTGTCTAAGTACCCCCGGTCGGGGAGCGACGGTGGAGGCGGGAGATGCAGCGGTGGCAATGGCGGTAGCTGCGGTGGGTCTGGCGGGCGCAGTGTTGGTGTGGCTACGGAAAACGGCGGTGGTGCGTGTGGGGGCACCACCGTGGAAGAAGAGACGCGGGTGAGCTAAAAAGCGACATTGTCCAGTGTACACCTGGTGTTCAAGTTCGAAGGGTATTGGGATATCGTGTTGGTAGCACAGGCTTTTCCCGCGGTTTATCGTTGTTTACAGCATTATAAATAACGTGTGATGCAACTACATTGGCCGCGTTATGAGGTTTGGCGATCCTGATCGATCCACTGATATCACCCCCTCGAACCATCGCAACGATACCTTCAGCGCCCGATCGCCTTAACGATTTTTCAACTATTCTAGAATCCTGCCTGGTAGTTTGACTGTCCTTGCAGACTATCGGCCGCCCCCATACTGGCTTGTAACCCCTTTAAATCTGCATCCGCGCTTTCGGGGACAAACTACTTGAAATTAGAATGGGATACTTTTTGCAGTAGTAAAAGAACCAAGTTTCCCCCGGGCGTGGCCAACCAAGTCGCCCCCCCAACTCCATCCCGCAAGCTTTTCTTCTACCCCGCAAACCTTTCTTCTGACATTGCCCCTGTTCGACGCCTTCGCGTTGTTGAGTATACTGAGTGATTGTGGCAACCACCCGCCTGCCCTGCGCAACCGTATCGTAGAAATTCTTGGACAGTGAACAGCACCTGCTGCAGGAGATCGTGGACTACCTGGTGACTTTTGTTCCTCCTTCATCCCCCCCCAAGAAGGGTCCCCAAAATGACAAGGCGGTAGCAGGGAATTATTCCCGAGATGATATCTCCGGCGACGCCAACAAACGCAGTGGCTACGACGACGGCAACAGTCAAGCTGAACCTGTCAGTTAAACTTCAGCAAAGGCGGGGATAGGGGTTAGGGTTTGGCTTAGCAAGGGCGGGTATAGGGAAGGGTTAAGCTTTAGCAAGTGCGAGGATAGGGACGGAGAAGGCGGTGTAACGGCGGGAAGCTATGCCGTCGGGAGATGCTAGAAGACGCCAACCTTTCGACGGAGAGCGCGTAGGTTTGCAAAGTCGTTGCCCCTCTGCCGGCACGTTATCGTCTCGCTGCCGATACATCGTCCCGCTGCCGATACATTCTCATCTAGTTGCCGTCAAAGATTTCAAGGGACGATAGATTAGGCCCGTGACAGCCGGTGGTCTAGACTTAGTATACTAGTTTTTGTGTGGGAGCCCCTAAAGGTGTGACTGACGGCGTCCAAAACTGCCGTCATAGGGCATCTTTGGCTTCCGTTCTATTCTCGTCTCGTTGCCGCTATACGAAGTATACTAGTCCCGTTGTCGTTACATTCCCGTCCCGGAAGTAGAAATCGATACGGCGCGAACAGGCCGTGGTAGGCCTACCGTTAGTGGTTGTGTTCGATCCTCACATGGTACGCTTCCTAAAAAGAATGTGCCTCGTGGAGGAGGGGGGGTGCTTGTTTTATATGTGGTGCTTGTGGTTGGTATGTGTCTCGTAGGGTGGGGTGTTGCGTGTTTCAGAAGTGGTGCTTGTGGTTGTGTGGCTTGGTATATTCCGTGAAGTTGAACGTATGATACAGTATGCGCATGGACAAACTATTGTTGTGTAGGAGAGCCTCCATCCGCCTGTTGCCGATACATTCTCGTCTCGGAAGTGGAAAACGATGCGGCTCGCGTGGTAGGCCTACCGTCCGTTGTGTTCGATCCTTCTACGGTACGCTTCCTACGTAGTGAGCATGTTTTTCGTGCGGGGGGGTGTTGCGCTCAATATTAGTGGTGCTTGTGGTTGGTGCGGCTTGGTACTGTGAAGTTGAACGAATGACACGGTATACGAATTCATACATTGTAGTGGTGGGGGAGAGCATCCATCGGCCCGTTGCCGATACATTATCGTCTCGGAAATGGAAAACAATACAGCGCGCGTGGCAGGCTAACCGTTCGTTGTGTTCGATCCTCACACGGTACGCTTCCTGATGAGCATGTGCCTCGTGGAGGAGGGGGGGTGCGTGTTTGATAAGTGGTGCCTGTGGTTCGTTTTGCTTGGTACATATCTTGAAGTTGCATGCATGGTACAGTATGCACATGGACAAATTGTATTAATAGTTGTGTAAGCGAGCCTCCATCGACCTGTTGCCGATACATTATCGTCGCGGAAGTAGAAAATGACAATCGCGCGAACAGACCGTGACACGCCCATCGTTCGCTGTGTTCGATCATCACACGGTACGCTTCCTGATGAGTGTGTCTCTTGGGGGGGGGTGTTGCGTGTTTCCTGATTGGTGGGGAGGGTGACGCCTAAACCGATCCCGAAATACTGTCGTTGTGTTCGATCCTTGCACGATACGCTTCTTGGCGAGTATGTGTCTTAGGGGGGGGGTATACGTGTTTCATAAGTGGTGCTTATGGTTGATCTGTGTCTCGTGGTGGTGGGGGTGTTGCGTGTTTCTGTGTGGTGCTTGTGGTTGGTGTGGCGTGGTATGTACCGTGAAGTTGTACGTTTGATACAGTATGCGCGTGGATAAGTTGTAGGTAGTTGTGTACGAGAGCCTGCATCGGAAGAGAGTTGCAAGTCTTGAGCCCCGAAGTGTGCAGCGTCGGGTCGTGTTCCGCCGTACCACGAGATGCGTACAGTATCATAGCAGCACGGATGCTTGAAAGGAGCAGTGGTAGGAGAGCTAGATACGCGTATCCGTCAATAGCCATTTAGTTTTTTACTCTTACATACAGATAATTGGTAGAGTTGTCGTGTAGGTGTAGAGGACCCATGGGTCGACGATGTTCATGTTTGTATGGCACCGGTGCGTAGCTGGCTCCTGTGTGATTTGCCCAATTATATATGGAAGACACCACAAACAATTCGACAAACGCTGTTCAAAAGCGCAAGGAGCGGTCGGAGAGCTAGATGTGGGTGAATCGGTCGATCGCCAGTGAGTGTCTTATCTTACGTACAGGTACCTGGTAGAATTTATCGTGTAGGTGTAGAGGACCCATGGGTCAATTGTGTTTTTATGTTTGTATGATACCTGTATACGTAGCTGGCGCCGGCGTGAATCGCCCAACGAAAAATGGAAGAGTCCGCAACCAACTCGACAAAAGCTTTTCAAACCATGTGCTATGACGGTAATTGCCCATCCTACGGGTCCATTCAAAAAGCATACCTGGTAGGGGGGGGGGAATTGCAGCCCAGCCTCGGTAAGAGCGATCGGTCGAATTATACTAATACCGAAGGCGGAGGAGCATCGGTGAATCCCTGGCTGGAATAATGGGCCGATAGCACAGGAAGAGCGTTGGGATAATATAGAGCGGCACGGTACGTAGCAACACCGAATTGGTATAATAGATGCTGTATGCTACAACGGCCTTCAAACATGTGGTTTTCCAACATGCAAGCATTCGCTTTGTGGATATCCGGGTGCACAACACTATTGGGTGAACCAATCGCACGCGGTTCCAATACCGATATGCAACTGGTTACGGTGCACCGTAAGCAAAAAGAGATCACTGATAAATCAGGTATCTGCCTTGGGACGCGCAGGATCTCCGACTTTGCCAAGTAATGCCCGTTAAAAAACAAAATAATATCTTGATGGCGCCGAGGCGACGTGTGTAAATGTGTAGTGTCTCAACATTAAACCGTTCCAAACACTCATCAAGAGACACCCACCACACGCAGGGTTCATGCTGATGGTTCTTCCTAGCCAAGATGCACGTTTCGTAGTCACAAATTACGAAGCAGAGAAACGTATATGCATCGCAAAATACACGCAGGCTAGCGAGACAAGTGCCAAACACACTGGGCACGAAAGAGCATACTACAAGCCAACCCGAACAGAGAGACAGCCAAAAAACGTATGTGTAATGTCTTCCACATTAAACCACTATTTCTACTCATCAAAGACATCCAGCACACGAAGGGTCCTTGCTGATTGTTCTTCCTACACCAAACACCAAACACCAACCAGCCAACCAAGACACAAGTTTCGCAGTCACAAACTACGAATCAGATAAAAACGTATGCATCGCAAACCATACGGAGGGTATCGAGTGAACTGTCAAATGTAGTGGGCACGAAAGAGCACACTACAAGCCAACCAGAAAACACAATCGTAAAAAAAATGGAAGAACAATACCCAGTACTGTACATGAAAAAAAACAAGGAGAACCGAAAAAAAGAAAGAGGAAAGAAGGAGAAACCAACACACAGAATATACAGAATGTCAGCACGTGGTGGAGGCTCAAGCTTATAATGCTGTGGTACAACAGCAGTGTAGCCGGCAAAAGAAAACTCGTTTTCGTCCACTTGTGGTGGCAAAAGCGTTCGTCGCTTTTTTTTTCGCACCGAAGCTTATAGCTTCCCTATTCTCGAGCCCTACTAAGAAGAAACATACGACCAAAGCGTCAGACGTCCGCGCACCCTATCGCACCCTATGAAGCATCCTACGTTGGGGGTGCATCTGCATTTTCTGAGGAGCCTCAATTGAGGAGCTATACTTGTATGACACATGCTACCTGGTACGGTAGAGTTGCACCATTTTTTTTCTGAGGCTCCTTCCGCACTTGAGGAGCTCTGAAACTCACCCACAAACTGATTTTGAGTAAACTGAAAAGTGTCACCCGATTAACAAACCCATGGCCTAGATATGCAAAAAAAAAGAACATTGCAAAACGAGAATGACATCCCGACGATTTTGGGTTAAGGAGCCCCGTCATTCAGAAACATTACTCAAACAAAAACGTCTCAACCCAAAAAGTGGTACCTCTACTATAGCACGCGTCATATACCCCACCCATATGATACAACAAACAATATAGTACCAGTACAACACAATCGACACTCCAATGATACTACCAGGTATTATTAAGTAGTTCCCCAGTTGAGGAGCCCCATCAGTCTGAAACGTTTTGGCCAAAAAAGAGCTACACTAATACCTGGTGTCGCAGCACGCGTCTTCCCGTAGAACAAAACCCTCGCCAAAGTGCGCCGCGAGCGTAACCTCGGGAAAAGCGTTCGCCGTGTGCTGACCGCTCGCCTCAATGTCAGCTGTGCCACTGCAGCTGGGCGCTATCCTCTACAACGTGTACTGTAGTATCATAGCCGTACTCCGCTGACACATGCTACCGCAAGGCTGCACCAAACTTCTCGGAAGCTCCCTACTTGAGGACCTCTGTACCTCACCCCAATACCTGATTTTGATCAACAAGTAAAGCAAAACCCGATGAACAATCCCATGGCGTAGGGATACAACAAATATTACTGTAAACACACAAAAAACGGTATTTCAAACGGTTTGAGGTATAGTTCCTGAGTTGAGGAGCTCCGTCAGTCAAAACTGTTTCGGCCGGAACGTGTTACCCCTATTATAGCACGGTCCGTCTTGCCCCGACCGGCCTCCCAAATAAACCAAACCAAAACTTTGGAAATGTTGTACAGAATAGGCCCCGGACGCGTGCTAAACAGAATAGGCCCTGGACGCGTGTTACGAAGGTAGCATTTTTGGACAATTTTGTTTCTGAACGACGGGGCTCCTTAACATAAAATCGTCGGAATTTCATTCATGTTTTGCAACATGAATCATTCATGTTTTGCAACATGAATATTTTTTTATATCTAGGCCATGGGTTTGGTCATCGGGTTGCACTTTCAGTTTACTCAAAATGAGTTTTTGGGTGAGGTATGAAGCTCCTCAAGTGAGGAGCCTCAGAAAAAAAATGGTACACCTTCACCGTAGCTGTCCCCGGAGATGTCCGGAAGGTTCAAGTTCCCGGACTTCCGAAGTGGTCATCACAGCTTGTTAGCGTATCTGGTGGGTCAGGTCACGAAACGGGGGGGAGCCATGGCGCAGAAGAACAGGGGGGATCGTCGTTAACATATGCCGCACACATATTGTTGCACAGTCATTGTTGACAGAAAAATAAGCTCTTAGCTTGCCTCCAATCGTCTTGGGGGGAAGGGGGAGGGGATGTGCTGTGCGTGGGGGGGGAGGGACTCCACGTACAGCACACACCCCTCCCCCCGCTATTTCCTATAAAAACAGACAGGAGTCAAACTTGTAGCCCGGTCGATCACTCGTAGTCGGAGAGGGGGCACTCTCTACATAGCAATTCT
The DNA here is from genome assembly GCA_036873875.1 of Laminaria ephemera. Classification (NCBI taxonomy): domain Eukaryota; class Phaeophyceae; order Laminariales; family Laminariaceae; genus Laminaria; species Laminaria ephemera. Next base: position 18,350 of record JAYJMJ010000170.1, on the reverse strand, counting down.
TGCTATGGACCACGACGAGTCCGTACGGGAAATCTCGTTAAAAGCGACAACGTCAACTTTAACCCCTTTAGAACTTCACCCACAACTTTGGGGACAAACTACTTGGAATTAGTGTAGAACAATTCTTGCCGTAGTAAAAGGGTTATCCGACGAAGTGAGCAACCGTGTCATCAGTCACACCTATGCATTGCCGGAAGATGCCTCCGCCGTACCTGGAACACGCTCTCGCTCCGAGCTACTAAACACCCCGCCGGTATCGTCAAAACATCTTCATCACCTTTACCACTACCACCGCTACCACCACCAGAGGAGGAACGGCAGTCTTTGTCCGCCGTTGGCCACAGCCAAGCGCGTGGTGAGCGATATGCCGGAGCCCGGCATAGCACGCGTTGAGTAGCTCGCGAACTTTTCCTGGTAGGCGTGTTGCCGTCCATGCCCTCCCCCGAGCCCAGTACGTCAAGCAGAGTATCTCCGTCGTCATCCCGCGCTTCTGGGTCCGCTCCTGCTCTGAGGAGAACGTGCGCGACAACCCATGCGCCATGCGCCGCGGCCAAGTGCAGCGCTGTCAGGCCGGTGTCTCCCGTCGCCGTAACCCTAGATCCGGCTTCAATTACGAGCTGCGCCATCTTGGGCAATCTGACTATGGCAGCGAGCGCAAGGTGGGACAAGCCTTGCGAGGTTTTCGCTTCCATATCGCAGCCTTTCGCTATCAACATCTTCACGGCGACCTCACTCCTGCTGTAGAACACAGCGGTGTGCAGCGGCCTAAACCCCGTGATGTCTCTCCTGTCGTGCCTAGCCCCGGCAGCAAGCAGGAGTTCCAAAACTTCCGTGCATCCGATCCGGGCGGCCACATGAACCGCGGTGATACGTTGATCCTTGTGCGAGAAATCTATATCCGCGCCTGCCTTGATCAAGGCGACGGCGGCTTCAAAACGCATAAACATCGCCGCGTGCTGGAGAGGCGGCCCGTTTTCATGGTCTAGCGAGTTCGGATCCAAGCCAGCTCTTAGCATATTCTCGACGACAAAGCCAGGCGCCTTTTGCACCGCGAAGAACAACGGCGGTAAATCGGAACACGACCCATCACAGTTATCATGTGTTGGAGGACAGGTAAGATGTGTTGGAGGCCCGTAGTCGTGGCCATGAGGCCTCGCTATCTCCCCGCTGTTGTCCGCAAACTGAAGCACCGGCGAACCAGAATGCATGGTCCACTTTCACCTTGGAGGCCAATTCCCCCCAAAGTATCAGCTGCTTACTGGCGGTATGGACGGTAACAAGGGCGAATTTCGGCAAGATAGATATAAGAGGTAGCAGAACGACCGACGTAAGCGTAAACCCTAGATGTGCTACAAGCAAAGTTCCATGCTCGTTATAGCTTGCCTCCAAACAATGTAGCAATGCACAAGACGGTTACAGACAATGTAGCTTGCCTCTCCAAACAATGTAGCAATGCACATCACGAAGTATATTCATAGCAGGCGGAGGTTGTTACGAGGAATATAGGAAGATAAAATTTAATTGTCGCTAGGAACTAGTGCATCAGGATATTTGCAACCGTCGTCAACTTGTATGCGTTGGTGGTCGACGGCGGCAGTCGTGTAACCCGGCTTCAGCGATCTCGAAAGGGGTCTCCATTTTTGAGGGGGCTGGTGGTGAGTGATTTGTGCGTGGCTTGTGGGCGGTGGGCGGTCGTTGCTGCTGCTGCTCTAACCAGCCAGTGGCCCCATGTGGGTGGTGGGTGGCCTGTGGGTGGTCTGTGGGTGTGGTGATCCGCCTTCCTTCACACTCCAAGCCACCGAGTGTCTGTCCTGTGCGCTGGCTGGACATGAGAGCAGAGTGCTACAGTAGTAGTAGTACCACCCACAACACCCGCCACCAACGACTCCCTGGTATGTCTTCCGATAATAATGGTTCTACGTAAGAAACAGATGTTTGCTGTTATTTTGTGTACTCACTCGTACTCGCGTAAAGATTTGATTTGTACATTATTTGTTGTGCCGTGTTTTTTGCGGAAACATACGATCGGGACTACTCGCAATTACTGGATGTTCCGCCTTTGGTCTTTTTGGGCTGTTCGCCGGCGAGGTGGAGATGTCGATATACTAGCTTTTGTTGCTGTCATAAGCGGTCAAATGGGGGTACCCTTTCCGTCAATTGGGGGGAAAATAATAGTCAAAAGGGGGTAATACATATTTAGCAGTTTAGCTGGGGGATTACCGCCCAGCTAGTGGTTAAAAGGGGGGATCCGGTTGCCCCCTCCAGGGCCGCGGTGCCGTTTGGCTCACCGACGTGCCCCCCCCCAAAAAGAAAATCGTGTGCGTGCTTCGCGTAGGCTGCGGGCGTGTAGCCAGCGTGTCAGAATTGAATTTGAAGCCGTCTGGGGCACGCACGGGCGCCTGGCGTAGGCGTGTTTTCCCTGTACCCCCAAATGAAAAACCAGGGGGTGTACCCCCTTTTGACAATTACCCTTTTTTTTACACATCACATGAAGGCGTAGACCCAACCCAACCCTAACCCTAACCCTAACCCAAAACCCGACCCTAACCCAAGATAAGGCTACGACCCTTGGCGCGGCTTCGCCGCGCGATTTGGATAATCACAAAAAAATATACGCGGACCATCTTAAAAACGCAATATTTTTGGTACTGTATCTGGTATGTTTGGGGGGTTGAGAACGCGGTAGTCTACTGCACTGGGGACTGGGGAATATTCATAGCACGCGACTAATAAGTAGCAGTAGGTAGTAGTTTATGTTGTAGTAGCAGTAGTAGTAGTCTAGTAGTCTAGTAGTAGTAGTTTATGCTGTAGTAGTAGTAGTAGTAGGAGTAGTGGTAGTATTAATAGTAGCTGTACGAATGTTTCCCCGTTGCGGAGTACTAGTATACACACGTGTACTACTGCTTCTCTGCATTTCATGCCATGTACATATAGTACTACTCAGTGACTGCGGACGGAAATGTAAGGGCCGTTTGGACTTTAAAATTAAACCCCAATGGTCCTTACAATTTCGTTCAGAGTGGTACATCACAGCACACTACGAGTACTACTATAACCTACCCTACCACTTTGGGCAGATCTAGCGCCACGGGCGGAGCCGTGGCCGTACCGCTAGTACTACAGAAAACACGTCTGTCTGTCTGTCTTTCACCATGGTCTCGCCATTCAGAGCGCTTCAACCCCGTCTTGCCTTACGGGTAGAGAAGGTGGGTGACACAACCAGCAGAACACCGGGTCTCGTGCCCCGCCGAGCCGTGGCCGTCGCGTGCTGAGCGTTGCCGACAACCCCGTGGCCGTCTCGGGTAATCAAGCCAGCCTTACTGCTGGCTTATATTATTTAGATTACGATTCCGGCAGCTGATTGGTTGGCCGAACCCATGCCAGAAGCCGCTGGCTTTTTCTAGAAGATTGGGAGATTGGTGCTGAACAGAGGCATCGAGGTTCCGCCACGTCCGGGGAGGATAGGGTCCCATCCCCAGATCAGAAATCCCCCCGTATCTCTACAACTTCTACCAGCCGGGGACGAAAACGGCGACTCCCCCGGGTCGACACCACCCCGCACGGTGTGGAAAAGAGGGTGGTTCAGTATCAGGTGATCACCGTTTTAACCAGTGGGTAAACAATGCACTTGGTATGATCGAAGGAGAAGGCGATAGTCGAGTAGTACTCCGTGTCGCTGGCAGCAGGTATAGTTTGCCGCACGCAATGTCTTGGGCAAGAGTTGCACTTACAAACGCAGATGGTACGGCAGCCCCCTAAGGCCCTTACTATATTCGTTTTAGTGATGAGTGGTTCTCACAAGAGGTTATCGTAGAGGCAGGAATATCAGAAATCCCATTAAAAAGATTGAATGCGGATCGTTTTCTGGTACAGAAGAGTATGAAATTAGGACTAGGTGATGAAAAGTTAATACAGTGCCAATTGGATAGCGCCGAAATTTTACCGACCAACCTTGAGGAAGTAAGTGCCATTGTAGCAGGCAGTAGTCCTAGTCCTGGAGTACCGAACGATGAACCACCACAGAATGTACTAACCGGTTTAAATCCATCACAACGAGAAGTTTTTATACGGTTATGGAACAAGGTGCCTGTTGTGTACTTGCGTGAAATCCATTTTGATTTTGAGGAGTCTTTGGACTGCAGACGACATTGATTGGCCCTCTTGGGAATCTACTATGCAAATATGCGCATCGTTTCTCCAAGCATAGCACTGATTTGGGACACGTTGTTACTGCTGATTGCTGTAATTGATCCTATTATTGAGGAAGGTGGTAGTACTGGAGTAGCTGGTAACTCTGATAATGGAAATAATAACGGAGAACTTCCTGAGGAAGAAATGGATAGCTTGGAAGCAAGGGAATTATTGTTTGAAAGCGCTCATGAGAGAGTTGAGGATTTCTCCGCTCACCACCAACGACTCCATTTGCACGATGAGGGGGTCCCCGCCTCAGAAGGAGCAACAGCAGGTGCAGCAGACCCACCGCCAGCAGAAGCAGTGACATTATTAGCAGAAGCAACCACAGGAGGAGCAACCACAGGAGCAGCTGCAGCAGCGGTAGTAGCGCCAGCAGCTGCCGCAGTGGCCGAAAAAGCAACCACAGGAGGAGCAACCACAGGAGCAGCTGCAGCAGCGGTAGTAGTGCCAGCAGCTGCCGCAGTGGCCGAAGTGACCGCAGTGGCAGCTGCTGGCGCTACTGCCGTTGACCGCAGTGGCAGCTGCTGGCGCTACTGCCGTTGCTGCAGCTGCTCCTGTGGTTGCTCCTCCTGTGGTTGCTTCTGCTGATAATATCACTGCCTCTGCTGGCGGTGGGTCTGCTGCACCTAATAATGCTGCTCCTGCTGAGGCCGGGGATCCCCTCATCGTGCAAATGGAGTCCCTGGCTTCAAAGCTATCAATTTCTCCCCCAGGGAATTTCTTCGTTATTACCTGCATTGGTATTCCCAATACTAAAGTTACCAGCTACTCCAGCACTACCACCTTCCTCAATAGGATCAATCACAGCTACGTTTTGCATATTTTTTTCACGCCTGAAAAAAGGCTTCCCTCCTCAGTCAAAGGGCATGCATGCAATATCAATCCTGGTTCCCACTGACCACTAACTACTTGCGACGGTTGTACCAAAGGGGCATCGTCCGCCACAGCAAAACTACTTGGCGGTTCTACTTGTACCGACTGTCGTTTCATGGATTCTTTCTGAATTACTTGCCATGCTCTGTCTGATTCTTCGTTGGTGGTGAGCGGAGCAGTCCTCAACTCTCTCTCCCCCACCGTAAAAATCAACTCGGAGTCCAGCTCTTATGAGCCCATCCAAGCTGGATCCCGTTGGCTCAGCCAGCTGCAAAGAATGCGTTGTGGTGAAATTGGAATTTACTTGGATTTATTGAAGGAAAATAGGTTTTACTAGGATTAAGTATGGAAAACCAAGGGTTTCAGTGAGGTTCATGAGGGTGTTTGAATAGGGGTAAAGATAGCTTAAAGAGCCACTTCGGACATTTTTTTGTTGTGTCTTTTTGTTGATTGTTCGAGTAAAAAAGTCTGTAACAAATATTTTTTCAGCAGAAGTGATATTTTTTCTAGTACATAATATTCTAGCGGTAGGAATAACGCCTTACGGGAAACATTATACCTCCTCATCATCCACAGCTTCGTTCCCTCCGCATATGATATGTGAAGAAAGCTTGCATTCATGACAATCTGTGTTGTACTACTGCCAGATCACTCGGATGCATGCTTCAACCCGAAGAACGCCTCAGAGGCTAACGCTGTAAATATCACTCTGCCATCTATGAGTCACCGTGAAAAACGCGCGAGTTCTCGCGCCACTGATGTTGTTTAACATTGAACTTCGGCGGCAATGCCAACTACTGGCATACCGACCGACGCCAGCCTCTAACGGAACCTCGCGTTCCTTACAGCACGAGCGCCGCAATGTAGTTGTACGGGTTGTTAGGGGTTTTGCAGAATGACTAAAATTCAGGCATATATATTACGGGATGCAAACACAAGGCGTACGTTTAAGTGATGCGCTGGTAGTTAAAAAAAGATTGGTCTGAACGTAAGCTTTCTTCACATATCCCATGCGGAGGGGACGGCGCTGTGGTTCAGGAGGTATGACGCTTTCCGTGAGGCGTGTTTCATAAGCCACTACTATACTGGAAATAATATAGCTGCTGCGGAAAAGACAAATTATACAAAAAAAAATGAAAAAAAATGAAAAAAAATATATACAATAATTGAAGTATGGCCAGCGCGCCCCCTTAATGGACCAATCAGAGGCCAGGAGTACGTAGAAGCGGTGCATCGGAGCCGTACAACTACAACAGCCCGAGAGAACGTAGAAAGGAGTCCGAAAAACGGTGAGAGAGACCATTAGAGAGATCTACCAGGAGAATGTGGGGACTCATACAGCAGTAGACCAATGAACAGCAATGTTCTGGGAGATACCTTTGTAAAGTAGCTGATTGTGAGAGTTGTTGCTAGCTGTCAACATGAGAGGCTAGTAGTGTAGCATGTAGCTAGTGTAGCATGTCTAGGAGCTAGACTGGTCACACAGGAGAGCTTTGTAGGCCAGGTGGGGCACCCGTTGGGCAACACAACTTTAGGAAGAGTATAAGCAGAAGAGTATCATCGGAGCAGTTGAGTGCACCGCGGAGCAGGGCCACCGCCCCCACCTGTCAGTGCACCTCGTCTCCTGACCTCTTCTCACCAGAAGAACAAGAAATAATAAAGACATAACAAAAACTACAGTACCTTTGCGCCTTGATTTGCGAGCTACTGCGAAAGAGAGAGAGGAACCTACTTGTCGTGTTACTGTCAGAGCATCACAGATCCCCGTACAGCAGTGAGAGAAACAGGCGCACTAACCGATATTATCAAACTGGTATCGTAGAGGCAGGAACATCAGAAATCCCATGAAAAATACTGAATGCGGATCGTTTTTTGGTACAAAAGAGTACTGGTATGAAATTAAGAGTTGGTGAAAAATTAATACAGTGTGCCAATTGGATAGCGCTGAAATTTTACCGACCAAAATAGAAGAAGTGCCATTGTAGGAGGCAATCATCCTAGCCCTGGAGTACCGAACGATGAACCACCGCAGACTGCACTAACCGGTTTTAATCCATCGCAACGAGAAGATTTATACGGTTATGGAACAAGGTACCTGCGTATTTGCGTGAAATTCGTTTTGATTTTGAGGAAAGTCTTTGGACAGCAGATGACATTGACGCTCTTGGGAATCTACCATGCAAATATGCGCATCGTTTCTCCAAGCATAGCACTGATTTGGGACATGTTACTGTTGTTGACCCGTTTCGCTTTATTCTGAAGAAAGATGCGCAATCGGTTAAGCAGAGACCATACCGACATTCACCAGTGTTATTAATAGTAGCAAAGGTACAAACGGAACTAGACAAATTAGCCTTAACAGGAATTTTCGCCGGTCATATTCGAATTGGTGCCCTCCCTTGGTTGTGGTTGCTAAAGCTGATGGTCGCATCAGGCTAACTTGTTATTATAAAAGGCTAAACCCACAGTCTATTATACCGGTTATGCCACTAATAACAGTAGACGATTAATTATCTGACCTTGGAGGCGCAAAACAAATTAGTAGCATGGATGTGGTTAGTGGTTTACTTCAGTGTTCTATACATGAAGATTCTATATTCCCTCGACAGCTGTATGCGCCCACACTCATGACGCCCATGACCCATCCCACCATCCACCATACATGTACGTACAACAGAAATGCCTCAAGCCCATGTTTCTGCACTTCTTCGTTGGTCTTCGAGAGTCACAAAGCAACTGCTTGCTGAAGGAATTGCAGGTACACCTCGTACCTCCTCTCCTCTTCTTCCAGTTGACTGGAGTTTGTTTTGAGTTTGAATTTTATTTGAAGTTTCTACGTATTAATAGTTTTTGTTTTTAGTGCACATGCGCGCAAGCCTCGCAAAGGCAAGTAGTACAAAGTCCCTCATCTATGGGCTGTCATCTGACGGTAAGGCCTTTTCCTTACCGTCATAGCCCATAGCCCTTCATCCCTCCCGACCACCCTGTCGATGTGGTTACTCATTGTACCCTTTCCACCCCCCCCGACGTGCTGCTGCTGCTCTGTTCGTTGCAGCCAAAAGAAGAGTGAACCCCACACCCCATCCCCCGCTCTCATCATGGCGAGCGAACAACAACAGCAACAAAAACAACTCCACATCGGCATCATCCTGTTCGATGCCTTCGAAGAGCTAGACGCGGTGTGCCCGCTGGAAGTGTTCGGGGTGTCCGATAGGCTGCACACCAGCAGCAACATCAACTTCAACCTCGACGACGACGGTAACGACACCACCACCAACAACACCAACACCAACACCAACACCAACACTACCACCACCACCACCACTACCACCACCACCACCAGACCCAGATCCCCCCGCTATAAGGTGGTCACTGTTGCCGTGCCGGGAAGCCCGGGGGGGAGACATGCGCGTGGGGCTAACGGCATGGTTGTCGTGGCAGACTACGCCGCAGACGACCCGGACCCATCATCACCACCGCTGCCCGTGCTTAACGTTGTCCTCGTCCCCGGTGAGGAAGGCGCGCGCAACCTCGTGAACGACCGCGCCGTAACCAGTTGGCTTGCCACCCTGTGCGAGCGCGCGACTTGGACCACCAGCGTGTGCACAGGGGTCTTCTTGCTGCATGCTGCGGGGTGCGTGGCCGGTGAGCGCGTTGCCACGCACTTCAAACACGAGGACAAGCTCGAAGCGCTCGGTGGGGAGGACGTGGTCGTCGTGCGCGGCCAGCGGTGGGTGGTCGATGGTTCGCTCGTCACGAGCCAGGGCATCAGCGCCGGGATCGACATGAGCCTCTGGTTGATCGGCCAGCTTCACTCGCCGGAGCACGCGCGCGCGACGCAGAAACATATATATGCAGTATGAACCGGCCCCTCCGTACAACGCCGATGGAGAGGAAGAAGCTGGTTGTTCCACCGACCTAACGGTAGGAGCTACACGGTACGTACACGGTGGCAGCGGCGGCGACCTCTCAGGACCGATGGATAATGATGATGACGTCTGACATGGGCTTGTCTGTCATGGGCTAAGGGTAATAATGATGATGACATGTTTACCAACTACCTGTATATATCATGGACACTCATGGAGGGAGCGCTTAGCGGTTAGCCCCCCACAGTACCACTTCGAGTACAGTAGATAAGGGCTTGATCCTGCCATGGCCTGGCTGCCAGACTAGGAGACGCGGCCCCGCTGCTTGTCCTGGGACAAATAACAATCGATTGTTGTCGTTTGTTATGTTTTGCGTTGTTACGGGGACACGGCACGGACCATGTCCCTCATCACACCGACTACGCGCCATATTTTGTTTGACAATATTTGGAAGTAATATTGTACCATGGGAACCAGGATTTCGCTTGCGCGACCCTCTCCCGTGTCTTCTTTCAGTAACACGATTTCGCGTAGAGTTCAACTCCCGTAATGAGGCGTATCAACCTCACTACGAGAAGAAAGTATCGGGTGAGTCTATCGTTTTTCTCGATTTTGTAGTTTTAAGGGCTGCTGCATGTTTTCTATCCAATTGTTTCCATAGTATTTGTGGATGTTGCGCTTGCCATCCTTGCATATATCGCCGTGGGATCTGCGCCTATCTGCGACTCTTCGGCCGCACCCCCATGGTCTTACCTACTATCGGCAATTAAATTAATTTGGCGCGGAGCGCCAATTTTTTTGTGGTGCGGAGCGCCAACGAAGCTACCGAGTAACAGCGCAGCGCGCGAACGACGGTATCGGCCCAAGGCCGCCAACAAAATACCGAGCGACTGGACGATCGACGTATGATATAACGAGGAAGGTTGTCGTAGGGGCAACCTGGTGTTTGGGGGGTAACGGGCAGAAAAAGATAAACCAGTGAAAGAACGGAATTTATGTCGGAAGGTTTCCA
>JAYJMJ010000168.1:174785-186533 GCA_036873875.1 Laminaria ephemera | reverse complement strand
CGTGTTACGGGTTGTGTATGTCCTCATGAAGGATATAGGTCGGCGACTCCCCTTAGTACTAGTTAGCACCAGGGTTAGGATTTTTGGGTCGTGGATTCGAACCCACGACCCAATATCTTAACAAGTGTGGGCGCGCCGTAAACGTAGTATAACTTAGGGCACTTGTCGTGCAACTCCTTGCGTTGAACTTCGGATACTCCAGTTGTGGTACCCTACGCCGACGGCCCTGTTTGCTTTTGTTTGCTTCGGTTGGCCGACGCTGCTGTAATCGTCATTTTTTTCGACACTTTTCATTTCGCCCTCTGAAGTCCCGAAAGGGTTCATATATATATATATATATATGTAATAGTATATGTTAATATATATCAGTATATATATTAGTATATATTAGCAGTGTCAACAGCAATTATGATTATCGGATAGTATACAAAAACACCCAAAAACAATCAGCACTGCTGCTGCAGCCCCAGGTACGTATATACTATCGGCCTAGACTACCGGCCCCCGCACATATAAGAGCTCCACAAGAGTCCCAAGCCTGAGGTTTCCCGCGGGGGAAAAAACAATCAGCACTGCTGCTGCAGCCCCAGGTATAGACTATCGGCCTAGACTACCGACCCCGGCACATAGAAAAGCTCTACAAGAGTCCCAAGCTTGAGGTTTCCCGCAGGGGAATAAGTAGCGGTTGTACTAAAGTCAGTGTAGAACGTACCCTTTAGAGTTAAGTAACACATACAGCTGGATATGAAGCGAAACAAGTAGGTCCGCGTGAATTGCGGTGTGCAGCGTGCAGCCCGATATCTACCTGGTATGGTGTTACCGTCATATCGTAGCCCCCTATAGGCCCGAATATCGGACATGTTCGAAAATGGACCTTGTTTTAACCCTTTTTTACCCTTTTACGTACTACTGCCAAAATCAAGTTACACTAATTCGAAGAGGTTCGTCCTCACAACCGTGGGTGCGGCTGTGAAGGGTGAAGAAAAATGACTTTTTAGTATCAAAATAGTCCATAGGCCCAAACATTGGACATGTGTGTATGTGTGCGTGGTCTTCGCATCAAACCGTTATTTCCACCCGTCATCGACGTCCATCCAGCACGCCCAGTGTCCGTGCTGGTTCTTCTTCCACCTAAAGAGATACCTCATCTATTTATTTATTTTTTAATCTCACTTTACTTTCCTTTTAGCCTCTGGACAAGCCGTGGTCACAGGTGTCGTCCCTTCTCCCGGGTTCAGCATTCCCAACGCTCGTCGATTTTCATCGAATTTTGCTAACTCACGCTCTCGTGCTTTCCGCAAGTCAATTTTTAGCACAAGAAAAAGTCCCTACGAGTACGAGTATGCGCTCAGGGGGGCTCGAACCAGCGAAATCGACCTTAGTGGTTACGAGGTTAACCCACTAGACCATCGGGGACGCCGACTGGGTATCTACAGCAGTAGTGCAGGGGTATATTTTTTCTTACCGTCATATAATACGACGTAGCCCACAGTAGTTACCAGATGCCAGCTTTGTGGTCACAAACCACGAGACAGAAAATCCACCGCATGCCAACAGGCGCCAACGGTACTGAGTACTACACAAAGTACATAACCAGACAACTTGCAGGAAAGCAAAGAAAGGAAAGACAGAACGAAGGAATGAAAAAAAGACAAGGGAAAATAAAATACAAACATGGGGCAGGTGGACATCAATGTCTTTTTATGTTTTTTAGTATGTCCCCCAAGGTTGACTGCTGTGGTCTAACGGTAGCCTTGCACCCGTCACCTGCCACCCCGCCTGGCGGTTGCGCCGAGGTTCGAGTTTCAGCTGGTGTGTACTTGTACATGTTCATACATCGTCATACGAGTATTACGCATGGCGCTTTTTTTCAGGGGAGGGTATGTTTCCTTCTAAAAACAATGAAAATGCGAACGTCAGCCGTTCAGTGCTGCAAAACTTATTCCACACTAATTCCAAGTAGTTTGTACCTAAAAAACGTGTGTACAGTTCTGAAGGGGTTAACATCGGCAAGATGGGAGAACGGCACTCTTTATAGGAATGGGAATACTAGGGGTTTCCAGTACAATATGGAGGCGTTTCCCACCAGGGGCCAGTTCAAAGTTCCGCGAACGCGTTGTTTTTTTGGAAAGTCCGTCGAGTGGATTTGCCAACACGAACGAACCTGTAACGCGTAACACGTACTGCAACACGCATCCCTTAAAAGCCTGAAGTGCGTCTTTGCTCCGTCCGTCGCCCAAAATGTTCTCACATTTTCACTCATCTCCATACTGTACCGGTAATAATCTAATGTGTAAAAGCCCGTGGTCAAGAGTCGAGCTCCAATTATTCTGGAATGAAAGACAAAGGAAACACTAGTATACCAGTATTGTATTTTTATAACAAAATTAAAAATACACTACAGCTGTGAGATCTAGGATTTCGTCGAAACTCATCTTTGCAAGCTGTGTGTGATACTCCGATCGCGCGTGTTACGGGTTGTGTGTGTCCTCATGAAGGATATAGGTCGGCGACCCCCCGTAGTACTAGTTAGCACCAGGGTCAACAGCAGTGTGATACGAAGACGTCGGTCTTAATCAAGTTCAGGACGGAAACTATAAACTTCTTAGAGGGGGACAAAATCTGACGGCTATAGGACGCAAACTTATGTATATGTAGTCTTACTACCGGTGAGGGGAAGATTACTCCTCAAAACGAACACCACTAGCACTCTGTCAAAAAACATTCCATTAGGCATGCGTATCTGTTCGGATGACTCTAAAGCATCAATCAACAATACCAGTATCTAAAATATTCAAGTACATACAAATCATAACCTACCGTACACATTCAAAATATATCCTGTTCAGAATCTACCGTATCCATATGATATAGCACAAACACATACATAATGGTACCGTCGGTATATCTTCTTCGCCCGCCACAACGGACACACAACAAGGGCAACAAAAAAGGTAACTAACTTCACGCACACATAAAACGTCACCCACCACACGCCGTTTAACGACAAAATCCTAGTCAGGGTGAAGGGGCGCACCCCCCTCTCCCCGCCCGCCCAAATAGTCGCGCATCACCAAACAAAGTGAAAAAAAAACAGCGTGGCAAAAAAACAGCAAACAGCCGCAAGAGCAACTTACCACACACACACACATGTACGTTGGACAGCAGTGCTTTCCTACGCGTGTAGCCGAGAGCATCACAAATAAAACGCAGACCAGCATAAAGCAGCCATTACGTACTTTTTCTAGCCGAACAGCACGGCGGCAGTCGAGTTGTAACGGTTGCACAAGTCGCGGCGGCTTTCGTGGCCGAAACGGCACCCAAAGACGTCAAAACCCACGGCGCGTTGCCCAAACCTCTAACCACTTTCAGGTGTTTTGCACCATGGTTCCGTTCCATCCAGCGTGATGCGTCAGCATTTTTGGCATCAAGCACGACCGACCGAAACATAATACCTCGTGAGGTGCTTGCTACCAAAAAACAATCAGAAGGAGCACATAAAAGAAAAGGCAGCGGCTCGAACTCGCCTCGGGTAAGGACCTACCCCGAAAAATGTGATTGGCGCGGTTCTCCCCAATTGAGGACAAGGCCCCAATGATAGAACACGCGCAATGGGAGCAGTACCACCCCAGCTTACTGCAAATCTGGAACCATCTATCTATTCCCTGGGACCCCCAAGCAGTTTCCACTCACTGCCGAGGTTTTTGAGTAGAAATAAATAAATCCTACATTCAATCCTAAATCTAAAATACACGACCGACAAATCAAATCGTCACACGACTGCATCCTGTGCGATAAAACTACGAGCGCTTCTAACCTTCTAGCCTCCCGCGGAGAAAACGAAGAAAGAAATTGACCTACAACAAAAAGAGGGCATGATTTATTTCCTCTCTGTACCGCTGACCACCTCCACTCCCCTGATTTCTGTTGCCCCGTCTACGTGCGCGTCAGCGACGGAAAACGGCCGAGCATGTTAACGGGCAGATACGCCCGCGTCTCAAGCTTTTGTTTCAAAAAGCTCCATTTAGACGGGCCCAAGACGCGTGAACAACAACAGAAAAGGCTAAAATCTCCGTTTAAACGGACATAAGACGCGTCAACAGCAACAAAAAAAAAGCTAAGAAAAAGCCATAAGTTACAGTACCCAGTTCGCCAAACTCGGTGCCGCACCTCGACGAGCCAGAATACGGCGAGAACGGGCTGGGAGTCAGCAGACCTTCACCTCCCCGGTATGGGCATCGTGTCCCACCAAGCACCCCTCCCTCTTCCTTCGCATCTAAAGCGCTTCCTAAATATTGCTGCAAAAAGAGAAAGAAAACAACCATGATGTCCCTCGTAGCGGGTTATGTGTGTATGAATATATTCACGAACTGTCTCTCGCTGGAGCTCAAAGAAAGTCAGGCGGCCTCCAAAGCCGCCGGTTGCAATGCCTCCGGCGGCGCGCGCACCCAGTTCCCCATCTGGCTGAGGTAGTCGCCGGAAAAGTTGGTCGTAGTTTTGACCGTGCGGTGGTATCGAGCCGTCTTCGAGCTGCTGGCGCTTGTCGGAGCGTACTTGATGTCGGAGTTGTCGAAAGGATTCTGCGGTTTGGGGGACAGGAAAGGGTGGGGAGGTTGGTAAAATAAACGGTGAGTGCACGCGGTGCCAGAGCAATGACGGGAGACTGAAGCATCGCACTGTCACAGAAGACAAAACAGAGCAGTGAATGTGTCAACGACCTCCCCACGTTGTTCGTGCGTCAAGGATCTCCTTACGCTGTTCATGTGTGGGAGCACACGAGGAGCGCGCGCTTCTATGTGTATGCACCTGGAGAACTGAAAATACGATATGTGAGGTGCAACGGGGCAGGAGGGGACACTCTTCTCCTCTCGTGGACGGCCACGCTTCTTGTTCAAATAAACACCCAGCACCTTTGAAACGAAATGGTATCTTTGAGACGGAAAGGTACCTTTGAAACGCAACTGTACCTTTCTAACGGAAAGATATCGGATTGCAACACGACACTCAATACCCGCACACCTGCTTAATGTTCTCCATCCCGGACTTCTCAGCGAACTGCGTCATGGTGAACTTCTTCGGTCGGAACCCCTCCAACACCCCCGGCACCATGTCATCGTAGTCCGACAAGCGCACATTCGTCTCGAAGGAAACATAACTAAAATCGGACTCTGGTGTCACCTTGGCAAGGCCAGACAGTTGACGTACGAAGGGCAAGCACGTGAGCGATGAGGGAAGAAAGGGAGGGGGAGGGGGAGGGTAAGACTCGGAAGTGTTATATCGAGTCTTCGCGAGGGTGGCGGAAAATCGGATGCCCACGCGTGGCGACGGGAAAAAAACGTTGGTGTCTTTCGGAGCAGCAGCTCTAGATGACGTCGATCCCGCAGCTCTGCGGAGAGGTAGTTCTTGTCGTTCTTCGCAGAAGCAGCCACATAAGACGATGGTCCTGGCAGCTCTGTGGAGAGGAAGCCCACAGCGGACGCAGCAGCTCGTGCCCCAGGCGTAGTCTTCATTCGATGATCCTGATAGTTCGCAGGTCTGCAGTGCTTACGAAAATTGAGGCTCATAACCTATTAGCGGGATCTCCGTATGAGGCGCGAGGTGCGCGGCTGCTGAGTTATGCCAGACAGCCCGCAGGAGGCAAGCACCGTCAGTCGGGGATAACCGACTGGTTGCATGAGCTTCAGCTCCGGATAGATTATGACAATATTGGTGCTCTAAGGCCAGTTGTGTTGAATATTAATCTTTCATTTGCTATTCGACAATGTGCAGCGTGAGTGTCTAAAAACGTAAAGCAATGGTGGTGTCCAAGAGGACAAGATGGGGAGAAAAAGAGGACCGAGAGAGTGCGAGGAGCACGATTGGCACATCTTCGAACACAACAAAACAAAACACGGATACACGGCAAACAAAAGGCAAACACCCGAAGACCAGTGACCCTCATTCGTCGGTATCTTTTTTGGGGTTCCCGATATTCTGACTTATCTACGAAACGACACTTTGATTGTGATTGTGCGGCATATCTACTAAATCGGCATTTGACATACCGCGCATCTAGTACCGCAGTAGTACTTTGTGCAGCTGTGGCCTACTCGTTACAGGCGACCGCGTTACCGATCAGCGCCTCGGTAGGCTACTGGCTACTGTTGTGTATCGAAGTACCTATCCTAAACAAATGGCGGGGGGGGGGCGGAAGAAAAGGAGATAATGGACATGAGGATGACTTCAAGAACCGACAACCCGTTGGCATCTGTGTAGAAGAGCTGCACACGAAGCGTTACCGGGAAGGAAAAACCTCAGCAATACTCTCTTTTGCAGCGAACTCTCTTCACAGCATGCACTTTGCAGTTTTCGGGCCAACACGCAGCAGACCAGTAGGGGGAGAACAAGACACTCGGAACTCAGAATGTAGACGACGGCATCGATATCGCTAACAAAATATATCTCCCCGTCCCCTCACATGAACGGTGTAGTACGCTCGCCCTTCGAGCGCGTTCATGCTGTACCCGCACGGGTCGAAGAGGTGGTCCTGCAGGATCGCTTTCGGAAGCACCCTCCTCATGCCTGATCGCAAGGATGCATCTTCGGCCGTTTGGATCTGTACCACATCAAACAACCAAGCACATATTAGGCGGCGTGTTTCAGACTTTCGCCGGAAACGTGCAGCCTGCTTGGCCTAGTCAGGGTCATGTGGGACTCAGCGACGCTGGCGTAGCTAGACGGCCCCCGCGGTACGGCGTGGGGACCCATCAATAGCGTCCAACTTAGCGTGTACGTGTGTTGCACGATAGGAGCAGCTGCCGGTCGGAATTGGTCGAAAACTGGAACTGCAAACAAAGGCCTAAACCGGGCATCAGCGCGCAACCACACACCTCCGCCATCCGTTGCTCGCGTCACATCAGAACCATCAGAATCAGCTCCACATAATAATTTCCTACCGCCACGAGGCGTACAGGAGAGCTCAAAAACCGCCACACACACGGCAGCACAGGTACACCTGGACAGGAGGAAACTGAACCCACGCGACCGACTAACCTCCTCCGACTTGAAGAAATTGCGAGCTCCCTCCGACTCTAGCCCGTACATCATAACATTGAGCGTGCGGTCGCCCGTCACGCTGGTCGGCCTCTTGCCGTCGTCCGCGACGTAGGTGTACCAGTGATCGCTGTTCAGGGGCCCGTGCACGCAGGCCGACCCGGTGAAGATGGTGTCGAGGACCGTCCACTTCGTCGGTGAACGACGTGTGCGGGTAGGTCTGCGGGCACACGGAGATCGATCGTTTTTCTTTAGACACGCGCTACGATTGAGGTCGCACTTTTGGGCAAAAAACATGTTCTGAATGACGAGGCTTCTCAACTACCAGGTACTACTGTAGTATTTAGACTACCCAAATATCGTTAGAAGACCACCTGTTTTTTTTTCTAAAACAACGTGTCTCGTTATATACCTTGGCCATGGGATTGTTCACCGGGTAGCACTATTATTTTTTATTTGGTTCCCAAAATCAGTTTTAGGGAGGAGGTACAGAGCTCCTCAAGTGAGAAGCCTCAGAAAAAAAAGGCGAAACCTCTACCATAGCTGTTTTATCGAAAGCAGTTTTGGGGTGCGTACCGGTAATATAGAGCCCCAGAAAAACCAGGTGCACACCTACGACAGCATGCGTCTCTACGTGTTGCGAACCCCTCTCGTCATCGAGCAGGTGCGTTATCAGAAAAACAAACGGTTGGCGGGGTGCCAAGCGCCAAGTACCGCACTCACTCCCGTTCAAAGAAGTTGGCCCTCTACTGTAGAACCTCAAGCGGACATTGCGAGCAGGAATTGCGGTGGCGGTACATGAAGGGAGTACCTCATACATGAAGGGAGTACCTGGTCCGTCGGAAACTGGAACTCTTTCCTGGAATAGCCTATCCATTCCAAGCTGAGACCGTAGCTGCTCGTGACGTCTGTCAGTATTGGCAGACACCTGGACGACAAATGTTCCAAATTCAAACGTCAAAAAAATACCGCGATCAAAGCGAGAAAGTTTCGGAACACGAGGAAGACAGTAAGTGAATGGCGCCCCAGGCGTGGCCGTATCTACGTTGACATCACTTCAAGGTGCCATGGAATGTAGAGCAACTCTACGTACTCACACCGCAGCCCACCTGGGAAAACGCCAAGACGTTCGCCGTGTGGCGGCGGGAAACCGGGGACACCAGTGTTGAGGTTAACCCCATTTGAAGTGCACCGACACTTTTGGAGACAAACTGCTTGGAATTAGTGTGGAATTATTTTTCCAGTATGATCGTAGTAAAAGGGTAAGGGCGGTTGAAGCCCAGGGGTCGGGCGTAGCAGCAAGATATCCGCGGTCTCGCCGTGTCGACACGGCCATTCCAAGATGGATGCAACGGACATTAGTTGCAGTATGGATGAACGCGACCACATGGAGGCGTTCGATTCGAGTCACCGACCTTAGCAGGGCAGTTTTGCCGCAGGTCTTGAGCACGAGCTTGTTTTTGTACACGAACAAGCTGCTCTCCGACAGCACGTAGGAGTTGAACCACTCGTTCCCCCGGTGGTGCAGAATGTGGCACTGTGCCTATTGCAGTCGGCGAGCAAGCCACGAGGAGCAGTTTCGCAATCCGCGACCCGTATTCAGCTCAGGATTGACATTTGATAGTCCGTGATGGCTTGAAGACAGAATACATCCCAAACGGTAAGCTCTGAATTTGTACTTAATAGCGATCGTCGCTGCACTGATGAGTTCGTGCAACAAACAAAACGTGCCGGTTTTTGGCATGAAAGCATGCTCCTTTCGACCTGGACACTCAACTTAAAACTATCGGATCACGAATGGAGGAGATTTCATCCAGTCATAACCCTTTCGTGACTGACATAGGGATTGTCTGCACTTACAAAATGGACAAAGCGGAGGTACGTACGGCGACCGGACGGGAGAGCCGGCACCTTGACACGCATGAGCAAACACGTTCTCTCTAGAGTGTCCCCCTCCACCCTTCGTCGAAGACGTGGCCTTCATCTATTTACAGCACAATGTTTTAGAAAATAATATCCACGAACTGCTATTGCTCTCAAGGTTTGCACTATCGTAAGCCCTGCTTTTCGTGCATGCGTAGCTAGTCGCTTTGCTCTCAGCCCTACCAATGGCAATCTCAGATCGGAGGACTCAGGGCCGGGTGGGATCAAGGTGTACCAAGCGTGCCGCGCAAAGACGAAGATGTTGTTCCGCACACGTCGAAAAGAAGACGTGTTGACAAAATACACACGCGGCGTTCACACTAACCGGCCCGAGCGCGGCCAAGCGAGCCCGCGCCTGGGCATGCGCAACCAACATACCGCACCTGTTTCAAGATGGCGTCCCACTGCTCCCTCCGAATGGCTCTCAGCCCATCCTGATGGCCCACATTGGGATCGAACTCAATCTCTAGAGTTTTCTCGGGCCCCTCGAACCCCTGCTGCCCTTGCCCCTCGAGCGTCGGCTCGCAAGCCGGACTGTTGACCGCGGTCTCTTCGTCATGGACGAAAGAAAACCTGGAGGTAGGGTCGATCGCGGATTGCCCCGGCCAGACGGTTTTCCCCAATTGAGTCTGGCCACGGGAACGGACAAACACATACCAGTACATACCAGAGGAAGCGCACGGCAAGAGAACACTCGAAGGCAAAACTACGGAAGTCAAGAACCGAGTTAAGTGAGCAAAGTATTATAAAGAATGACTACCAGGTGTTAACTATCAACCCTTTTGGGCTGTTGGAGCCTGTTGGTTATGTAGGACTACCCACTACTGTAGTCACAGTCATGTCACTGCTGTGTAGGCTAGTGGGTAGTGCTATATACCCGACCAACAGAGCCTTACACACAACGAGTTATGTTCCATTCCTACCGTTAATTATGTCTTCTACGTACATCATGCCTACTATTGAGACCACCCCGCATAATGCTACACCACCAGTAGGTACCATACATACCGTCTCGTTTTAATGCAGTACGCTACCAGTGAATCGGTCACCAACAATAACGGCACAGACCAATGGACTGTGTAGGGTACTGTCATGGCCCAAAGATGCCATTGACTTCAATGATTTTGAGGAGTTTGGGGTTAACATCCGGTGTAACGGGTATTCGGAGTCACCGGTTAAAACCGGCCGAAAAAACCCAGCTATGACCGGCTTTTGATTTAGAGCAACGCCTCCTCAAATATCCAGTTTTCAGTTTTTCGATTTTCCCTCTAGATGCCCACCTCTACTGTAGTCGGGGGTAAGGGCTACTCGTACATCGGGGGACAGGATGGGGCGCCTCGAGGAATATCTGAAGAAGTTCCGCATCAAGTTCGAAGGGTAGCGCGAGGCAGCACAGAAGGCCGGTAGATGGTTCCGACACGGAAATCACGTTGTGTCGGCAGCGCTGAATGGCCAAGCACCGCTGTATGATACCGTGATCTGTGTGATCTGTGATCCGGCCACAAGCTCTACGGTACCCCGGCTCCTATATATTACACCAGTAAAATATTACGAGTTTCTAATTTCCGACGGCGTAAAAAAAAAGGGGCCCATTTCCAGCCTCGCGTGCACGATTTTCCATGAGTGTCCCACCCGACGACCGGATCTCCCGAAAAGAACAAGTATTGCCATTTTGGGACGCACACACACCAACGCCCAATAACAACAAAGCAATTCTGTTGGGTTGAGATATGCGTTGGGGTTGGGTTGGATTTGACTGGATTTGACTGGAGTGGGTTGGGTTGGGACCTGCTTCCCACCAACGCACACACAGTTGACGACTGTTACAAATACCAGGTATCCACCAGCGCGAGTTCGTAGCGAGAGCTACAGCAGTAGTATCTTAACTGACTCGTGCTATGACAGGGAGGGGCAGTATTTTCACACCCAAAAATGTTTCTGACTCCCAGGGCACCTCAACTTTTGGAACTACACCAAATCGTTGGAATCCCATTTGCGTTTTACAGTTATATCCGTTAACTACCTAGGCCATGGGGTTGTTCATCGGGTTAAGCGTCCATTTTTTCTCAAAACTTATTTTTTGGTGGTGGTGTAGAGCTCCTGGAGTGAGGAGCCTAAGAAAACTAAAGTATTATACTACCCCTACCGTAGCGTACATGAACTATTAACACTATTAATACTGTAACAGGTATTATACTAAAACTGCTGTGCCAGGTACGATACGTAAAAGGAGCATCCGGGTACGATATGTACCTGGTAAATATCGCATCCAATACTAAGCATGTACGTGTGACGTGCGGCGTGAGCATGCGCGAGTGAGTTGTTGTTGTTGTTCTCACATTAACTCTCATAAAAAGTCCGTGGTCACAGGACAGGCTCCAGTCACTCTGGAGTGGAAGAATACCCCAGGAAAAAAGTAATACAAACCAAAAGTGGTACGCGTATATATCATAGCTGAAGCTAGTCGTACATCCGCCAAAAAATACATAAAAATGAAATCGGAAGTCAGCGTACGTACGTGTCAGGACCATACTGGTACATACATTTCAAGATTCGCAACTGAAACCGATTACTACCAGGTACACCGGATGCCACCAAGGAAACCAAATAATGTACAAATCCGAGGAGATAAAAATAAATAAAGACAGAAAGAAAAACGAGAGAAAAAGAAACCGAGGCAGGAAGATCTATTTATTACGAGGCTTTCCTTCGGAGTAGTCATAGTCAGGGTGACCCAAGAAATAAGGGTCACCACGGCAGCAGCAGAGGGTACGGCGATTTATTAACATCGGC
>JAYJMJ010000168.1:149532-167485 GCA_036873875.1 Laminaria ephemera | reverse complement strand
CAAAATCTGACTTCTATGGGACGCAAAATTATATATACGTAGTTTTATCACCGGTGAGGGGACGGGCGGAGGGGGGGAGGGGGGGGCGGGTGCGGGGGGCGGGGGTTTGTTGTAAGTCGTGTTTAGCTCGCATTAACTGCTCGCATGTTTCGGGAAGTTCTTTTGTAGTGGTTCACTCCACTTCCGATCCTCTGGTCGAGTTTTCTATCATAGTGGTTCTCTCCACTTCTTAATTCCCTTTTCTCTCGGAAAGAGGGGAAATGCGACCTTGGTGGGATTTGAACCCCGGACTTCTTTTGTTCGTTATAAAGAATACCTGGTAAACCGCTGACTGAGTGGCTCAGTGGTTTGAAAAATGAACAGGTGACTGAGTGGCTCGGTAATCTATTCTTTCTAACGAACAAAAGAGATCCGGGGTTCTAATTCCACAAAGCTCGTACCTCCCCTTTTTCTGGGAGTAAGAGGCACTTAGTGGAGAGAACCACTCTAAAAGAACACTCAACCAAATGGTCGGAGGTGGAATGATCCAATATGAAATGGAATTCACGACGAGAAAAATACCATATAGAGGATAGACCAGGTGTTGATTAGGGGATTAGTCAACCCCGGAGGATGTTATCGGTGGGAGGGCGAAATGAGCCCAAAGGTACTTGTTTTGTTCGTTGTAAAGAATAAACCCCTGAGCTACTTAGTCATCACTGATTGAGTGGCTCGGTGTTTTATTCTTCATATCGAACAACGATAACTATATCTCCGTCCATGGCGGGCGGTGAGAACGCACCGGATTTGTTTCAAACGTTAAGTTTTTCGACGAGGGACAAGCCCCGCACCCCCCAACGTCGTCCCTCGACTGATACGCGTTGGGTCCCGCCGTAAACCGGTAGCTTTGGCCTCTCTAACATGAAGGAGGCCCACCCCCTGCCGGGCGTTCGACGCGGGCATGCGGTTCGAGCTAGTCATCAGGATGTTGCAGCAAGCCAGCAATATCGCTAGATCCGGATTCTTGTTCCGCTCCGGATGGAACTATAGGGCCCGTAGGTTATAAGAGTTGAGTTGAGTAGTGTAGCGGTCCTTGCATGTCCATCCGGAGAAACAACCGGGAAGTAACAAAGCTCCTTTTCTCTGCACGATAGGCCCGTCTCTGCAACCTGCATCCCACCATCTAGCGACGGTGAGACGCCAAACCGCCTCCCCCGTACTTCCTCTGGCCCCAATACAGGCTTGTGCCCGCCGAAGCCAGCGTCGAACACGCGCTTGCCCGTGGTTGCGACAAAGTACGGGGTTGTCCCCTCGAGGCCGTGGCCCCCGGTCCGCTCTAGTCTCCAGTGTTACCAAATCTGAAACGCAATCGTGCTGCCTTTGCTGCCCTCGAGCCACCACAAGGGCCGTCACGCGCGGCGCGGCACCAAGCGTTTCTCCGTGTGTAGGCCTGACTCCCCAGGCTCACATAGAATTCCGGGGGCTAAACGCCCCAGGGCGGAAATTCCGCGGGCCCACACAAATTCAAATACCTCCGACAGACACCAGCATCAACAACAACAACCAACGCCAACATTCCGTTTTGCATGTACAAATACAACGTTAAAAAACTTTGAAAACAAGATCCCTTCTCCTGCTATTTCACTAACCCGTGATTGCCTAGAACTCCGTTCGTCTGTCGGGAAAATGTTGTACACATGGCTTTGCTATCAGCCTCGTGCGTGCCCCACCCCTCTCTCGACCATCTCTCTACCGATTCGATCGTGACCAGGCTCCCTCCCTCTCTGATGTAGCGAGCTCCGTCGCCCGCCGTGCGTGAGAAACGCGGTCCCCTATTAATCTTGTTCCCCCACTCGACTCCGATAGTGGTTTGGCTTTTAACAGAGCTTACTGCTAATCGGACAGGTCTGCAACTACGAGCCCGGGTTTCGTAGCGATTATAAAACAAAAACAACCTTTCCATATCGTACTTTACATTTTGTGCTTTTACGCTAAATGAAATGGCAGAAGCCCACCGAGACCCCCATTCCTTGCTTCCCTCGTGCCTGGACGACACCTCACGCCCTAGACACGACAACGGCCATCTCCGTCGTTCCGCCTCCCTCTCCACCCTACAGGGAGCCACGTCCGCCTTTGCGGACGGGTCCAGGGCCGACGTCTCAGGGGAGGGGTCTCTCTGTGCCCTCCCACCGCAGCCCTGCCCTCTAGTTGCACATGAAAGCCGCAAACCCGCCACATCCCGCGCCCCGACGTCCGCGGCCGCGCCTCGCCGAGGACGGCCCGGCGCGTCGCGAGATGGCTCGTTTTTGTCCTCGTGAAAGCCACAAACACGCTGCATCCAGGGCCCCAAAGTCCGCGCCGGCGCCGCGCCGAGCGCGGGCCGGTGCAGGATGGGGCTAGACTGTTGGCTTCGCCATGTGTGCACCCCAGCCTCCCTACCCTCGTCCAAATCTGGGGCCTAAATGTCCCAAGGCGGCTCGTCCGCGAGTCCACACCATTCCCAGTACGACTAATAAACCTAAAAAACGGACTACGGTACGGGTTACATTCTGTTTGACGTGCACAGGTTCATTTAAGCAATGCACTACCGGCTTAGAACACCACACCCTGGCTTCTGTCGTCTCCCTCCGCAGATGCGCGACTACTCTTTCCGGTGCGAACGCTGCAAGTGAGTACAAGCTAGCGTAGTATTTCTCATCAAGATAAGCTCCCTTCTCGAATTGGCCACGCACCAGAGTCACGCCTACGTCGATGAATACTTAGCTGACGAATGCCGGGTTCTTTTTCCAAAGGGTTTTCCGCCAACTTGAGCTCATTGGGAATTAACACGTTGGTGCTGAGGACGAACTGGCCGAGGACACGTGGCATTTGCTTCAAAATGGAACCTAAACCTGCGGGTAGTATTAATGAAGTAGCGTGTAGTGTAAAGAGGGAGGAAGGTAGTAGATTTACATTTACGTATTTGTCGCCGACGTTTCTTTCGACGCGTGGCCACAATTATTAACGACGAATTTAAACGAACAACTCCTTAATGTTAGGATTGTCCGCCCACATGGACACCGTTGCGTCTCTCTCTCCAAATGCGTTGAAAAGCTCGATCCTGAATTGTATTCAACTACTGTTCACGTTTACTGGTCATGTTTGTAAAGGTTAGACCATGCGACGTAGGTGTCGTGTCCCGTCGTTTCGGGTCAAGTCAGGAGTATATTAGTGTTGCCCTTGTCGGGTCGCGTGACCATGTCAGGCCACCGGGTCGGATCGGGTGGTCGTGTCGGGTCGGGTCACCAGGTGACGTTGGGTAATCTGTTTGGGTAGGGTATACGTTACCCGACCTGGAATTACATGCGATAAAATGTATTTTCCAGTGAAAACAACTGTAAATTGCGTCAGAGGTTCATGGGACACCTGTGCAATTTTGAACGGTCTAGCTCGATAAACGTTCGTCGACATTGGGGCTAACATTACTGCGGCGTTCGTCATGAACCAGGTCGAATGTATAATCTGTTCTTCTCATCACCTATACATACCTTCAACGAAGGAGTTGTTGCCTTCAGCGACGCTGGAGTTCCAGATATGTTTCGGCTGGTCGTCCTCGTCACGGTGCCAGGGCAAAGGGCCCTCTTGCCTCTCGGGGTTGCAGAACTCTTGGCAGTCTGTCTCGCGATCATACCGGCAGTGGGCGCTGTGTTGCCGCTCACCACGTGGCAAAGGTCGTAGTTCACGCCAAAGTTGGTAGGGCTACGTGTGTGCATGACTACATGTGTTGGAACTCAAACTGTGAACGGCTCCATATTCACGACACGATGCGCAATCGTACCCTCTGTCCCCTTCGCATGGGCCAGTTGTTTTGGCGTGTTGTGTCCATGCGTTCTATGTACGACGACGGGTTTAGAAGTCTTCTGTACATCCAGGTTTCCAGTCAGTGACGTGTTTTAGGTCGGCTTCAGCCTGTCGTACAACTAGTGTGGAGAACTACGGTGGTCACATAATGGGTCAGGGTCTCCGCTCGCTGCGAGTCCGTTTGTCAGACAGGACGCCATCAGGATACTTAAATCTCGCGTAGATCTGCCAGCGCCGGCAAACTTCCGTAGCTGTGCTGCCCGTCAACTAGAGCCTTTCCAAGCACAACTATCCCATTTGCACACGAACCAAGCAGGCCTCTGGTTAGGGTTAGGGTTAGAGGTACGTATCGGGGTGTTCGCCGCCGTTAGCCGAAGCCGAAACATATATTACCGTTGGGAAAGAAACCTCGTAGGTTCGTGCCCAAACCCTACCTCATCGGGATAGCTTTATGATATGCTAGCACACGTGAGCAGGTTCGCATGCGCGGGTAGATATACGCCAGCTGGAGAATGTATGGCGATCGGTACTTGATTCAGTTCCGGAATGAGTGGGCGACGTCTTTAGTTGAACGTAGCTAGTGTCTTTACACTGGAGGAATACGCCGCAGAATGCCGCCCCTTTCGCCGAAGTCGTCTTGCTTCGCGATTCAAAACTAAAATCGTGCAGTAGCGCATGGGGACAACGCAGAGGAGTACCGCTTGCATTTTTTAATATTCAAGTGGTATAATTTAGTAATTTTCGTACGGCTTAGATGTGTGATAATTTTTTGTTTCTCGTACAAATACTTCAGAGCCCGGGGGTGGCGGAGGTGGACGCCCAAACCGGTCTCCGCACTGGGGTTATTCGCCGCAGAATGCCGCCTCTTTCGCGCAAGTCATTTTGCTTTGCGGATCAATACAACCATCGTAAAGGTACGCGAGGGGCTGACGAAAACGGACACAGCTTGCATTGCATTTCGCCATAGGTAGCTCTCGTGAAGTGTTGTAGTATTTTTGTTTTTTATACGGCTGAGGTGTGTGATGTGGGGGGGAGTGTGGGGGTCATACCCATACAGATGTTTGCACAGGAAGAATGCGCCGCAGAATGCCGTCCCTTTCGCACAAGGCGTCTTCCTTCGCGATTGAAAAGAGAAAGTCGTGTAGTACCGCATGAGAATAACGCAGAGGAACACTGTATGCACGTTTGAGTATTCAAGTGGTCTACGTCCTACGTTTTCATACGGCTTAGCTGCGTGATCTTTATTGGTTTCTCGTACAAATACGTGAGCGGCCGGGGGTTGGCGGCGGTGGAACGTGCCCAAACCGGTCTCAGCACTGGCGTTATTCGCCGCGGAATGCCGTCCCTGTTGAGTCAGTCATTTCCCTTTGTGATTCAAACCCCCCAAGTCAAACAATAGCGTGGGGGGCTGACGCAAAGGGACACAGCTTGCATCGTTTTTCGCTGTAGGTTGAGTACTAAAGTGGTACGACGCATATTAAAATGTTTGGATCAGGCGAAAAATTGTGACAGTATATATTTCGGGTAGGAATATTTTGTAAGCGCCCAGGGAGAAGGGGCCGTAGCGTGGTGGGGTTGTATCCATACAAGTATCAGCACTGGAGTGGCGCACCCCTGAATGCCGTCCCTTTCGGGCTAGTCGTCTTCCTTCGCGATTGAAAACTAAAATCGTGCCGTAGCGCATGGGGATAACGCACAGGAACACTGCTTGCATTTTTGAGTATTCAAGTGGTATAATTTATTCATTTTTTTACGGCTTAGCTGTGTGGTCTTTATTGGATTATCGTACAAATTCTCAAGGCTGCGGGGGATATTAAACCACCCCCCATCCCCGGGTTTCCGGTTTACTATAATCTCTGCATATTTTTTTGTGCAGTTGATTACGCTGCATTTTGAACACGCTGCACTTCGACTTTCAACCAATCGGTAGCTAAGCAGAGATAGCGGGTGTACTTTATCAGTGCTGTATCTACAGCAGATCTTTTTCCTAATCAGATTGGTCGTCCGCACTTTTTCGCGGAGGTCTACACCTCGACTTTGGGCTGCTGCAGTGGTCGAAAATAGTCGAAGTTCAGAAGACACAAAATGAGACAAACAAACAACCCTCAACTGAACGTTTGCACTTTACGTAAGGACATCTCCATCTCCTCACAAGCAACCACAGCCCGCTAAACGGAGACACGCTCACTATGAGGTGGGTGAAAGCGTCGGGTGAAGCGGACAACAGTCGTAGGCAGCCACAAACGACTCACGAGGTGATTTCGTGAAGTCAAAGTTGCCAGACAGCATCCCTAAACAATCGCGATTATGCTCCAAAATCCAAGATTAGAAATGTTTGCGCGTTAGTATGTACTACCTTGGCTACAGCACATACGAGGAATCGACTTTCACCAAACGTTTGCTGGGGTTTTGGCTGATCTTCTGAAACACTAATTATTTGTACCCGAAAAAGTGCGGGCATGATACATTCATCGCCGTTTGAGGTAGTCAAGTATTGGACTGGAAATTCGGCAAAAAAGCGCGAAAACAATATGAATTCTTCAAAGTTTGCATCATTTGTTCTTACCCGAGAAACGTAGACTTACTTGTAAAACTCCTTAACTCTATTTCTAAGTCCGTTGTATTTTTTGGCGAAACGCCTACTTGTGCCTAGTTGACAAAATATTCCTTAGGGATCTCCCGCGGCCTTAAGCGCCCGGGAGGTGGCGCAGGTGGAAAATGCCCAAAGCGTTCTCAGCACTAGCCTTAATCGTCGCAGAATGCCGTCCCTTTCGTGCAACTCAGCTTGCTCTGCGAATCTAAAACATCCTCGTACAGTAGCGCGCGGGGCTGACGCAAAGGGACACCGCTTGCATTGCGTTTTGGTTTCTCGTACAAGCTAAGAGCCCGGGCGTTGGCAGAGATGGAACAAGCCCAAACCAGTCTGATCACTAGCGTTATTCGTCGCAATAACGTCGTCCCTTTCGCGCAAGTCGTCTTTCTTTGCAATTCAAAAACTAAATGATACAGTAGAGCGCGTGGCTGATGCAAAAGGACGCTGCTGGCACTGCGTTTCGACGTAGGTTGAAGATGTAAATGGTGTAACGTTTTCGGTTATACGGCTTAGGCGCGTGATATCGGGGGGGGTCTGGCGTCGGGAGGTTGTAACCATACAGGTATTTGCACTGGTTGAGCAACGCACCGTAGAATGCCGTCCAATACGCGCTAGTCGTCTTCCTTCACGATTTGAAAACAAAAAATCGTGCAGTAGCGCATGAGAATAACGCAGAGGAACCTTGCTCGCATGTTTGAGTACTCAAGTGATATTCTTTTCGCGTTTTCATACGGCTTAGCTGTGTAATCGTTTGGGTTTCTCGTACAAAACACGTGAGCGCCCGGGGGTGGAGGAGGTAAAAAATGACCCAACCGGTTTCAACACTGGCGTTATTCGTCGCAGAATGCCGTCATCTTCCTTCGCGGTTCAAAACAAAAGCCGTACAGTAGCGCTCCGGGCGGACGAAGATCGACACTGCTTGCATTTGGAGGACGCGCATTTAGCGGGAGGCTGAGTAATGAAATGGTATCTTGCTTTTTTATTTATTTTGAGGCTGGAGTGTCTAGTTCCCAGTACGTGTGGGCAGGGCAGACATTTACTGTGACATTATACCTATTACTGTTGGCAACATTGTGTGGCGTAAGTAGTAGTACCACCATTGTACTACCCTATTCGAGGGTATATAATCTGGCAAATCAGAGACACGGCAGTTACGCTTGAATTGGAGGGATGGCGTGCCGCCAGGAACGTGGAATATCGCGTATTCTATTGCACTTGCACCGATTGATTGAGTCATGAATCGCCTGGGGTGCAGTATAGTTGGGAACGCTAATGCGTGGTTCTGGCGTCCTGTACCTGGTGCAAACTAAACGCTATCGCTATTAACAATTTTGAAATTGGCGTCGACGCCCTACCGGGTATTTCTTAAGAATGCTGTAGTAAAAAAACCCGGTGTGCTTCTTACCACCACTACGTCGGTTCACATTTGTATGCCATAATAAAACCAACTGTCAATAACGCGGTTTATTGTTTAAGAAGGGGGCGCTACCCATAGGCGTAAACTGTATGTGTACCAACCACATGCCATTGCCTCAACATGAATATTACATTCTAGAAAACATAATTTGTTCCGCTGAGAACACCGTTAATGGATTGCATCATTTTCTTGCCAAGCTAACTAGACTATTCGCAGTTGACCTCCCAGCATAGACAATCTGTTAGGCGAAAGAGTGCTCTGTCTTGCTAGTTGTCAAACGTTTAAAGCCGAACGTTGTGGTACCACTTTCTGGGCTGATGAGTGTAGTGAGATTGATTTCACCGCCTTAAGGACAAGATCACGATTTAAGGGTGTTCAACAGCAGTAGCAGTGCATGCTTTGGTAAAACCCGTAGTCTCGATGCGGAAAGTGGGCATTTAAATATACATATATGGTACTCGTATAGGTATATCGTACATATACAGTAGTAGCATCGTAGAGATACAGTCGTACCGTATACCTGGTACCTGGTATATGTTTTCGGGACCACAAAGTGCGTCCTCTGTACGGACAGAGTAGATGGTGGCCAACTGTTCTGTCCACCATCGCAGGTGAGATAGTAGCACAGTCCTTTCCGGTGGAGTTATCGATCTAGATTCCGGTCTTGGTAAGTTTCAGGACCAACACTGCTCGCCATACGCGGTGTACACACATCTACCCTATTATAAAAAAATAAAAATTCACTACAGCTGTGAGATCGAAGGTTTTGTCGAAACTCGTCTTTGTAAGCTGTGTGTGATACTTCGATCGCGCTGCACCATCTTGCTGAGACGAAAAACAAACCGCCCCGAAGCTGTAGCTTAACGTGCGGCCTAAAGTCGTATAATACGCCCTAAGGTCACTTGCGATTACCGTGGACTGTGCACGTTTTATTACTGTGGACTGTGCACATTGCCGTGGGACTCGCCGCGGATATTGCCGTGGGCATTGCAGTGGATATTACCGTGGATGTTACCGCGGACATTGCCGTGGACATTGCCGTGGACATTGCCGTGGACATTGCCGTGGACATTGCCGTGGACATTGTCGTGGACATCGCCGTTGGCATTAGCGTGGATATTGCCGTGGACGTTGCCGTGGATATTCCCGCGAGTGTTGCTGTGGGCATTGACGTGGACCTTGCCGTGGACCTTGCCGTGAACGTTGCCGTGGACCTTGCCGTGGATATTGCCGTGGATATTGTCTTGGACATTGCCGTGGACCTTGCCGTGAATATTGCCGTGGGCAGTGCCTCGAACCTTGCCGTGGACATCGCCACAGGCATTGCCGTGGAAATTTCCGTGGTAATTTCCGTGGGCATAGCCGTAGACATTGCCGCGGAACTTGCCGTGTTCATTGCCGCGGGCATTGCCGTGGACCTTGCAGTGGAGTTCACCGTGAACCTTGGACATGACAGTGGCTATTGCCATGGTCAGTGCGGTGGATATTGCGGTGGACATAGCCGCGAGCCTTGCCGTGGACGTTGCCGTGGACATTGCCGTGGACATTACCGTGTACATTGCCGTGAACATTTCCATGGGTGCTGCTACGGGTCTTGCCGTGCATACAGCCGTGGGTATTGCCGCGGACATTGCCACGGACCTTTCCGTGGGCCTTACCGTTTGCTGTGGCCCCTGCCGTTGAGCTTGCCGTGGGGCTTGCCGTGGCAAGCTGTGGCAAGTCTTGCTGCCGTGGTTAGCGATGGGCTTCGCCGTGGGTTGCCGTGACATGCCGCACCTTGCCGCAAAAATGTCTTATAATGTACATGCTTGCCGTGGCACGTCATGGCGACTGCCATAACGCCACATGAAAACGTCAAATAGTGTGCATCTGATCTCGCAAGCAACCGCTGCAAATCTATATCACACCTGTATAACACTGTAAACGTCTCTTCTTCTTCAAGACACCCAAACTCCTGAAAAATCACTATTAATAGTACGCAAATTCCAAGTATTTCGTCCAAGAAATCATGATTCCGCTCCCAAAAGCGTTTACCTTCCACCATTAATAATAAACTTGACATATCTCTGACTTTGTCGAAGTTGGCAGGTTGATGCCGTCGTTCGGAGGGCGACCTACTCCAACCTACCAATTTATGGATGCGTTGGAATATTCCATGGTACGGCAGAACGAGGGGCGATTACCTAGTCGGATGATGTTTTGCGCGGATAGCCGGGGGGGAAAACCCGGGACCAGGTGGGGCACCGAACAACTGGCTCAGAACCCTGAGAGACGACCTCGCCGTTTTGCGATCCACCGAAGGCTGCACGGAAGACTCCCCACGGCAGTTTGGAGTTGAAACCGTACTGTTGGTCCATGCATAAAAGAAGGCGGGCAAGTGGTACCGGGGGGTACTCGAAGCAGCCGAACGGTTTATCGCCAGAATAGAAGGCACGTAGAGGAGGCGAAAAAGAGCTCGGATCGTCGTGCAGCCAGAACGCGTGGCGCCCAAAGCCGGCGGGGGGGGGGGGGGAGGGAGTAGGGAAACCGCGGTTGAATAAAGCAAGAAGGAGACGGCAGACAGGGTAGCAAGGCACCAGTCCGACTAGCAGGTAGAACCTGTCTACGTACCTTTATACTTCGGCCACTACCTTGTGTTTTGTTTTTGTTTTTGGTTTGTTTTTGTTTTGGATTGCCTACTCCAATCCCCTCGAGGGGGCAGTGCCGGCCGATACTGCGGTACTACCACCGCCGGTATGCTGGCTTCTGCTGAACCGGTTTTCCCTTTCATCCCTTTTGTCCCTTTTTTTCCCCCTTTTATCTTTCCTCCTGCTTTGCCTGTTTCTGTTTCTTTTTTGGGTGTCCTTGGGGGTCATGGAAGAGATGATGTGGGTATGGACACCGTCGTCGTAGACACCGTAAGTAGAGGACAGATCAGGCAGCAATGCTCCAGCCCTATAGCAGTTGCATTCGGAACCTAGTTTGGGTGCTGCCGTGACGCCAGCTGGGTGGTGTCATCTGCTTTGGTCCTGTGGGTTTGCTTGCTATATTGTTTTGAAATTCGTTTTGGGTACGGGGTCGATGATGAGGGTATGGGCACCACTCTGTCGGTAGAAACAGTAGTGAGAGGGTGATAGACCATGGGGGAATGCTCCTACTCCTACAGTTGGTGCATTCGGAATCCAGCATGGTTGCTGTCTCCGACGTTGGTTGGTTGGTGTCATCTGCTTGTTGCTAGTCGCTTTGTTCTCATTTTCTTCGTGCCGCCTTGTTCCACTCAGGTTTTGTTCTTCCTGAGTACCTCTTCTCTCCTTTCGGCGTTCCCTTTTCCCTTGTTCTTTCCATTTTCTTTTTTCTTGTTTGCTTTTTCTTCTATCTTATTTTTCTTTTCTTTCTTGCAAGTACATTCTGGGGTGCTGGCTTGCACATGTTCCGCCCTTGTATTCATTGCGGTTGCCATTGCATGGTCAAATCACCTTGCTGTACTTGCAATGCGTATTTCTGTCTTGTAGTTCGTGACCACAGAGCTCGTCTCTCTAGGAAGCATCGGCACGGACACTGGTTGTGCTGGATGTAGATGGATGGAAATATCAGTTTTAATGTGAAGGACACACACACATTGACGGCTAGCGCTACCTAGGTTAACCAGTATTCGCAGCGTGCCCTGGGGGACATGCCTCAAACCACACATCGTACCTGAAAGAGTGGCGTCGGGGGTGGTGAGGTCGTGGAATGTGCGATGTATCTCTCGAATTCGATTCAGTCTCGAAGTAAAGCATGTGACAAAATGTGCAAAAGCGATCAACTCCGATACAACAGTAGTACCCCTTTGACTGCCGCGGGGTGAAAGGGTCGGAGTGGCACGGTGTCGGGTTACTTGGCCCTAACCGTTGCCAATCAGGAACCGGTACAAGGCAACCAAGCACGGCTGCCGACCATCGCATTCTATCTTAAACCAACAAAAATTCTCCATCCAACACATCGGAGCACGTGTTGTTGAGGATTCTCTCGTACTCGGTGACGAAATATGCATGTAACCGTATTTGGGGGTTTCCACAAATACAATAGGGATGTTTCTGTGGAGCACAGCACGATTGGTGGTGCGTTTCTTTCCACTCTCCTGCATCTCCTTCCTCCCACGGGGACAACGATAACCTATACATTTCCCTTTCTATTATTGCACATCATGAGTGCCTTTCTGTGAAACCATTTCGGCGCGGCTTATCTACCAGTGCATGCCCTTAACACGCCAGCGTAGTGTAGAGCAAACCCCCCCTCGTCCCCCCCGTGTGCCGGTGCCTGTAGTGATGCAGTCGGTGAGGACGCCGGCGGTGCTACCCATGCCGACGTCGCCGGGGATGACGGTAGCTGTAGGCCCTCCAGCAAGAGTAGAGCAACCCCCCCGTCTTCCCTCCCGTGCGCCGGTGCCTGTAGTGATGCCACCAGTGAGGCCGCCGGTGGCACCGCCCATGCCACCATCGCCGGGGGTGATGGTAGCGATAGACCGTTCAGTAGCGGTAGAGTACCCCCCCCGTGCGCCGGTGCCTGTGGTGATACCGCCGGTGGCAACGCCGACGATACTGCCCATACCGCCGTCGCCGGGGGTGGGAGTAGTGATAGATTTTGCAGTAGCGGTAAAAGCCCCCCCCCCTTTCTCCCCCACGTCGAGACCGTCGTGGACTATCTCCCCGGTAGAGCCCCAAAATCCAACTTCTTCTCAGCCCCAAACCCCCCTCCTCCCGCATTCCGCCCGGCGATAGCTGCTGTCGCGCTCGTCCCCGGCGTCCGACGCCTTAAGGGGGTGGACATCAACGTCTTCCACGTATGCAATGCCCCCGCCCACCAGGGCCTCTTACGCGGGACGGCCAAGCAGCAGCACGTCAAGCTGACGGGGACCATACTCACTTGCAGTGGGTGCGTACAGGCGAAGGGTAGGCGTGCGTCGGTGCCTACTATGACTCCCTCTCGGATGACACAACCACTGCAGCGCGTTTTCGTTTACCTTGCCGGCCCTAGGAAAATTGCATCTGCTGGGGGGGGGCTGTACCTGATCCTGTTCAAGGATGACGCTATTCTCATGGGATGGCCCTACCCCCTCAAGAGCAAGAGCGCGGTCGACGTGGCTACGGCAACGAAGAAATTCCTGGCCGCTGTCGGTGGCGACGTCAAATGCATTCGAACGGACAACGGCGCCGAGTTCGTAAAATATGTGTTCGCGAGGATTTGCAGCGACAAGACTATCCGTCATGAGCACACGGGGGTCGACGGGCCAAAGCACAACGGCGTGGTCGAACGCGGGCTCGGCCTGATCCAGGAAGGCGGCATGGCCGCTTGTTTTGAGGCACCCCAGCTGTTCCCCATGCAGCTCCCGGACCTTGACCGTTTTTGGGTGGAAGCGGCCATCTACATGAACGACTTCCTGAACACCACGGTGACCACGGCCAACGCTGGCTACAAGTCACCGTACGAAGCTTTTTTTGGGAGGCTGCCGCCGGCCAGCACCCTAGCTTTCATGCAGCCCGGATTTCGCCGCGTGCACCGAACCCATAAGTCGGAGCCCAAGGCCGAGCGGTGTTTCTACTTCAACAGGGGGTGGAACCACCCGCGCGACTGCGCCAAGGTCCTCACGTCGTCCGGCCTGACGAGCGACACGCGGGGCGTCACATGGGAGGTGGAGCGCGTGTCGATTATCGCGGCTGTGCCGGACGCGGAGACGGCCGCCGTACCGGAGGCGTGGGGCGCCGACCTGCACGTCCGATACGTGCCGCCGGTGCCCCAGGTGTCACCGGTACTGCCGGTAACGCCGGTGATGACGCCGGTCATGACGCCGGTTGTGGCGCCGGCGCCACCAATGGTGCCGCCGGTGATGACGCCGGTGATGACGCCGGGTATGGCGCCGGCGCCACCGATGGTGTCGCCGCCGCCGGGGGTGATGTCGCCGTCATCCCCACCGGGGGCAGAAAACCCTCAGGTCAACGAGGGCCCCCTGGGCAACGAGCTCCTACAACCGGGGAGGACAAGTGCGAGGACGAAAGCGTACCGATAGGCGACGACTGCGGCGGGGTCAGCTGACCAGGCCTTGTTCAACCCGCGCCCGCCCAACACCCCCCCCCCCCCCTGCCAATCTGCCGTGCGAGTGAGCTTTCAGAGCCCGCCACGTACCAAGAGGCTACGGACTCACCCTACAGTGCAAACTGACTGTATGCGATGGACCAGGAGCACTCCGGGCTCCAATGGGCGGGAACTTTTTTCGGAGTCGCGTAGCAGCTAAAAGGCGGGATCGTGGTGTCGGCCAAGTGGGTCTTCAGGTGGAAGTCAGATGAGACCGGTAAGGTAGTGAAGGCGAAAGCACGGCTAGTAGCTAGAGGATTTAGCCAACGCCCGGGAGTTGACTACAATGAGACTTTTGACCCAATCCCCGCCGCGCCTTGCGTTCGTTTGATGGCGGCCATTGCATGCGAGTTGCAGTTAGACCTATGCCATTTTGACGTACAACAGGCTTTTGTCCAGGCCGAGCTGAGATAAGTAACCCTAACCCTAACCCTAACCCTTTGTCCATTTCCAGCGTCGTGGTACCTGGTATGGTACCAAACGTGATACCACCTCGGTACGTAGCTTGTATTTCTGTCTAAGCCAAAACCGGGGATGGTAGCCGCCCATCCCCCGTTAAAACACCGTTTTTTTCCCCCCCGTCCTCTCTTGGTCGTACGAATACGTAATCATGTCTCTTTGTCAATAGTCAGCGTCATATGGTGCCAAACGTGACATATGTAGCTTATATTCCTGGCTAACCCAATGTAGCCTATATTTCGGGACAGAGTGGTGTATGGTAAAAAATATAAGCTCGATATGGAATTGAGGCCATGCGGTACTGCTATCTATCATAAACAACCGAAGAATCATTATATACGAAGTATACATGCTAGGCAAGCAATTAATATATAGGGCAACTATCAGGTATCAGGTACCAGGTATAAATTATTTGGATACGTAGTGACTGGTGGCACAAAAAAACATGTTACCAGAGACAACCGTCATTACAAACCCCCGTACTCGCACAATTTGAAGGGCAGCAAATGCATGTATACCGGGTACCATACGATGAGGACACGTGGCCAAGCTGAAACTCGTCACAACATGTATGTCAACGTACGCACGCAAAGTCTAAGCACGGTTGAGCTGACGTTGTGATAATTTTTAGCTGGACAAGAAAACAAACGCTATGATGTCTTTAACGTAAAGTACAATAGTAATAATCGACGTTGTTAGGTTATTATTTGTTATTTATGTGCCAAGGGGGGGAGGGTCTTTGTCCACACGTCCGTGTGCTTCCCGCAAAGTACCGTCCGTGTGTGGGATTTGGTCTTAATAACGGATGCCGTGTAGAATGTTGAGTGTGGCGGCAGGTGGTGTCATCTGGGATGTCATCTGGGACGATTACGTACGAGAAAGGTACATACAGTCATAACATAGCATATACAAGGTAGGTACCAGACGGTCCGCGCGGTCGGCAATCTGATCAACGTCATCGATATTTCATATTGCTCTTCAGGACTGTTAGCCGCATTTTCTAAATCGTTGTCGGCTGCCACGTAGTGCTGGACAATTAATGTTGGCACAAACACCATGACCACGGTAAAACGGAGTGACCAGCGTTGTGAAGAAAGACAGCAACAAAAAACGTGCACCGTATAATATCTACACTAGGGTACCCTGGTGGTCGCCTCGTCTAAACCCAGCGTTTTCGACCTCATCGTTCCGTTCTCTGCACAACAAGCAAATCTCAAGCGCATACCAGTACATGCATGTTTTTTTGCAAGCCAGCGAATGGTGGCGTGGATGATGACAAAATCCGCCAGCATCAGAAACGTGACAATTTGCTACGACTCAAGAGTCCATGCAAGCCATGGAGCATTCAAGAACAGCCGCCTTTTGGTTCTGCAGAAGAGTTTCACGCCAAACCACCAGAGGCACGCGTGCACCATGCCCCGCAAATAATGCCCGATGTAGTTGGTGCTATGTGGGCATACGTCAGCAGCTTATTAGAAATATACATTGTCTGATGACGCATCCCGAAAGAAAGAGAAGAAATATACAAATGTCAGCAAATGGTCTCGCCGCCCTTGGGCACGTTCACTCTCCCGCCGCTATTAAATACTTGGTGTATCTGACAGCACTTAGTTTAAGCCCCCCCGCCCCACCCTTGCCGCATCGAACCCGGTATCTCTATGTAACCGCAAGCACTTGATGCCGCAGTAGACGAACTGAAACTTATGGAAATATTCGCCCTCTATCGGCTCAAACCGCGTCTGGCACCACGAGCACAGCAAGTAATCTTTCGGCGCCTCGACCGGCGGGGGCGGGGTGTACCAGTCGAGAATTTGCAGCATGTTGCCTCTCGTCATCGACGATATGTCGCCCGCGCTCACTCCAAGTCGCTGTAGGCGTACGGGGACAGTGCGCAACGCGTGGCTGTATCCGTGGCCTCCAAACCTGCACGCGGCAAACGGCATCATCATCGTTATTGATGTTTTTCGGGGGGAGTTAAGGACAATACCACACGACGCGCGCTACGATAGCGGTAGCACTTTGCGGCTTTTCAGTTTCTGAATGATGGGGCTCCTTAACCCAAAATCGTCGGAATGCCATTCTTGTTTTGCAATATGACTTTTTTGTACACCTAGGCCATAGGTTTTGTTGATCGGGTTGCACTTTCATTCTTCTCCAAATCAGTTTTTGGGTGAGGTTAAGAGCTCCTCAAGTGAGGAGCCCGAGAAACAATGATATCATTCACCTCTTATCATAGCAATAGCATGTGTCACACGCCGGACGAAGGGAGCGCACAAGGGACAAGTGATGCATCATGGTGGAGCCAAAAACAGGCTTTTCGGGAACAGATTTTTTAGCGGGTCATTGGTCCTTCTTCCTAACCGCCCACAACGAATCACGAATCATGGAGAAAAAATCGGTCGTAAAGCCCTGCGGCATTGCAGCAGGCAAGCGGATTTTTGCCCGATCGTAGAGAAACTCCAACTTTAGAAGCAACCTACAGAGACAGTAGTACAGTACCTGGAGAGATGGGTGCGACGAGACACCCCCTGGGAGATGACGAGTCGGTCTGCAAACCCCAGCCGTGCTAGCTCCGCAATCCGCAAGGCGCTCTCCTCGTCCGAAGGGTAGTACTCCGGCCCAGGCAGCCACTCCACCCTCCCGAAGCAGTCGAAGCACAGCACCACACCCTTCTCCAACATCGCCACTTGGCATGAAAGAGATTGACCGATGCCCCCGTGCATTCCGGCCAAAATGAGTTTCTTACCCGTAGCTGAACCGTCTCCCCAGTGAGCTGTAGCAACGGAGACCGCTGATTTGACACGTTCCCACGCGGCAAAGTGAGAACAAACAACCATCAGAGGCGCGCCCGTAGCCTTCTGCGCCAGTGCCGCCCCTTCCAACGCCCTAACCGTCTCTCCAAAAGTTTCTGCTTGCTGTACTGGCAGCGGCGCTCCCTTGCCGGAACTCTCATCGAGGGCGATGACGAGAAACCCGGCCTGTATTCTACCTGTCGGGGTGGCGGCCACCGAAGTGCTGGGGGCTAGTACGGCTGCGGTGGGATCTACATGCTCTCCAAACAGAAGCTGCAGTTCCAATTCCTTGCCGATGGACTCTGCTGACGGCTGTTGAGTGGTGTTATCCGCCTGCGTTGGTAGCAAGGATCGGGTCGGCAGAAGGGATGTTTTGATTACTCTAATGGTTGGGAGTTCGCTTAAAAGCGGGAGGGGGGGGGGCGGGGGTCACCCGGGGATACAATGCAGGGGTTTTCTATAGAAGATGTGTATATCGGGATTGCCTGGCTTTTTTTTGTAATGAGGATTCAAAGAATCCTCTTCTAAATGGGTCGCACACACACAGGAGTAGGCGCACACGCAAGAAAGTTGGGTAAAACATCGGAAAAAAAAGTTTGAGGATGTCGATATTTATTTTTTTCCAAAATTGACATATGTATGTATGTATGTACAAGGCGCTTCGCTCCGCGGGCGGCATCCGCCCGCTACGCTAGCTCAGATAGACCAAATAAACGCGAAGCGGACAGGAGGTCCTTGGTTTAGAGCAACTTGCGACTTGAAAATGCCAAGAGCTCAACGCTC
>JAYJMJ010000168.1:128821-140606 GCA_036873875.1 Laminaria ephemera | reverse complement strand
AGAGGCCATGGGCCAAAACACTGACAGGGCAGGGATTTTCGGAGATTCCTTCGTAGATCTCAACGTCAAGGCTTCGCACAGGCGCTACGGCGCTGAACGGGCGGATCCTCTGACGCCGGGCGCTTCAGGCGAGGAGGGGGCACGCCCCGGTGAAGAACCCGCGCGGAAAAGCGGTCAGAGGGAGGAGAGAAAAAAGGGTCAGATCCGCCTGAGGACTATGACAGGTATATTTATATATCAATCGTTTCGCGCTCACGATTAACGATCAATCATCAATATTGAATGTGAATTATCAATCAATCATCAACGTGTTGATGTGAGAAACGTTTTTCTACGTACCTGGTAGTAATTACTAATACGCCGGCGTCGCCTCCCCGGTGGTTCAATAGTAAGGCGCGTAACTATTGAGTGAGGTCGACGTCGTAGGTTCGAATCTCACAAGGGACTCCTTACAAATCGACAGGCTGAAAGCGCGAGAGCGTGAGTTGGCGAAAATCGATGCAAATCAACGACCGAGCCTAAAAAGCTGAAAAGTGAGAATGCCGAAACCTATGCGCGATAAAAAGGAAGCCAAGTGCCAGGGGGGAGAAGGGAAGACGCCAGGACCTGTCTGTGACCACGGACCACGGCTTGTTGTCCAGAACGTCGCTCAGGGTAAAACCTCTTACGAGTTCAGCTGGAAAGTAAAAGCAACTGATTGATGATCTAAAAAAAAAAAACTATTAGAATGCTACGTAGTATACAGCAGCGAGTGTACAGTGCACAGTACCCGAAGACACATCATCATCCCAATCGCCGATCATCACACATCAGGTCGGCTTTAGGTTGTATTTCGGCGTCAGGTCGCGTTTATGTTGTACCGGTACCTGGTATTTTGACCTGGTATTTCGGTGCTCTGTGTTGCAGTATAAATACCACCCGTTTGTGCAGGGGTGGGAACTTATGAGATGAGGAGATCCGGGGAACCGAATCTTGCGAACGCATCGTGCTAGTATTAATACTACTACACGTGGCCCGCAGCACTTCAGAGCCACGGATCACAGCAGTAGTATTACCTAGCTCGCCCAGCTCTTTACAAAGGCATCGATGCATTGTAAGTACGAGCAGCGAGCTCAAAGTACGTGCTTCACAACTTTTTACAGCGTCCAATCATTCGTTGGGTCCAGCCCTTGTAGTGACCTTCTGCCGTGTGTGGTTGATCGTTGATCGGTATGTTGAACCTTGGCATCTATCTTCCCGCATTATTACCCGGAGCGGCGGGGGCACCATCGATATTCCAGGAGCGGTGCCAAGATGATGGGCTGACACTTGCAGCCTTGCCAGCAAGCCCAAGCGCGCCTATATCTACGGGGGTTGCGGGAGACGGGGGAGGGTTGCCTTCGACGGAAGCGAGGAGAATGTCCGGGAGCAGGGTTAGGATCTTACCGGAAGAAAGGCGACGCATTATTAGCATATCCCAGGTATGTAACCGCAGATGAACGATGGTAGGTAGCATTACAATGGCATGGGGATAGCGAAAGTACGTGGAATAACAGAACGTTAGGGGTTAGGGCCCATCCTTATCCACACTTTGGGCCTTTGGGATTCAGAGATAGCTCTTTTCACCAGCCTATTGCAGCAGCTGATTGACGGTGCAGGCGCGCAGCAGTACAAGCGAGATCGCAGCATTATGCTGCGCCCGTGTCGTACAGCTCCTTGCATTGTTGTTCGGATCAAAACATATCACCCCCAGACTAACCAAGCAGTGGCCGATGCTGTAATCGTCGTTTCTACCAGGTAGTCGATAGTTTTCCCCTCTCAAGTCCCAAAAGGGTTAATCAACGCCACCGGAATGACGCAGGAGATGAAGCGTAATGTGTCTTCGCGCGTCATTCATGAAAACAACGTGTAACTCCGCAGTCCAAGAGCCCTTTTGGCACTGAGCGAGAAATAAATTCGTTTTCGTCTGAAGTGCTATTAATAGGCGTAGCGAATCGCGAACGGCACCCCGACAAACACTAAACAGCCAAATACAACATGGGTGACCACTTGCGAGCCATGCAGTGTGAATATTCCTCGTACCTTTGCTGTTTTGCCTGATTTGCCTCACAACATTCGCCAACGCGCAGCTCGTCGATTATGGTCATGCTGGTCTTTAAGCGAAACTGAAGCCCCTCGAACAAAACACCGTTCAGCGTATTCACAGTTACCATATCTAGCTAGCTACACCAACCCGCGTGACCTCGAACAAGCAACCAGGCCACTCCAGGGCCGCATTATCCCAACCTTAACAAGCTATCTGGACATTCGTCCATTTAAAAACCTGGAAAATTCGCCCAAAGATATTTTAGTTAGTTTAGTATACCCAATAAATCCACAAAGCAAAGTGCATCCCCTTCGCGAGACCAAGGATCGCGCGTCGTGTTGCCGGCAAAGACATCGCCACGTAGTGCGCACGATTATTTAGCAAGGCGAGCGACATCAGAGACATTGTTAGAGCCTGGCGAGCTCCCGGGCGAGCTCAACGGCGACCTTGCACCCGTCATACACCCCGATGCTCAAGTTCTTGATGATCTGCCTGTTCATGCTCATGAAGAGGTCAGGCCGTACGGGGGAGCACAGCCTTTCCACGTGGAGCGCAGCATCCTGGGGAAAAAATTACAAGGGGCGGGAGAAAGGGGGGGGGGGGGGTTGGCAGGGGAAGCGTACTCACACTTGGCGTGAGTGGAGGTTTGTAGCATCAAACATTGTCTGCGAGCGCGCCGAGTTGGTTGGAAATCACACGGTTCACACCTTGCGCTGAGGCAATGCTCTCCGTCGTGGAACCTCTATGTTGCCATATTCGTCCTAATATGCACCCTGTGCCTAAGCGGATCCGTAAAATCACGCTCCGGTAGACGTGCGCGAAGCAAAACACGAGCCAAATCGCACTTTTTCATCCAGGCGACCGAGGAATTCCGTGTGAAGCACAACAGTCCCCTTTCTCTCATGTTTCAAAGCGGTGCTCCTGTAGTCTACTCCTGCAGTCTACTACCTGTACTATGAATAGGCCTACTAGTACAGTATTAACAGTGTTTCGTTTGAAACGCCCACCTCCAGAGTGCGCGCCTCGGGAGTTCCATCCCCGATCTCCGCCTGCGCACAACAACGATCAACCGCAGACAACGACGACGGCGTGGTTCAATGAATTCCACCGTCACTTCCTACAGACACATTGCATACCGTAGCAAGGTTAAAAAGTTCCGTACACGTCGAAATGGTAACCCATGTCAGATTCGGGTCACCCACGGCTCTTTCGTGTGGCCACCCTGATCGGAACCCACCAAATACCATATAAGACGCGGGGCTTGCTGATACGGTTCGATGCGCTTGTTCCCAGCATCTCCCGCGATACGCGCGAGTTCGCGCGCCTCAGCAGTCCGTCGACCAATGAAGTACAGTATTTTACGTGCACGCATCTGGTGGTGCTCTGAGAGGCAGGCGCGGATACAAGATGTCTGTAATCTCACCGCCCGCGTTGCCGAGTGCGCCTCGTGGTCACCGACCCTGCGGATCATCAGCTTCGGCAGAGGGTAGAAGGCCAGCTCGGAGGGCTTGCAGCACAAGATGTCTGCCACCGGTACCTGTCGTCGACCGTGCACAAACAAGCGCAACAAAAGCAAAAAAACGCATAAGGCGTGTCACATCCTATTCGTCCTGCGCAACCCAGCATTCGACGCCCCTGGATCGTGCCGCTCGCTGGGACACTCGAACGCGCAAAAGTTTTGAGGCGATCGTCAACGACGACGTCAAAAACAGCGCCACGCCAATCTCACAGTAGATAGATGCGCTCGCTCAAATGTACTGTCAACATTTCGGCGCGGCGAAAGGCACAATCGCAGTACCACGGTTGGCGTTCCAGCTGGCCGATACTCCTGTGTTACAGTGACTTTGCGACTGCGCGGTACAGGGCCAACCCACACGCTTACGAAAGAAAGTTGTCGGTTCTCACCAAGAGGTCGGTAGCGGACACGGCGGGGAAGTAGTCGTCGAACGCGAACAGGATCACCGGGGGCAGTCCTTGCTCGGCGGCCAACACCCTATTGGGTCGGGGGTTGAGGGTTTGTCGCTGGTGAGGTGGGCCATCATCACTGCAGCGAGTACACCAAGGCACGCGAGCGCCTGCATCTACTCTGTACTAATACCGTTAACCTACCTAACGCTTGAATACCAAACCCACCCTTACGGTACCACATATGGCATGTCCGGTTCATTGACATGTACGCCGTTTCAACGAAGTGACTTGCACAAGCTTGTATCGGGATCAGACCA
Organism: Laminaria ephemera; assembly: GCA_036873875.1. Taxonomy (NCBI): domain Eukaryota; class Phaeophyceae; order Laminariales; family Laminariaceae; genus Laminaria; species Laminaria ephemera. The sequence continues at coordinate 136,316 of JAYJMJ010000168.1, read as the reverse complement.
TAATCCCCAACGCAATATCGTACACTACAAGGGACGGCAAGCAAGGGCTGCCCAGTATGCAGTACATAGAAGTTTTAATCAACATACTTGAATTTGTCAGACTTGAACGTCTTGCAAGGATACGCCAAAGGCACGACGCCTGACGCCCCACCTCTCCATGAAGTCTTCGCCATCCTCGTCGTCATCCGCCTCCTGGGCGACGTGCAGGCGAGCGATCAGATCCTTCATCTCTTCGAATTCGGTGACCACCTGCCGCGACAGACAAAATAAACACAAAAGTAAGACCCCCGCGAAATATCCCCGCCAGCTTGGTCCTCGGGTCAGACCAATCGCTGCTCACGCCGCTCATCGCTTCTACAATCCTTGGTACCCTCCACCGAGGTAAAATATCAAACGTCGGAGCAGAAAAACACCCAACCAACAAAGTCTGGCGCAACTTGGAATATCCACAAGCAAATTATACAGTAGTTTATCCAAAACGACGGAGACATACTTTTTGGGGTTTTGCGTTCATCTTCGTGCCAAACGCGTACGGTGCCAGGCTAAGCAAGTCGCCGGATCTGCAAAACACAGGAAACCTATTTGGCAGTCAGGGCCCTCACGAATCTCCAACGAGTCAACCCACACGTTTGCTTGGGGTCTGCCACCAAAGACAACGCGCGACTAAGGCCAAAATCGGCCACGTTCGGCGGCATTACGTCGACCAACAGCGTGTGACGAACCTCATGACGAGAGCTGCGGCTCCGTATTAATCTGGACTTCCAACCGAGCAGGGTTTGCCTGCTCCAGAGAGACTGTCATTCGAAGACAAGTGCGTCGCCGCTTTTACCCTTAACTCTCACGTTGTACCTGTTCATACTGGCCGGAATTAGAAATACCACGACCCTGCCGCTGCCTGATATTTTCAGCATCCAGACCGATTGTGCATCATCCTTTTACCCATACACTTCCTGGTCCTGTGACCTAACTCCCAGAGAAAGAGCGTGTCCTCGGGAAAAAATGCCACGTGGTGGGCTCTGTGACACCTACTCCCAGATCGACTCGCCTTGAAATCGACGCCCATTTTCTTGAGGCACTTCTTGAGAGACTCTTGCATATTGGCGTGGTCACCGGCGTTAAGAAGGAGTCGCACGCGTCCGTCCTTCAGCGGCTCCATCAAGTTTTGGACGAAGCCTGCGATATCACAAAACAAAGGAGAAGAAGGGAAGATGATAAGAGGTGTGCGGGGGAGTAATATACTGCTGTGGCATCGTAGGGTGGGTCGTCACGATCGCAATTCCAAAAATCATGAGCGAAGCACAACCCACCAGGCCACGGGCAAAGTAGTACACGAGCGCACGTCTATGTACCCACTGCAACTGTACCGTGCCTACTTATATCACGGCAAAAGTGGTCGTTGAGACAAACTACCCCACGAAACGATTTTTCAAAGGCGTCGAGCGTGAGTGCCTTGGCCATTAACAAGTAACGTCGTCCTATCATCGCGTTCAGAAAAAACTCAACCATCACCGACGCCCCCCCTCTGACCCTTACGAGTAACGAGAAGCGTCGGTCCCTTGCGGCCCTTTCCGGGTGCACAGAATAAAAAGCCAGCAACTCTATACGCCTTGGCATTTTGTCAGGCTGTGCATGCTATGTTGTAAACAGCACAGGGGCCCAAAAACAAACAACGCACTCCGCCGTGTCCCCCGCTCGAGCGTGCGATACTAGAGCCGCGCTCCTCCAGAGTTCTCGGCGTACCTGAAACGAACTTCCTCTGGGCGCCGGCACCTCCAACCGGAACCAGGAGACGCCTCGGGCTCACCCCAGAAGCAGCGCGAGCCATGCGTGATCTAGCGCGGGAGTGTACAAAGAGTAGAGGCGTCGGTATCTTGGGATGTGAAAACGGGGTAATTGGCCAGGCAGGCCCGCCGAGAAGAAGCGGCCAAAAAAGGCAAAATACGACGCCTTATCGCCGCGAAATTCGACGCGAAAACAAAAGAGCCAGGTGGCTAGACTAGCCCCCACAAGCTGAAAGGCAGGGGCGAGGAATTTGGCAGACAGGAGGCCTCGTATACTCAAGCGAGGCTGACCTCTCGCAAGGAAGGCGTACGGTGTGCTTGAAAGCGATCCCCGCCCGACGCCGTCATTCGTCCCCGCGTACGAATCTAAGTGCCTTCTTTGGGAAACCCGAGGAGAAATGGCAAGCCAACACGGTGTCCCACTTCATAACTTTTTACTCGGTGCCCTTGGAGCACAGAGGTCGTAGCTTTTCGTGCGGGGAGTTGCACGCGGATGTATCGAAAACCTCCCATGGTTGGGCATCCTACGCTCCCTCCCTCCCCCCTACAACACGGGATTCTGGCCAAACCAACGCTTTTTACCGTACACGTTCCCTGCACGTTGCCAGCAGCGTGGCAACAGTGACTGCCGTATCTATCAAAAAGCCAACCCAAGCGCGGTAAATCGATACCGAAACTCAGCCACCCCGGAGCTCCTTTGCGCTCGCTCAAGGTACGATCGCGATTGGCTCACTTGCAATCCTGCTCAATGGTCTCGTGGACGCCCTTGGGAACCCAGTGACCCGCCAGACGGACCTGTCAATGCCGTCGAAAGGCGAAGAGGACAAGAGTTTGACCGCACCCCATCCCGCGCTGAGTTACTTGTCACAAGGTTTGGTAGGTTCACTGAAATGATCAACACTGCGATAAACCTCAAACAATTAATAAACCAGGCATATTCCTGTTGGAAAAAAGCCTTGTGGCCTGAATCATTCTCATGATTGCGCTCCCTCCGGCGGCGGTTATAACATCGGGGGCCAGGGTGGGGGTAGGAATACTGGGGGGGGGGAGGGAGGGCCGAGAAAGCACACGAGGGCATTGGACTCATGTGATAACCAAAGCGTGCGGGTTGGGGGCGGTGTCACAGCAAGCCGAAGCGATCGACGAATCGCGTCATCTCAGGTGCACTCGTCACGCCACACCACACCATAACACAACACACCGCACACCGCGGCGTCGCGTCGCTCAAGGCGAAAAGAAGCACGCCCTCCGCTACCGCAGACAACCCCGCAACATGGATCAGTCGGCGCGACAAACGCAAGCTAAAGTACACTATAATAGAGCACATAAACTACACTTACAGCACAGCACACGAACTACACCACAGTACAGCGCACAAACTACACTACAGTACAGTACAGCACACAAAACTACGATACAGTACAGGGCACAATCCATACCTGGTCGGGCGGAACCCCCTTCCTGAGGAGCGCCTCGTAGTTGGCCGGCCCCTGCACTAAGTTGATGGCGCCTGGGACTACGACGAACCACTGAGCCCAGTTGTCGATCACCAGATTGATCACGTGTCTGATCCGCAACGACGCGACGGAGAAAGAAATAAAAGAGGCGTGTTTAGGGTGGGGGTACTTGGTGTTTGGGATGGCGGCGTGTTTAGGATGGAGGGGTTTTTGAGATGGAGGCGTGTTGGCACGGGAGCGTGTGTGGGTTGTCAGCGTGTGTGGGTTGTCAGCGTGTGTGGGATGAAGATGTGCTCGATCAACGCCCGCGGGTTCGGTTTACAGGGTCGCGCAAGGCGGGGGTTGGGTCGACGCGAGCGGGGACGCACGTCAGCGGCATTGACGCTGGGACTGGATCGTGATCCTTCCCTGCCTCAGCGTGCGCCACAGAGCGCCTTGTCAAGGATCAACGAGCGTGCCACCACAGAAACATCGACTTTTACATATTGCCTAAAAAGCGGCAAGCAAGCACACGAGCAAAAACTTCAAACCACTGCACAATCAGAGCATTATAGGTCGCGCGCGCCTGAACAACAGAGAGAAGAACCAACAGCCCAAACAGAAGTAAAATAGTTCAACTTGGTCGCGAACGAGTCCGACGTGCCGGTGCTTCGGCCAACAGTGAACATAAAACGAAAAAAAACAGGCTCGGTCAAAACAATCCCCATTGTCCTTCGCTGTTGCTCACTTGAACCCGCAGGCCACTGCAGTCATGCCCACAAGGGAGTGAGAGGTGATCACCGGGATGTCCTTGTCCAGGCCCATCATGAGAGGCTTCAGCTCTTCCGCCATCTGCCACGTATTCCTGCCTCAAGTAAACGGAGCCATGGCAAGGCCAGAATTAAAAGTGGACACCAGGAAACAACGGGCGCAAACTACGGTGAAAGGCATGGTGGGCACCAAGCGGGTGGCCGAAATGAAGCTATTCCTTCGCCAAATGCGGGGGCGCCTGGTCACACCCAAGGATCGGTTGAAAGACATAAAAACGTTGCTGCACTGGGCTGCTCTATTGTGTCCCTCCGTGTCCCTCTGTCTCTGTCTTTCTGTGTGTGCAAATGTATATATGCATGCCGGTCTGTACTCCTGTCTTAACTGCCTGTTTATACCTCCGATTCGCCCCCTCCCCCCCCCCTGTTCCCCCCGCCGGTGGAAAAAACGTCAGCAGCAACCGGAACGCACCCAACACCAAGAGCGGACACCCAACCGGCTGACTCGAGCGCTCACCACAATAGAAGGACCACTCTCAATGCCACCCCAGTTAGGCCGCCACAAACACCAACTCCGCATCTCCCCCCCCAAAAGCTTAACCCTTTTAGAAGCCACCCACGTTGTGGGGGACAACTACTTGGAATTACAGTAATTTCATTTTTGTAACAGGATCACGGTTAACGGCAACCTCCACCCATCCACCCATCCATGCTCCATCCATGTATCCTAGCCACCCTAGCATTCCACACCTCGGCATCGTAGACAGCAAGCTAACCCAGCATCTGAGGCCACAACGCGCCTAAGTCAGCCTCCTCAATGTCCCCACCGCGTACCTCCCCTCCCCCCACCTTCAGGCACGAACTGCGGGTACGTACAAAACGGACAACAAACCTGAGGGAGTTCTCGGCCCCTGAAAGGGTCAAGGCTCCCCAAAACTTCTCCGCGATGCCGCCGAGCTCGGACGCCAGGCGGGAGCCCCAGCTGTACCACCTTTAAGAGGATACAACCAAGAACAACGCCGAGCGGGTTACGGGAAAGGAGGGAGGCGAAGGGAGGGGAACGGGAGGGACGGGGAGGCGAGGCGAGGGGACGGGAGGGGAGGGGAGGGGAGGGGGCCGTGCCCAATCTGGGAAGATGACCAACCGAGCAAAAAATCACAAGACAGCAAAGCAAAAACAAAAACCTAGACCAATCACATGCATGCACAACACAAATATGCAAAACAGCGGCCACCAGTGGCAAGGCACGCACGCACGAATGCATGGCATCTGTACGCGGCGGCAATTCCTCACCTGTCGCCCGTCTTGATGATCTCCGCCTCCCTAGAGTTGATGTTTAGTAAATCATGGAAGTATGTCCCCATTCCCGCGTCCACGCCCCACGAGCTGGCGGCGTACGCTATGCGGTGGTGCCCAAACCCCATCCGGATGGTCCCGACAAAGATGGTTCCGCCGCGCGAAGCTCGAATGGCCAGGCGAGGCATAGCCCCGCTCCCCGCCGCCCCTCCCCTGAGCGAGATGGCGGTCGCCGTGGCGGCGTCGTAGTTAACGCGGAGCTTGTCGACGAAGGGGGAGGGCGTGGCTTCCAGCTCGATGGCAGGGCTGACGACGCGGTGAGACGACGTGGCCCCTAAGCCGGCGGCCAACCTTGGCGCGTAGTGGGCCAGGGTAGTCAATGACGCGGAAGGCGAGGGAATGGGGACGGGGGAGGGGTTATGACGAGTTTTCTTCATGGATCCGTGTGGGAGAGGAGATATGGTGGCCTGCAGGTAGGGCAAAGCAAGTCTTTGGGTGAGTGGGCTGTGTAGGACAGCGGCTACGGACAAACATGGTCGACAAACGCCAAAAGCGGAGCCCCGGTGGTTCGCACAATCAGCGCGGAGCTACATGCGATTAACCAGACATCAGACATGACACCGCGCAACCAAAAACGCCAGGAAACGGAAGCCATACGCCTCCATCAAGGTAATCCACCACCAACACCACCACCACTACCACCACCAATAAAACACGATTACTGTGACCGCGCGAACTAATTTTTTTTTCACAATGACACAACTAACGACTGGGCCAGCGCTCCAGTCCGGTATGCACAGCGCAAAAACACTCGCAGGATTGGCTTTGTCCTTATTTTTTCATTATATTTAACAACAACAACAACAACGGGGTGGCGGGGACGCACGTCTTGAAGGCGTGTGTCCCCGTCGGGAGCTCAGGCTTGGGGGAGAAGGAACAAGACAAATAAAATAATCGAAAGGATACCGTACGTAAAAATTGGGAGAAAAATTAGAACAAGACACGAACGCCGTGTGAACACAACAGCGGCGGCGGTGCGTGGGCGGCGGCGGTGTGGAAGAGGAACGACAACCCCAACAAACCAACAGCCTGCATCGGACAGGCAGGCAAAGTATTAGGCTGGCCCCGATCGTGCCATCGCTGCGCCGGCTCGCGAGGGTTCGTGGGGATCAAGAGGCAGGAGGGTGTCGCCGAAACGCGGCGGAACCTCGTTGTGGACGGAAATAGCGAGGCGAGGGTGGCTTTGGGGATTGAGAGCAGCTGCGGCGCAGGAGGAAAAGAGGACTGACCGGTTCGTGTGGATCGACGGATAAGAGAGAGGGGGAGGGGGTGGGATCTTGCTAGGTCGGTGATCTTGAGACAGCGAGATACGAGTTGAATTGCCTTTGTCACCCCGAGGTCCATTATTTGGCCAAAGATCTTCTTCTTGTAGCAATTCGGCCGGTAAATACCCTACCTTGTATAAATAGGATCGCACGTTGCGCCGCGTCCTATTTCTTCCTGGCTGTCTGCGTGAGGCACGGCTGTGTTGCTGGCGATATAACTTCATCCGCTGTTCGGACTGCTGTTGCAATACATACATACGCGAGACGAAAGGCAAAGAACGAGCGTAAACGATACGAATATACCATAGAACTACTGCACAAGTCGCAGTCCAGGGCAGTTTTAGGAGGGACGCGGTTTGGAACGGCAGTTGGGGTCTTGGAGGGGAAGCTATTATTGTGCCACAGGCATACCACTGTTGGCACAACTGACTATTAATAATACCTACATACCCATTTCATTTTGTGTTGTGAGGGGCAGGCAGCCGTTGCAAACCCGTCCTATCCGCGAAGAACGTACTTGCAGTCACTCGTAGTATATTGCTTGCTCACAGCTCTATAGGAAAGGTCAAAGTTCTGCCGCGAGCGAGCTACAGTAGTAGTACGGTAGTTGTACTGTAGTACAGTAGTAGGTACAGTAGTACGCGTAACAATAGCATCAGTGATATTATGCGCCTCCTCCTGCTGTTGTTATTTAGTGTGATTATAGCGTGTGGATGATAACAAGAGTGGCGACCTGTATCACCTACTGTGGGACGGAAAGGTTGTTGAGGGCGGAAGGGTCGATAAGTGCAGAGCTACAGAAAGAGCGAAACAGCGGGGACTCTCTCCTTGCTACGACCGATAGCAGTATTAGGCAGCATTACCGCACAACCTTCTGCGCGTTGAAACAT
>JAYJMJ010000168.1:94946-108324 GCA_036873875.1 Laminaria ephemera | reverse complement strand
ATACCTGCTGCTGCTGCATCTAACTACCGCTGTCCCATTAGTCACAACGATTCATTTTTTTTGTTAAGCATGATTTGTGGGAGGTCGGGTGGTCAGGCGGGACATGTAAATATTGACGCGTGAGGGTGGAAAACAGTTCTTATTCGATTTGGCGCCGTCTCAAATTGGAAACTAGATTCGCTCGGAATGTGTATTATTTGTCACGGCCCCAACCGTTGCTTCAAGTGTGTCGCTGGGACACGCGTCGCGCATGTTGAGGATCCGCACTATACATCTGGAAATTGTTTCACACTTCTAGAACAATCTGTGATTCTGCCAGACAATCCTCCTGATGCGACAGGTTTGTACTTTGCACCCCGCCTGGTAAACCCGTTTCCACACATGCACAAACTTCATCAGGCAATCATGCGATTCGTTGACCTTGTATTGTTCTGGCCTGACGGCTCAATCGGCTTCCAACCTACGTGGTATCTACTAGAGGGCCCACTTGTCATGCGTTGACCAGTAACCTCGGCGTTAATGTCTGCAGTACAAGAGGTTTGCGACGAAGACATATGAGAGCCCCACACTGCCGCTTCACACGGTTCCGCCACCAAACTTGTGGTCCTAGAGTTTGAAGGCTATGCAGGTAGACACAAAAAATGTTCCATAATCACATCACGTTGTCTTCAAACAACGCCAGTCGTCTACATAACCGAGCGAGCATTCGATTTCTATTCTGGCGAATAAAACATCCGAACACCCTGCTTGTTCACCCACATTTGTTGATCACATTTGTTTTTCTTTTTTTTTGCTTATCCCATTTATTATCTTCGCAATTTTTCTTTCTCCTTCTCCCTCCCTAGTCGTAACTCAGATCCGGGGTAACTAAGCAGGCTCTTCTCCCCCCCTCCTCACTACGGTACGCTCCTCAATTTTTATCGAGACAAGAATTCGGCACTTTCTTCCCGCGTCGACTCGAGTCGAATTGTGCTTACCCACGCTATGAAGCGCTCTCGGCAGTTGGTGTCTCTAGAATAAAAATCTCCATACCGAGATTCGAACCCCTGACTCCAACCTAAGTAGTATTCGGGGTTAACCACTTGACCACCGGGGCGACCGGGTATGAAATGCTGGCCGTAAACGCGGCCTTAAAATCGGTGCTCTTGCCCACTGGCTCTAATGTCGTCGATTAACGCCCATTTCGTGACTCCCACACGCATATTATCTTGGCGAGATATTCAGGGTATGTACTGGCTTGAACCTGTGCGGTATACCTGGTAGACTACATGGTATGTAAGCTGGTTGCAAGTGTCAACCGAGTTGGTGGCTGTGGCCTTGCCCTACCCGGTTCAGAAAGAGCTCGCCTACCTCTGTCCAGTTGGCTCGGTGACAAGCTATGAAATTTTAAACCTCTCAATACCGCTCGAAATGACCCAATAAATTCATTCGGCAGAACGCGGACAGGTGGCCATGCGTAACTGCTGTCTGTTTTAGTTGTGGACGATGGTGGTAATGTTTTGAACGTGCAGGTGCAGAGACTGGTACTCTTGGCGGCGTTGATGGTGTTGGGACAATATGTTCAATTGCCACACTGGACATTTGTTTAAACCATCTTCCACATACCGCCTGCTCGTTAGCGCCTGCTGATGAACCACTTCGAGGCGTTTGTTCAATTTGGGGGCTCTTCCTGGTGCGTGGGTAGAGGGTGCCATCGAAGCCATACAATGGCGATGCAAGGACGTATTTACTTGGGCGCAAACAGAATTTGTACTGAGTGCAGTTTGCAGATATATCTAATCACGGATATTGTATATCTCCATCAGACGGATACAAGTATACCAGGGATCCTGAATGAGTCTGGGTCCAAGGGCATTGTATGTACGGCAAACCGGTCGCGTTCAATATTCGTCCAGACTCATCGAGTACAGAATACGGTGAAAACGTATAAATCAGAAACAGCATGTCTATGGAGTTCCACTGGTGGATTCGCACAACGACCCCCTGATCTCCCATAAGCAATTGAACGTAACGATGTATCCGTACCGATACATTTATTGGGTTGAATGTCTTCAATCATGTCTTCAATCGAAATAGTTAGCTGTGCTTTTTCAATAAGCAAAACGACCATGACAAGGTAGAGTGCTGATGGACTACGCTCCCTTTAGATGTTCTTTACAGAACGATGCACCATCTCCAGGAGTGTTTCAGCTCGACATGACGCCCGTTCGCTGTTATCTGTGCCCACGTTTTTTCCTGATTTACTAGAGCAGGTGATTCACGTACACATCCTGCTGCAGCAATGCCGCGGTGCTGCCACGATCCCTGCAACAAACAGCCAAGCTTCAATTTCGAGGGATACACCGTACCGATCTACTGCAAGCAACATGCCGAGGACGGCATGGCTAACGTTCGCAACAGGCGGTGCTCGCATGACGGCTGCACGAAGACAGCGAGCTTCAATATGGCAGGTGTCAAGATAGCGGCGGCGTACTGCAAGCAGCATGCTAGAGAAGGCATGGTTGACGTTCGCAGTACGCGCTGCCCGATTGCCTCCTGCAATAAGCAGGCAAACTTCAATGTTGAAGGCAGCAAGACGGCGCTGTACTGCAAAAACCATGCTGAGGACGGCATGGTGAACGTTCGGGCCAGGCGTTGTTCGCATGATGCCTGCACGAAGCGGCCGACGCGCAACTTCGAGGGCAGCACAATCCCGGTTTCATGCAAGCAGCATGCCAACGAGGGCATGGTTGACGTTTGCAGTCATAGACCTTGTTCCCATGACTCTTGCACTAATTGGCCCAGCTGGGGTGTTCCAACAGACGGTGCACCCACTGTATGTCCCCGCCATAAGAGTGATATATTGGGTGGCCATGCGATCAATTACAGAGCCACGTGCAAAGTGGTAAATTGCCTAAAGCTAGCGAGATGGGGGCTCAGCGGCGAGCAGCCTACCCACTGCCCCGAACACGGCCCTTTCGAGGACGGTCTCACTTGCACGGTTGTGACCATTCGCAATAAGAGAGGTTATCCCAGCGGACCAACCAGTTCCGCAAGTAGCCATTCGTCTCGCGTAAAGACTGAGTGATGTTTTTCAAGTATGTTTGTCTGAATCGAGATATGGAGTTTGATGTTATACACCCCCATCTAACTTTCGACAACGATACGTGCGGTCTTTGCTATTTGTAGTCGGCGTTACCTGTGCGTGTGCACGGCCTTCGTTGGTGGTTGCCATAAGTACCATTTCCTCCGTCCGCTTTGCTATTATCGTAACTTCGAACCCCAAAGAAATCTGCTGGGGGGGGTGGCGCGAACAGCTTATTTCCTATGTACTGCCTGCAGTGGGAATTTTGGTTGGCAGTGTGTGTTTGGGAGGGTCAAAGAAAAGACTCTCGGGGGGGGGGTCCGGGGTTCCAAACTTTTCAGTCCGTGAAATATGTATTTTTTGAGCAGCACACATGACGGCCGAGCTGAACGATGTGTTGAAGCCGACGGTCTTTTTTTGTGTAAAAGAGGCACTTGACGGGGCGGACGAAAAAATATTATTTTGATGTCCCGGCTCTTTGGTGTAGATCGACGACGGAGATTGCGGGGAAAACGTTTTCATCGAGGGACGGCGGCTATCAAAGCCCCGATAGGGAGTGTCCTTTCAGGGACTCTATTTTCAGCACCTCAAACCACTCGCGCGAGTGGCTACCCCCCATGTTTGGGTTGTTCATTTTCGCGATATGCACGACGATGGAGTGATTGGTACGTATTTTTATGTATGTTTTTGACTGAGATACAGAGCCCCTCGCACAAGCGAGTGGTTCTATATCGGCCTTGAAAAGGCCGGTACGCCCCCATGCTGATACCATGGTCCTGAGTGTTCTCAAGGGTCGACTGTGCAAGGCGAAATCAATAAGACGTGGGCTCGAGGTGACTGTCGAGAATGCAGCCGTCGAGGTTGAAATGTTTAGGTCCCATACGCGTACATTTTGTTGTGGTAACAATCAACCTTTTTTGTACGCCTCAGAACATGGGATGGAGCGTAGCTTATTTTAAACAAAATCTTGCTCTGTCGGCAGTGTGTGGGCGTTACGCAGTTTGAACCCAGATCTCACGGGCAGTGTCGTCTGTGTGCTGAACTTTCGATGCCACTGCAATGCTTTTGTATATCAGCTGTATGCGGCATCCATATTGAACACTCGATAAAACCTTGTGTGTACTGGAACGGTGCTACCAATTAATCAACGCTATACCCCCGTCTTCTACTATGATGTGGATGTGCGACAGGGCAACGACTTCGCATCTAGTTCGACAGTTGCAAGATGTGAAGTTCATGTACCTAAATCCGCCCTTTTTTATAAAAAATCCTCAAACATCAGTGTTCTGTTTACTGTGGCGCGATTTTATCTTTCCTCCTCGAAGCATCAGTGCCCCATTAACCGTAACTCGGTTTGTTTTACACTGAAACCTGTTTAGCATGTTACCGGTGCTACGACCTTTAATTAGAAGAGCAGATATTCCACAACTTCAATTCGCCCAAAACGTTGCGAGTGACTGCGTGTTTGAGGGGAATACCGCGTACGATTCACGATGTTGATCTCTTGCTATTGGCAGTGTCAGGGACAGGGAATATCAGCGACACCGCATGTCGCCATGTCTACGGCATACTAGTACTGTAGTATATTCCTTTTGTGTGTATTGGCGATTCTACACTCCTCGTAAGCGACTAAATTAAAACCTTAGGTTTCATCAACGTTGGAACCACACAGAGGTCCTGTAATTCTCCGATTGAATCATGTCCAGCCCTATTAGAATTATTATCATGTGCCCCGAGTTTCGTAGATCACTTCCTCGCACTCCTACCATATTGTGCACCCTTCATTTATCACCTCGTACGATGTCCCTGTCCATCGAACAATTGGAATGTCATTCTCAACCACGAAAACAATAGACTATCAGGTGTCTGTAAGGTTGGTCGTCAGGAACGCTATAGACACGTGCTACGAAGAGCTAGCTCTTTTTTGCTGAAAAGGTTTCCGATTGGCAGGCATCCTTAGCTCCAAATCGTCCGAATTTCATTATTTTGCAAGAATTTTCATTCTCTACCTAGGTCATTTGGTTGTTCTTCGGGTCATACTTTTATGCTTCTCCCCCATGTCAGTTTTGGGGAGAAGGATAGAGCTCCTCAAGTGAGGAGCCTCAGAAAAATAACGGCGCACCTCTACCGTACGTAGCCTTTGCCTGTGTTTGTGCGTGCGAATGGAGATATACTGGAAGCAGCCGAGCAAACATCAGCCGTGGGGTCGATTCGTGGAGGCGGCGGGGTGTAAGAAACATCCCAATCTCGGTTTTAAACCGTGTTCATTTAGCGTAGGCATCACAGTACATCAGTTGTGTCTCGCTGGACGGTGGTCCTCACACACCCAAACAAGGAATCTAATGTTCGAGCATGATTTTGTTGCTGGGTGGGATAATCCATGTTATGATTTCCACCTTAGAAACGTGACAGCTACCAATTCAAGGCGTTACCGGTACCGGTCTTCAGATACGCTGTTGCATGGGCGATATTTGACGAAGGTTAGCCGGACAAATGTCGTAAAATGTAGTAGGCTAATTAGAAAGAGGTGATCGCCGACCCACAGAAGGTTTTGAACCACAACCCGTAAGGGGGTCAGATGCGAATGGCGGGAGTCGACGTGGGAGTGTACGAATTGTCCAGTTCCTGAAAAGGCGTGGAGACAGGGGACAGCGACATTTTCCAATTGTCACTTCAGCCCCTTGTTTTCATTGTCCAACTGGAGGGTCGTTCCTCCACGTATTCAGTCAAACATTTAAAATATTGACCTAAGCATCTGTCCCTGCCCGAATCATTGGCTGCAGAAGCAGCCGAAGGAGCACTCAGACACCAATCGCCAAAACGCCGCTTCCGGCGCTTCTGTATTTTCACGTTCTTCGGGACAAAGCTTGCGCCTTGATTTGAGGGCGGAGGTTTTTCCTTTTCTCGTTTCTCGTTTAGTTTCTGCTTGTTCAAGGGGAGCGAAGGGAAGCGTGCGAGCGTGCGTGTTGCGTCGTGTTTCTTTAGGACTGTCGTTCGTTTTGCAGGCGGAAGGTTCTTCCTTTTCTCATTTCTCGTTAAATTTCTTCTCGTTCAGGGGGGATGAAGGGTGGCATGCAAGCGTGCATGTTGCGTCATGATTGGTCGGGACTGTCGTTCGTGCATGCCGGCATGCCCGCTGAGGTTCTCACCGTCACATAAATCATGAAGATATCTTGACGGCCCAGATCAAAAGAGTGAACTGACATGCATGGGCACCCGACTTAGATAAAGGCAGGAAAATACATTAGAAAAAACCGACGACATCCGCACACCCTTTCGCGCGGTGAGGGCACGGCGCGCCGCAAGCATGCCCGAGGACGCCCCCGTCTCAGTCGATGTCGATGACCACGATAAAGAAGATTAATTGTGGGGATAGCGTACCAGTTAGATAGCGTTTCATAATTCTCTTTGGGTTATGACTAGTTTGAGACCGGTATGCCGGCTTGTCATATAACCTTAACACAGACGGTAACGGAAAACCTTTTACTGTTGCTGTCGATGCTTTCCCGACTTCTGGTCCTGCACCGAAGCTGATGTCCTGGTAGTGACGTAGACTTTAAATTCGACCAATCAGTGCCGCTGTTGGGGTAATGGTCTCCAAATTTCAACGACAGTTTTACGTAAGTGGATTAGTAAAACACATCGATAGTGAACCGAATCTTACCAGGACACCTTGCTTCCTGTTGCACGCGGTAAGGGTATCAAACATAGGAGCGGTACGGTGCAACATATCATAACAGCAAAGACTCTCGCGAAAGATTCACTATTCAGACGTAACGTATGACATCACTAAGCATGTATTTGTGTAAATCGCCGTGGTTGCATAGGCACGGCTTTTCGATCAACATACATACACGAGGAATATTCGTGACAAGACAGCATATTCCATCCCAACATCATTTACACGTCAAGGGTTGTTTAACAGCCTCCTCCGGAATTTCGATAAATAGGTAGGTTAGCCAGCCGGAGATCGAACCCAATGAAAAAATTATAACGGTGTAGCCCAATAACTCCTTGTATGGCAACAAACCAGTGTTCGTCGTGTGTTCCCGCCATTGTCATTTATCCAGATGGTAACTCGTATTTGGGCGTCTTGCTCCTCCTGCCAGGAGTAACCTGTCAGAATAGCTACGGTAGCTTCGTTCTTGCTGCAATGTTCACTGGCAGGTACGTTGACCTACGCACACGTTCAGTTAGAGACGCGTGCACTCGCAGATAAAGCATACAGCCATTCCAAACAAACCAATATGAGTTTGAAGGCATTGGCGCAGATGGAGTACATAATATATATGGGATCCAATGCAAATTCGGTATAAATCGCATTGCAACGTACGATGCACTGTCGGCGACTGTGATTATTATTCAGCGTCACCGGTTAACATAAATCGATCCCCCAACCGCCACTGGCACCTAAACCTTTGTCACGAGTGCAAGGACAATTCAATACATCAAGACAAACAGATAGCTCCAAGAGTTCTGCACAACAGGGAGGGGATGAAGAACACGCCCGGAGAAAAAGACCAACATGAAACGGGTAAGGCAAACAATCAGCTATCACTGGGTCTCATCCCCTTCTCCCCAACCAATTACCTTAAGCAGCACAATGACGTGGAACAACTACCATTTATGTCCTTCCTGCCACCAGACAGATATCTCGTTTGTGCGTCACTCCGGAAGATATCTCGTTTGATGTACAACGTTGCCGTCGGCTCAAACAACAAAATATTCTGAACGGTTGTCTACTCTCGTTAACCTCGTCATACAATATTCAAGCAGAAACGGTGGCTTCCATCCTACCAGGTAGAGTCTCATCGTGGGCCAACCACGGCTGCTGGCCGTCGATATAAGGCCAGCCTCAAGTCCTTCATTGGGGAATACGCATTGCTGGCACCAATAGATGCGAAGAATCATATCATATGCTGGCGTTCCGCGGCGGGGCCTCGTTCGACTCCCTTGTTTGTTTGCGCCGAAGCAGGTCTGGAAGGTTCCTTAAAGCTCAATCGACAGCAAAACACACAATGCGGTAGAGACAGGCCACGATAGCGGTCCCCCCAAACCTTGCTAAACGCCCTCACTTGAGGATCTCTACATCTCACCCTACAATGGACGTGTTGCTAACGTGTAGGGGTAACCCCAACAATAATCCCACGACCCGGTGATCTCATGAACTATACCGTAGAGCAAAAACGGTGTTCCAACGATATCGCACAATTCCGCAGTTGAGCAGCCCCGTCAGTGAGATGTTCTACCGTCAGAACGTTCCACGACTATCGTGGCTAGCGTCCAAAGGTGAAGACAGATTCTTTGACGTACTCGTAATGGCTACTTATAGAGGCATCCCCTTGCCCCGTATATCAACCGACCTCACAGAAGACTGAACACTCATCACCAAGCAGTGTTGTTCGCATCGTCAGCGCTCTAACACTCAGAACAAACACTCAGGTTTAACGTAAAACGGGGAGCCACTTGTGACATGATTGTTTGGCTAAAAAAACTACTCTTCTTGACATGAGCGTTTATAACAGTGTACACACAAGCCCGTGCACGAGGGGGCCGTGGTCGTGACAGTGGGTAGGCTGCATCATATATTGTCCCCATCTCGTCAGTTTCTTGCAACCCGACACCACGCAGGATTTTCCAAAGTTGATAACCAGCTCACCCATGAGGGGGCTCTTAGGGCGGTGGCAAACAGTGGGCGTACCGTCGGTGAAAACATCCCACCCTGGCCGCCTCGTACAAGAGTTATGCGAGCAACGTCCCTCAAGGACGTATACCATGCTGTCATCAGAGTGTTTTCTGCGGTACACTGCCGTCTTGGTGCCTACAAAGTTGAAGCTCGGTTCCGTCGTACAGGAGTCACGTGAGCAATCACTGTAGCTGTCTTCCACCATACCGTCCTCAGAATGTTGCTTGCAGTGCACCGCCAACCTTCTGCCCGCGACGTTGAAGCTCGGTGATCTCGTGCAAGACCCATATGCGTATCGTCCCACAAAAACGTTGCCATGCCGTCCTCGGCTTGTAGCTTGCAGTACTCTTCTTTCGTGCTGCTCGCTCCATTAAATCTCGGGGCCGTCGTGCAAGATCCATGTGCGCACCACCTAGAAATAATGTTCGCCGTGCCGTCCTTGGCACGTTGCTTGCCGTACGCTGCTTTCTAGCTACCGTCGGTATTGAAGATGGATTGCGTCATGCATAAGTAATGTGGGCAGCGTCTGCTTCGGACATCGACCAAGCCGTCCTCAGCATGCTCTTTGCAGTACGCCGCCTTCTTGCTCCTGGCGACGTTGAACTTAGGTTCCGTCGTGCATAAGTCGCGCCTGCAACGCGTGGTATGCATTTTCACTAACACGTCCCCAGCATGTCGCTTACAGTACCCCGCTGTCTTGCTGCCCTCGACAGTGAATCTCGCCTTCCTTTGCAAGAGTTTTGTGAGCAACGTCTATCTTCGGCACCCGCCATGCCAACCTCGGCATGCTGTTTCCGGTACGCCATATTTTCTACTCTCGACATGGACGCTTGCTCTCTTCGCACACTTCGTATGTCAGCAACGGCTCATTCAACGAGGCCTTGGGCGGGGCTCCGGACGCCTGCCGTTCATCAAACCGACGGTGAATACAGATATTTCGCTAGATTGTAAATACAACGTACATAACCACCGGACGAAGTTGGACAACATGATCAACGTATCTACGTTAAAACGTACAGGGTACAAAGTGCGATGCACCTGATCCGTACGTATAGGCAAGACGGATGTTTGCGCCTCGATTTGTATTCCTCGCGATCTTCGCGCCCAGCTCAGACGTTGCCGGCTATACGATATTTTCCTAAGTGGCTCTACACAAGAATTCACAGAGAGAAAACAAAAAAGTCTACGAAGATTCGTGAACGAATGTGACATGTGTACTACTGTCTGCCTCTTCTGGGTATTTTTTCGTCGTCTCTGGCGATTTCTATATGACCAACAGCAGCGTCGCGTACGTGAATTGACATCAAGACGCCTTAAGAAGCGCTCCCAGAAGCTGTGTGCGCGGAAAAGACGCGTGTTACGATAGAGGTAGCATTTTTCGGCGTTTTTTGTTTCTGAATGACGGGGCTCCTTAACCCAAAATCGTCGGAATGCCGTTCTTTGTTTTTGCAATCTGACTTTTTCGTACACGTAGCCAAAGGTTTTGTTCATCGGGTTGCGCTTTCAGTTTACTCAAAATCCGTTTGTGGGTGAGGTTCAGAGCTCCTCAAGTGAGGAGCCTCAGAAAATAACTGGTGCATCTCTATCGTAGCATGCATCACTACTCCTACTACTACTATTACGGAGGACCATAGTAATCAGGACCCACGACATACACAAAAACCCATACATTCCACCGTTTTTACTCGACATATTTGGTCCTGATTACTATGTTCCCCCGTAAAATAGTCTATATTCCAGGGGTCAACATAACGGACGACGAGTGCTTCGATAGAGGTAGCACTTTCGGGGTAAAATATTTTCAGAATGACGGGGCTCCTTAACCCAAATTCATCGGTATTTCATCCTTGTTTTGCGATGTGATTTTTTTTTGTAGACATGGGATTGTTCATCGGGCTGCACTTCCAGTTTTCTGAAAAATCAGCTTTTGGGTGAGCTATAGAGCTCTTCAAATGAGGAGCCTCAGAAAACAAATACGGCGCCTCTTAACCGTAGCATGTGTCGGACGGGTACGCATACCGACGGCGAGTCAAGGGCGACGCCGGTCGGTTGGCGACCGTGTGAACAGCTATTACGGAGGTCTATAGTAATCAGGACCCACGATGTACACAAAAACCTATATATTACACAGTTTTTACTAACAATATTTTGGTCCTGGTTACTATGTTCCCCCGTAATAGACGTTGTAGACTACGTTCGGAACAGCAAGAAGACAATGTTGAAACGGAACAGATCGTTTTCCAACGAAAGTCAACGGCGGCATTGGGCGACCAGGAAAATAAATAGACACCGTGTACCGGGCACTGCTTAAGGCCGCGGGGGATCTCTAAGGACTATATTGTCAACTACGCGCGAGTAGGCGTTGCGCCAAAAAAATACAAATGACTTGGAAATATCGATAAGAGTTTTACACTCAACATCTACTTTTCTCGGATTCAAAAAAAAAATGCAAATTTTAGGAATTCAGCGTTTTTTCGCCCTTTTTTGCCCTCCTTTTTGTAGCCCAATACTTGACTACGTCAAACAGCGACGATATTCCCTGTCCGCGCTTTTTTCGGGTGCGACTATTTGGTGTTTTAGAATATCGGCAAAAACCCCAGCTAACGTTTGGTGAAAGCCGTTTTTTCGTACGTGCTGTAGGCAAGGTGGTACGTACTAACTCGCCAATTTCTCTAATCTTGTACTTTGGAGCAAAATCGCGTTTTTGGGGGGATGCTGGCGGGCAACTTTGACTTCACGAAATCACCTCGTGAGTCATTTCTGGCTGCCTACAACTGCTGCCCGCTTCATCCGACGCCCTCACGCACCTCATTGAAAGCGTTGCTCAATTTAGCGGGCTGTGGTTGTTTGTAAGGAGATGTGGCTGTCATCAAGCGAAGTGCAAACAATCAGTTGGGGGTTGTTTTGTTGTCTCATTTTGTATCGTCTGAATTTCGACGATTTTCGACCACTTCAGCACCCCGAAGTCGAGGTGTAGACCTCCGCTGAAAAAGCGCGGAAGGCCAATCTGAATAGAATAATTACCGAGCTGCTGTGGATGCATCACTTATTGGTTACACCCGATCTCTGCTGAGTGAGCCAATAGTTGAAGGTCGAGTGCAGCGTGTTAAAAATGCTGCGGAATTGACTGCATCAAAACAGTATCTAGAGATATCTAAAGATTAGAGTGAACCGGAAAACCGGGGATGGGGGGTGGTTTAAGATCTCCCGCGGCCTTAACCCTGTTATACTGGAAAACATATGCTACACTAACTGCAAGTACTTGGGCCCCAAAAAATTGGGTTAAGATCAATTTTTACGAAGTACTTGGATAAACCGCTGTCGGAACGTGTTGGCTACTTCCAGCAAGCCTGGTCGCCCCCCTCTCTCTGCTGATGATGTGGCATTTTGTTCAGTCCGTTACGGACGCCTCTTCACAGTGTAGCAAGAGGACTGTAGTTCGTCGAGTCAATGAAATATACTGCAACCATGGAGCGCAAACTTGGGGGGCGGATATATGTCGCTGTTGGTGCCGGTGTTAGAGGACCACCAGCCAACGGACCATAACAACGTACCAGGTACCAATTTACCTGGTACCTGGTACCAGGTTTTCGATTTGATATTGTTTTCCTTGTTCTGTTGGCTTATACGTCGTCCGTCTTCCCCCGCTGGCGACGACCGTCCACTCTGGTATAGCGCTGACCTCACCCGCCCCAAAAGTGGCGATTCTCCAGTATATGGCGTTCGATCACTGCTATTCTGGCGTGGACCTTGGTATTCGATCCTCGATTACAAGTACCATTTCAAGAGCAAAGCCTATAACGTCACTCAATCACCGTTCGAGCAGTGCTACTATCGGCAGCAGGGATACGCGCGTGCCTTCTGTTTCAAGAGTACGAGTGGTCACGGCGGCGGTGTTTCCCACCCGGCACGAGGCCATTCGATATACACATCATAACACAAATACGCGGCGGGGGGGAGGGGGGGGGGGTGTCCTGCCCAAGAGACTGAAGTCTTGGTCTGGCCATCATCGTCCTGACGTATGTGTGCCTTCCGGTGGCCGTAAGTAGCTAGCGTAAAGCCGCCCGGACTTCTTCACCTTGTTGCTGTTTTCTCCCCTCGGTGCCTTTTATGCAATTGATGCCTTCTATGTGCTCAAGGCCTGTCTAGGTCAGTCCCTAGGATCTGCTATTAGGGTGTATTTCCTTGCCGTTCCTTGCAAACTTTTCTTTCTTTTCTTTCTTTATTTTTCAATTGCCTCGGGTCATTCGATACACTTGCGTGTTGATAGCGCCGGCTGGTCGGCTGGCTGATATTTTTCGTCACACCCCCCGGCCGGCGAGCTCGCGTATGTATTCACTTACCACCTGGTACGTGCAATACGTGGTTGTCTTGCGTATTACCTGGTATTCGGTTATTTGGTTATTTTTCGGACGCTTGCTTTGTTCTTGCGTAATGCTGTGTGGTTTGCCTTTACCTCGCTACACCCCCCCCTGCGGGCGAGTCTACGTAACTTCTTACGCACGTATTATCTTCCTGCTTCGATTTCTTTTTTACAAAAAATTAAAAATACACAATAGCTGTGAGATCTAGGATTTCGTCGAAACTCATATTTGCAAGCTGTGTGTGATACTCCGATCGCGCGTGTT
>JAYJMJ010000168.1:79716-94846 GCA_036873875.1 Laminaria ephemera | reverse complement strand
GACAAAATCTGACTTCTATGAGACACATAATTATATATACGTAGTCTTATCACCGGTGAGGGGGCGGGCGGAGGGGGATTTATCTCATGCGCTTCGATGGGTGACGGTGCGCGCGCCTGGTGCACTCATGGGACGGAAACGCCGATCAACGCTGTTGTTGGTTATATCTCGTAGCGCTGACTGCTAGTTGTGTACCTGGTACTAGGTATCTCTCTCAGCTGTGCCGTGGAAGGTTCACCTGAAAGTTCATGGTCGTCCGAAGCCACATGAGAGAAAGCACCTGCACGACAGCAGCCGCGGCGCCGGACGCTCCCCCTCCAAAGCTAGCTTTCCCCGCCTTGGTCACTATTGCTCCGATGTCCATCGATGTCGACGCTTGCGCGGCCAGCAGTTCAACGTTCGTCGTCGTTGTGGTAGCTGCTGCAGCATCGAGAGGCTGACCTAAAAATATTGCTACCGTCACCGCCGCCACTGCTGCTGCTGCTGCTGCTGCTGCTGCTGCTGCATCTGCATGTACCAGATGCGTTTCTACCTGTGCTGGTGCTGCTGGTACTGGTGATGCTGATACTAAAAGTTTTTGCGAGTGCGCGGCGGGACTGTCGCTTTTCCGCCAAACAAGTTCGTCTGCGTACGTAACGGCTTGCGCGTCCAACACAACAATAAGTTCGTCTGTGCTTGTGGCCCCCGCTCGATCGTCGATGGCAACAAGCGAAGCCCTTGTTCGTCCGCCACGTTGCTCTGTGACCATAGATGTCCGTGTGTGCCGATCGGTCGCCTCGGATACGGAGCAGCTTCGTGGGGGGATTGTGGGCAACGCTCGCTTGTAGCATCCTCGCTGCGTCGTTAACGGGATGCTGAGAAAGGCAGTGGATTGTGGGGGCGGTGCCGACCACGCTATCCCTGGAAATCCGAGAGTGCTAGCCACTATGGCAACTGCAACCGACCGTGCCGACACTGCTGCCATTGGTAGCATGGTACCAAGCATGCAAGGTGCGGTAGCTGTATCGCGAAAGTGCACAAGTGCACATACTAAACCCGCCAACGCGGCGCAATTATCGGGTTTCTAGTGAGATATGAAGGCATTTCTTGCCGGGGTTGACGTTCGTGCAGGAACGACGAAATGGTGCGCTTTGAGCATGAGTTCCCAGGTGTGCGTACGCTCGTACCTTGTATCCTGTCCCACACAGAGAGGAAGATAGATATACAGAGACCATGCACACTTGAGCGCAGCCAGGTGGAGATTCAACGCGAGTCACAGCTCTTTACAAGCTCTCGAAAGGATCAACCTCTTTAGAACTGCACCCACGTTTTTGGGACAAACTACTTGGAAATAGTGTATTATTTCAGCTGACGGCATCGCTGCTCGCTGTGATGAAGAGGACAGGCCTAGCCCGCACCCCCGTGCCCATCTTGGCTGCGTGTACATACGCATGCATTTTTTCCGGTCTGCGGGTATCAGCCTTCGTCCGAGCGCCTGGCGTCTCCACCTTCCCCCAGCGCAAACCACCAGCAGCACAGAAGTCGATCCTGTTGCAACACGGCGGAGGCTTGCAAGGGAGGCCCGCTGAACAGAGCAACGGCAACGCCTCCGACACCGATGGAGCGATGCGGCTAGACGACCATGATGACGATGGACACGGCGAGAGCCAAGGCGGCAGCTCGGAAGGTAAGAAGCTATTAATAATGCCATGTACAAACAGGCGTTTCAGTGAAAGGTTAGGGTGCAGGTGTCGTTCCACGTCCCATCTATTTTCTACCAGCACCAGAGTGTTCAATATCGAGAGTGCATGTTGCCCGGAACGCTACTCGTATTTGCAGCGGGGATGTATTGACGACTTCATGTGTATGGCATTCCACGACACATTCATGATCGCGTCTCCAGTCCCCACCATATGCCAGTCTGTAGCACGTATCTTATGGCAGCACCCATATTTCAGGTGGTACTGCTGTGTTCGAGGCAATCTAAACATAGGTCTCAGTCTCGCGATTCTGAGCTGCTGCAATTGTTCGTGTTGACCTCTCTTCCTCTCTCGCTTTCCTCACGGCTGGTACTGTAGCCTAGAGCACTTTTGTATCATACTGCGGCTGCTGCTGCTGGGTTGCGCTCAATTATGGTTATATCAAGTACGAAAACAGCTGAAAAAACTCGGAAGCATCATCAAGCGACGGCACACGCGATGACATTTTTACTTTTTTTTAAAAAAGCTTACAGCTCCGAACGTTTCTGCCTGGTGCTGTGTTATGACAGTGTTATAATGTTGTGGTGGCGTTTTAATCTTAATAGCAGGCAACGAGGACGAAGGCGAAGACGAACCGTTTCCAATTTGGAAAGGAATGTCGACCTTCGAGGCAGGAGAGACGGAGGCTCCGCCGGCAGGAGTCATCGTGGTCGACCCTTTTTGCGACTACCTCGGAAAGCGATGCATCGAGATTCTTGAGAAGGCCGGCTACGCTGTTGTACAGGCAAGCAAGGGCACTATAGAAGTACAGAGTAGCTGCTGCCTTTTCGTTGTACTTTGATATTGAAGCGTGTGCGTACTTAATATTATATTATTAATTGCATGATAGCTCTATTTTCGGAGCGTATTATACCATGCCAGCTTTTGCGTTGGGCCAAGCTTGATGAACGCGCTTGTTTTGTTTGTTTGTTTGTCTGTTTGTTTGTCAGCTTGTTTGTTTGTTTGTTTGTTTTTATCTTCCGGTGGTGGTACCGCTCCATATCCGTGGAAGCAGCACACCACTTGGTAGCGCAAGTGCGACAGTTACTCTTGGTTATTCCCACGCACGATACTGCCATGTTTGAAACCTTCTGCCCAAGCACAACGCCACCACCGCGATCGAGCATCGCAGAACGTCTTCCCTTTAGGTTGTAACACCTCTCGTTAGATTGCAACACCTCTCTTAGGTTGCAACACCTCTTTGAGCCCTTTTAAGACGCTCTCTTTAGGTTGCAACACCTCTCTTCAGCCCTTTTGAGACGCCTGTACATGGACCAAAACATTGACCTGTGCGGTCTTACCAAGCGCTTAGGAAGAGCGTGGGGACGTTACGAGTATCACTATGCTGTGCGTGTGTCGTGCAGCCCCCTTGAGTGTATTTCGGACACATCCCCTATCCCCTACTCCAGCAGCCCGGGCTATGATACATCGTGTCATCATGTGGCCGGTGCTGTAATCGTCATTTTTTCGACACTTTTCCCCTCTGAAGTCCCAAAAGAGTTACGTTTCAACACCCTTTCTTTCCATCGATATTTACTTTTGTACTGTTCAGGTGCTCTCCGATCACCTTCTGGCTACCCTTAAGGACGAATCAGCAGAGATTTTCCGCATTCCAAAGCCCGGTCAAGAGGCTTCTTGGGCCGGCTGGTTGCCCTTTCCCCTCGTCGCCGTCCTCTGCGAAAGCGACGCAGGCTTGGCCAATGCAGGCAAGTCAGTTCTAAAGCTGTTGTACGGACCGACTCCGTCCTCGGTAAAAACGCATTCTACGGTTTTGGGGGTAAATATTGTTGTATCGTGCCCATGTGATAGTGACTGAGTAGGCTAGTGGGCAGTGCTATACAACCAACAAAAGGCACCAAACGCATCTGGGAGAAGCATGCCTGTTGTTTTTATGTATCCCCCCGCACCGTTACATAACTATCTCGCATACCGAGCAGACTCAAAAGGAGCTGCCATGCGAATTTCATTCAGCGAAAAAATATCGTCTTAAAAGTGTGCAGTTTTTCTAGCTGCGTGGAAGGGTGAGTGAAGTTTGTCGTCATCTTGAGACGCGCGGTATTTGGTACTCGTGTGGCGTCGCCGGCATCTGTTGGGCCACCGAAAGCTCTGAGCCGTTAATTTCCTCCGGGGACACTAGACATGCGTAGAGTGCGGCGCCAGGGCCAGCTTTGTGTTGTCGCTGTCCCTGCGAGAGGTGTGTGCGCGGTCGTATCGCGGAAGTGTATCGTGCCGTGTAGCTCGCGCAGCATCCCTGGCTCACAGCTGTTTGACGTTGTCTGACGCCGTCGCTGCAATGTTTGCGTTTTGTAAGTCGTGCTAAAAATGCCAGGCACGAACGACTTCACCACTGTCTCTACCAATGACCTTCATCGAATCGAAACCACACGTATTAGCAGCGGGTTCAAAGCACGTTGTCATCAGATTTATCGGCGCCGGTCAAATCAGTCCAATCCCCACCCGCCGGCCAAAAAACTTCCAATCGGCCTCTCACAAGCCCATTCACAACCAAACATATCGGTTGACGGCACTCTTGCCCCTTGCAGGAGAGCCGTCAAGGAGCTTCCCACACTAAAATCAGTACATTTAAGTCTAAGGAGGCCTTGGCGGGTCAAACCTAGACTGTCAACTGACATATTTGTTTGCAACGTTACCATAATCTATAAACAGAGAGGTTACAAGCGGCGCTATTAGGAGCGCGCTTCGGCGTGGTCAACGAAGCTCGACGAGACAAGTTCCTCATGAACGAAGCGGCTCGCGAGGCAGGCCTGGCGTGCGCTCGCCAGATAAAAACGGGAGAATGGTCCGAGGCGCGACAGTTTCTCGCGTCTCTGAAGAAACCCAACGCCGACACGGGTCCGATCGCGGAAAAATCTGAAGACAAGGAAGAAAATTCTGAGGCGCAGGAAGTTTTCGCTGGGGTAGACGAACCGGGACTGGGTATCGGTGCGGTTGCTGTAGAGCAAGGGGGTGAGAACGGAGAGGAAGGTGCAGCGTGTTTGGATGGCGTGGTGTCGATCGTCAAGCCGTCACGGGGGTGTGCCAGCGGCAGCGTTTTTCTGTGCACCGGCGAGCGGGAGGCGATGGAAGCTTTCGAGAAGATTCGCGGGACGCCCAAGTACGGAACGCCCGGAGCGTTCAACGACGAGGTGTGACGCTGCCTCAGGTTGTGCTGACGGTCGAAAACTCTATTACGTGTCGGTGTAGTGCTGGTGGTGATGCTGCTGTGTGTTTTCCCGCGTATTGGGTGGCTGCATGCAGGCTCTGCCAAGTCTGCTAGATGTGGGGCCTGTTCCTGCTCTTCTCTGCCTCCTTGCCTGACCGCTGTTTGTGTTCTTACGTCCCCATTTTCATTGTCTGGTCGTTCTTGCGCCCTCTTCTGTTCCACACCTTTGCCTCGACATCGACGACCTTACAGGTTTTAGTGCAGGAGTTCCTGGTCGGCACAGAATACGTGGTCGACACTGTTAGCCGGGACGGCAACCACAAGGTACATATGGCTCCTGACCCCAAGGGCCACCCTTTTTTCGAAAGTATAGTAGCCCTATATTACCCCCCCTCTCTTTCGTTGCCACCATACTTCGCGTTGTGTTCATCTTCAAGTTTCTATATACGTCTCATGCATCAGGCAAACAATCGGCTGCAAAATCTTATCAAAGCTCTTCCCTTGGCTTTGGTGTTTCGCGGCGACGGTTGTCGTTGCCACTGCCGTGACTGCTGTTGTTGGAGACCCGGCGAGCTACGTAGACTTTCTCTATTGATAAAATAGGTTTACGAGATCTCTTGTAAGCATGCATGTCGTAGGTAAGCTTAGGTATCGTTCAATATTTAGAGTGAAATCGCCGATTTTGTTTTTGTGGGGACGACGTGCATCCTGTGCTCTCTGTGTCGGCAGGCGATGGCGATCTGGAAGTACGACAAGCGAGAGGTGAATGGAGCCCCCTTCGTTTACTTCTCCACACAACTCATGTGAGCACAGAGCTAGGCTGCAGTAGAGGGGGGTGCCTAAGTTTTTTGTCGGGTTCCTGTATAACTATCGGTGTCCCCGATGGTCTAGTGGGTTAAACTCGTAATCACTAAGATCGATTTCGCTGGTTCGAGCCCCCCCGAGTGCATACTCGTATGTACTTATGTACTTATAGGGACTTTTTCTTGTGCAAAAAAATGACTTGCGGAAAGCGCGAGAGCGTGGGTTAGCACAATTCGATGAAAATTGACGAGCGTTGGGAATGCTGAACCCTCTGCGCGATAAAAATGAAGGCACGTACCGGGGGG
Source organism: Laminaria ephemera (assembly GCA_036873875.1). NCBI lineage: Eukaryota > Phaeophyceae > Laminariales > Laminariaceae > Laminaria > Laminaria ephemera. The sequence goes on along the minus strand of JAYJMJ010000168.1, from coordinate 88,856 downwards.
GAGAAGGGACGACACCTGTGACCACGGCTTGTCCAGAAGCTGGAAAGCAAAAAGTGATTTAAATAAATAAATAAGTAAATAAAAACATGTGGAACTCTATACCTCACTCAAAACCCGACTTTGAGAAAAATTGTAAGACATACCTTACACAAAAGCGGACTTTTGAGCAAAGATATAAGCGTAACTTGATGAAAAATCTCACGGGCTCGCAAGCATACACGGAATCACATTGTACAACGCAAATGGGATTGTCAGGATAATGGGCAGTTCATCGGTTGATGAGTCCCGTCAGTCAGAATGTTTTGGGCCCTGACGTACCCCTCATGCGGTGACATTGCTCCACTACAAGGCATTCCCGACTTCTTTTGCGTCCTTTGTCGGTGTCGCCTATTCCTTCAAAGCCCAGGGCATCGAACCTACATCACCCGTCGAAATGTTTCTCCCTCCACATGGTCTAGTTTGGTCCAAGCGCCCCGCCTCTTAACCCAACCCTAGCCGCTGCCCTGCAACTCTTGCCACACCCCCTGCCGACTCTGGTGAAGACCATCCGACGGAGAGGATGAACAAGAGGTCGTAGAATATGCCTTCAAGGCTTTGGACGCGCTCGGCGTCAAGTTTGGACCAACTCACACAGGTGATCCTGGAACGCTTAACCCTTTCCCAACTCCATAATTTTTCCGATTAGCATTCTAATTCTAAGTGTTTGTCCCCATTACGGGAGCGCAGTGATAAAAGGGTTAATAGCTCAAGTTGCTTTTCCGCAGCAGCAGCACGTGGCATGCCCATGCGCTTTTAATCGCCCGATGCAACCCCACGATGGTACCGCACCGCGGCTCTCGCAGCGTTACACTCTCTGGCACGAGTCAGCTGGCGGCAACGCGTACTATAAATGGCTTTATTTTTTCGCACTCACCGTTTCCACCACGCTCCTTCTGACCAATCACCGTTTTCACCACGCTCATTCTGACCAATCACCGTTTTCACCACGCTCATTTTGACCATTCAGTGTTTCCACCACGCTCCTTATCACCAATCACGGCACGGTGCACACCTCGGTCCGTCCTCGACTGCTTCCCACCGTAGTCCAATAATATCGTCCTGCCGCTGTTTCCTGCCAATCACACCACCTTTCTTTGTGTTTTCTGCCGATGACGCCACGTTTTGTGTGTTCTGCCAATTAGGTCACCCTTTGTGATTCTGCCGATTTTGCTGCCTTCGCGTTTTCCCGATTTTTCTGCCTCCGTTTTTGATGTCGCTCCAGAGGTGATCATGGTTGACGCCACCAGTGGGGACGAAGGAAACGGGCGACCAACGCCAACCCTGGTGGAAGTCAACACTCGGTGGCATCTCACAGATTTTGGCCCACTCACGGATGCCTGCGTGGGGTACAACGCCGTTGAGGAAACCCTGTCGGCGTATCTCGATCCGGAGAGATTTGAGGCGCTTCCCCGGGTCCCCCCCACGGGCGAAGACTCGCGGTACGGTCGGGTGGTGCATCTGGTCTCCTTCGTGGATGGCCCCCTTGAGAGCATCTGCCATGAAGAGGTGCAGTTTTTGGGCGAGGTGCATAGAGCCAGCACATTTCGGCAAGGCCTTTTTTTCCATCCCATTTATTATCTTTGCACTTTTTCTCCAGTTCACTCCCTTTTTCGTAACTCAGATCCGTGGTCACATAGCAGACCCCTCCCCCCCCCCGCCAATATGTTGTATGCCTTCATTTTTATCACGAGAACGGTTCAGCATTTTCTACCCTCGTCGACTCGCGTCGAATTGTGCGTACACGAATAGACCGTGGCGCATATTTAGCTATAGTTTTGCCTCATCTGAAAAACGCTCGCACACGAATAGACCGTGGCGCGTTCAATGGTAGGGTTCAATGATATCGCAAACACCGAAGTGGCACGATCAACTCAAGAAATTGTACCAAAACGCGCTGTATGACCATGTATTGCAAATGATGGAAGCAACGCGCTGTATGACCATGTGCTGTAAATAGAAGCATGGCGTCAACACAGAAATCGCAGCCGAACGCTACAATACTCCCGCCCCCGCCAACCCGTCTGCAAACATCGACCGTTGTTGCCGTGCGTGTCCACTGCACCCCCCTGCACTCGTACATCAGGAAATCCGAAACATGGAGAGCTTCATGGGAATCGACGTTTACGCGGATCCAGCAATGGGAGGTTCGGGATACGTGAAGAAAACGATCGATATCCGCAGCGACGCAGGATGGGTGCGACTGGTGCACGACCGGGCGGAGGTGGTGGAGAGGGATTACCGACGAGTCGTCGAGCTCATGCCAACCATGTACAAGGTTTCCGAAGACGAAAACAAACAAATTTAACCCTTTTACTACTGGGAAATAAAATCACACTCTTTCCAAGTAGTTTTCCCCCCAAAAGGTGGGTGCTGTTCTAAAGGGGATAAAATGCAGAGATTTAGCGTTGGGAAGTGGAATTCTGGCCTTTTTTTAGGGCTGCAGATCCGGACGGAGATCGCAAGCACCCTTACAAATGCGCGAATATCCGTTCAAGAAGGGTTTGGTATTCTCTCGGGAATGTGAACGGATCGCTTAGGCGATGCTCGTCCAATGATTTTTAAACATCACTGTTGATACTGCTACAGAAATGTCAGTGGTCATCGTATATCATACGTACGCTTCTACAGAGTGTCTGGTTAGTAGCTTCTTACTTTGACGTGTGTGAGAGCAGTTTTCGATGAGAACGTGGCCTCCTTGTGGCGATGCTAATGAACTTTAACCCTGTTACTACTGCAAAAATGATTCCAGACTATTTCCAAGTAGTTCGTCATCTAAAACGTGGGCGCAGCTCTAGAGGAGTTAAAGCGTACAGGCCGCCGCAAGCGGCAATCGACATGTACCCGAGGTACAACCATCAGCGACAACGGACCGTCTGAATGGAATTGATCTCCACTACGGTGTGCGACATGAGTTTCTGTAGTCTGTAGTGATTCGCACTTGATATCTTCTTGACCCGTCACATCAGCGAACGAGCAACCGTTTGTCTCGCTGTGGACAGGCCTGTGCACCCGCAAGGCTGACCTAAGGGGCACTTTCCCTCTGTCGGCTCGAAGAGATAAGACAGCCATGCACACTTGTATACACTTGCTGCCCGAAAAAGACGGGTACCTGGCACAAAAACACGCCTCCGCGGACTAGGCAGCGCCGCCAGCTCGTTCTCCTCAAGAAACCGATTTTGTTTTTTTCCTACTCCACTCACTATCGTCGTGTCGTGACCTCACCTACCTCAATTATCCGTTCTCGCCGGAACAGGAGATGTAATTGTCACAGCGAACCCGCCTTGTGTACAGCACCCAACACGCTGGGGGGGGCTAATCTAAACCAGTCCCGCTCGAGCCCGTGTTGCAACAGTTTTTCTCCAACCGCCCAGCCGCGAAGACATATCACCCTCGCCCCGCCCTGGCACCGCGCAAGACGCACCGGGGGTAAGTCACGCAGAGCACCAGGCTCATGGTGATCGCAAAGTGACCACCTTCCCCGCTAGGACTCATCCAACAAAAACAGAAAAACTGAAAACGAACGGCTTCGTACACAACTGGGGGCGCGATTTGTTGATCGCTGAAACCACCCCCCCCCCGATTCCCATTTCCCCGCATTTCCCCCCCTTCCACTGACTATGAAACCCATAACGCCAGAGGACACCCAGTTAGTCCTGTCGGCCCTTAAGCGTCTTGGACATGATGCCCTCTGGCGTGATGATGTGTACCACGCCGCCCCACCCGCTCAGAGCGTCGCGATCTACAGACGCTAAGAGGGCTTGCGCCATCGTCTCGAACAGTTCGTCCTTGTCCTGGGGTTTCCACGGCGGGCACGAAGCGGTGACAGTTTCCAAAACAAACAGCGACAGTATCAAAAACAAGCCGTGCCAGATTCAAAAACAAACGGTGACAGTGTCAAAACGAAACGGCATCGGGTTGGAGGTTGAGGACGGTCGGAACGTGCAAAATTGCAAGTACGACATTGATTGTGACTCACTGGGCTTTCATTGTACGACTTCAACCCGTGAGCTCATGTCGGGATAGCTAACTTCTCGACTTGCTCTCCTCGACGTCGAGACCAAAAAGATAACAGAAGAGCTGCTGCATTCAGAAATGATCAGAGCTGCTGTAGCATGGCATGCCCGGAAAAAAAAAAAAAAAGAGAGCTGAAACAAATCTGTCGTGTCGAGCTCGTTGTGTTTGCTCAAGAATCTGGCGTGTCGAGCTCGGTTTGTTCGTTCAAACTGCACATCGAATCGACCAACAAAGACGATCGCCCGCCGACTGCTCAAAGATAGAATTTGCTGTATGTATGGCATGATACACACAAAGTGGAACCAAATGTTTAGCACCGTTCTTTGCTTGCTCGCTCACCATGTTTGGCTTGTAGAGGCTCTCGCACATGCCGTACAAGTTGTTGGTGCACGTGCCTCCTACGACGAAGTCATCCGTCATGACTGGCGCGCCGATGAGGTCGAAGGCCGAGATGAAGGGCTTGTTGTCCTCCTTCAACCCGGCCACGATCGGCTCCACGAAGTACGGACCAAACCTATACAACAAAACAAACAGGATAACGATAAATAAGATTAAGAGCGTAACGATGAATAAGATGAACATAAAGAAAACCACGATGAAGAACATAACTCTTCATGACACTTTCCGAAAACCCCAAGCCGGTTGGGGTTAAGGTTACTGTACTGGTTAAAATTAACTAGACGTTCAACCATTTTTGTCAAACGTGGGCGAAGGTCTATACAGCCATACCGCCCTCTAGACGCTTGTGAGACGAGAGAAGTGCAACCGAATTGACGGGTGGCACCGATGCACCGGCACCTACAGGAAGGAACAAAAAAAAACAGAGTGAAACGTGTGAAAAATACAGTAAAGCTTACCACATACTCGAGAAAGTGGTTGAGGCACTGTGTCCAGACGAAGATTATCCCTACATTGGTTGATTGAGTTTGATTGGGTTAGGGTTGCATACAATTCAAAGTGTATGTCAACCATTTTCTCGAACAAGTGGTAAGCTACCCTCGAGCGACAAAGATGTGAAGTAAAGTCCAACAGCGGTGGCTGACCTTTTCTGGTAAAGGATGTGGGACAGGAGTGCCGAAAACGTCTCCGGCTTAATCTCTCGCTCCTCCCGAAGGCGGTATAGGTTGAGCCGGAAGGTGAGGAGCTCCTTCATTGTGATCACGTCCGTCGCCAACCCCGGAAGCCCAACCTAAGGAGCACCGCGTGGGGGTAGCGGGGTGGGCGTGGGGGCGAGGGTGGGGGTGGGGGTGGGGACGTGGGCGTGGGGGTGGGGTCGGGAGTGGGGGTTGGGGTTAGGATCGGGGTCGTCGTATAGTGCGATGTGATACTGCAGGGAGCGGCCGCACACAAGTTAGCCTCGTTCGCTGTCTGTCCCGCACACACGTCGTCGGCCTCCTTCGATGCCTGTCTTGATTCGGAACTTGAGGACAGCACAGCGCTATTCTCTCGTGCAGCGCGATATATCCCCCCTACAAGAGTAGGCTCAATCGGTTGAGACGTTCGATCGACGTCTGTCTTTCTCTCGTGCTCTCCACTGAATTGACTGCAGTGCAACTGCCATTTTTAAGGTATGGTATCATGGTCGAACCAAGACATATCACAACAATCAACATATCAGCTGCAGACTACCTGGTGTGATACTACTACACTACTGCTGCTGTATCATACGATATCATACGATTATGCGACCTTCGTCGCGCGGTATCATGGTGAATCCGTAGGCGACAAAAGCGGCGTCCGCCAGCATTCCGTCCTACGCTACTGAAAAAGCCGGAAACAACCATGTCCCATATTTCGTGTTTTATAGTTTTATCAGATCATATGATACTGATACTGGTATGATATTAATGCAACAACAGTGTCGGATGATATATAGGTATGGGCTATTCTAAGGCAACCGCCGTGCCACCTCGCCGAGCAAGGCGGGGCAATGCACACCGCCTCCACAAACAAACTCCACGGCAGAATTACCAAGCTTAAGCCTTGAGCTTGGCGGTGAAGATAGAGGCATGCTGACCAAGACCGACTGCTCTAACTTACCAAATACCAGGTACCTGGTATCTTGCATGGGTCATCTCACTATCTTTATACGTATCTACTCGTACATCGAATCTGCTTCCCCCTGGGGGCGACTAGGCGACATGGACATGGTCGGCGGGTTTCCATGAGGAATAAGGGATGCATGCGTGGGGACCAACGCCTCTCATGGCAAGACATGAGAGACGGGCTGAGCATCATATAGAAGATGACCACTACTTCATGGATGTACTTGCTACAATCAAAACCTGTGCAACACTCCAAAAGCGGACTTGTCATAGCTTGCACCCGACTAAGCTCTTGACACCGGCATGCCATCATCTCTCTACGTATCTCTCTCGGTGGCAACAGCAGCAGTGCAATTTGAGTACCTGGTATGAGGAATGGGTCGTACACAACAACAGCTGCAATGGCGAGCTCATAACAGTTATAAATAGTGGAATTCCGGCAAACAAAGAGAGGCAGACAAAAAGAGAGGGTTTGGCGCGCACCATGAGCTTGTCCCCCATCTTGAAGATTTTCTCGAAGTCGGTCGCCACCGTCTGAGCCTGGTTTCCGAGTCGGCTGTCCGAGCAAATGCCGACGCAGTCCTTGCCCGTCATCGCCAGAATCGCCGCGCCATTGTACTCCAAGATAGACTGCTCAAACACGCAAGTTGAACATCATGAAATTTATGAGCGTTCCAAGAGGTTTTGGGAAATAGGCGGAGCTAGTTTATTTTTTAAATCCCACTTTTACTTCCAGCTTCTGAACAAGCCGTGGTCGCAGGTGTCGCCCCTTCCCCCCGGTACGTGCCTTCATTTTTATCGCGCAGAGGGTTCAGGATTCCCAACGAACGTCGATTTTCATCGAATTTTATTATTAATAGACACTGACATGACAAACACTCTGATGTGGGTGCTGTTTCAAGCTGGTCAACGCAGCCTTTCCGAGTCGGCTATCCGAGCAAATACCGGGAGTCATTGACCTACCTGGTTTATCCTCAAAGAGGAATACATCTGTACCAACGCGCGGCCGAAGTATCACGCAGCTTGCAAAGATGAGCATCGCCAACTCAATTAGTCGAACTAACAGCTCACGTATTTGACATAATTTTACAAAATACCGACGCAATCCTTGCCTGTCATGTCCAGCATCGCCGCCATTGTACAGCAAGATAGACTATTAATAAGGAACCGAGCAAGTTGCACAGGATGAGCTTGAGCTTTCCGAGAGAATACTGTACGGGAACTAGGTATGATACGAGTAGAGCTAGGAACCAATTATGATACTGTAGACACTCTGATGTGATATGCTGTTCTAAGCGGTCAGCCTTACCGAGGCATCTTACTATGTACCCCAGGTACCTGGCACCGGTATCTCTTCTGAATGGTACTGGTACTTGAATCTTTCAAGGTGCTTTTGGTGTGTTACCGCAAAACAACGTAATGAAAGACAAGGAAAGCGCAAACGAGCATCGGAAAACTGTAGTTTTTGACGAGGACCGATACAAATATGGCAAGAGTGCCAGAAGTGGATGTATTTTGCGTGCTGCTTGCACGGCTTGTTTGCTGAGAGTAGTGGCTGGCATCACATGCTCAACACATTGCTAAACGATCAAGCGGTTTCGACATCTACCGCCCTCCTCGCAGCAGAGAGCATAGCACTCACCATATTGCCTGTCGCAACCGAACAGCAGCGAAACGAGGCGAAGCACCCAAGCCTTTCTTTCCCTGCTCTCAGTCAGCCACCAAGCGTTTCTCCGCAGCCAACCTCCGACCACGCTCAACCTTCCCCTGCTCCCTTTCTAGCTATCCTTAGAAGAGAGTTGCAAAGCGAAGCTCCTCCTGTCTCGTGATCTCTCGTAGTACTGCTGGAGCTCGATGTTCCACGAACAAAGCCTCTGCGGAGGTCGTCGATCATTTTTCCGAATTGACAATATTTGATGACCTTTCCTGTATTATGTTGAAGAATAGGCCACAATATTATACCGAATGGGTTTATTTTGATGCCCTTTGCCATATTATGCCCAAACATAGGTAAGATTATTTGTTCCGAATCGGAAATGCGGCGGGTGAGCAAGCACAAACGCGCAACAATTGCACCACAGCAGCATCACAGACAGCCGAGGAACACGAGAGCTTTGAAAGCCTTGGAGTACAGGAACTCACCCTCTACTCCCTCGCGAAGGATAGTTAAAGAGCTCAGGTATCCAACGTTGCGGAGCCTGGCCTGTGAAACCCCCTTTCTAGACCGTCGTTAGCCAGACTTCAGCCCTAACTCGGAAGCTACTTCTTGTTGGATCTGGTTGTATTTTTTCCACCCTCACCCACCAAAGCCTCGGACAACGAGCGAGGCAAAGCAGCTACTTGTGCAGGCCGCTCTGGCGGCGGGGAAGGGCGTGCACCATGGACTCGACAGACGCACCTCAGATGATGGAGCACATCCACAAGTCGGTGACCTTCACACCGAACGATACACGATGGGTGCCTTGCAGTGCTCGCTTCGTTGTGACAGGGATCCATCCTCGGGCCAAGGGGGCTCTTGTGGTGAGTGTCGATGGGGTGCCCATGCCGCCGTTGCCTCGCCTTGTCCATGCTATGATAGCGACGGGCTTTAGGAGTATGACATATCCTACTGCTGTCGCCGAGCATGTGTTGGTGTAGCTTGCAAAAAAGAACCGCGTAGGTTGTCTTCACCAGGCCGGAAGCACTGCAACACTTACTGTAGTAGAAATTGGAATAATCTACGGCACTGCAACCTGCACAGCTAAACCCTCTTTCTGTACTGCTCACTCATACTGGCAGCCCAGAACTGCTGTTACATCGGTACTCGGTCGGTCAGCAAGCAGCAGTCAGACAACACTTCAAGTTTGGTTCGAGTGCATGATATGCTGGTACGTGTGGTATTGCCCCTATTAATAGTGTTTCCTTGCCCGGTGCAGGCAGTGCTCTTCAATGCTCCCGAAAGACCCTGCTGTGTGCGATGTGCAGTATAGAGGTTGTTACAGATATCTCCCCCACTCCGGAGTTCGCCCTTGGTACTTCCCTGGCCTCTCAGCCTACTCTCAG
>JAYJMJ010000168.1:67229-79616 GCA_036873875.1 Laminaria ephemera | reverse complement strand
CCCCCCCCCCCCCCCCCCCCCCCCCCCCCCCCCCCCCCCCCCCCCCCCCCCCCCCCCCCCCCCCCCCCCCCACCCGGTGCGACGGCAGCCAATGCGAAGCTTCTCATACGGGCCGGTGCGTAGATCGTACGGGTTTGTAGGTCAAGTCTGCAGCTTCGATGGGTTGCCATAGCCTATCAAACACGCATACCCCAGCCCGTCGGGGTGACACCATCGACCAAGGTTTAGTGCTGCTCTCTCTATACGGGGGCAAAACACTTGGAATTAAACAATTTACGGAGGACCATAGTAATCAGGATCTACGATACACACAAAAACCTGTGTATTCCACTTTTTTTACTAACCATATTTTGGTCCCCTCATTACTAGACTCATTACTAGATTACTATGGTCCCCCGTAAATAGGATAGTTTTAGAACTTGGAAAAGGGTTATAGCCCCCTTGGGACCGCCCCCACGTTTTGGGAACAACGTACTTGAAATTAGTGCGGGACACACGCTACTAATAGTACGGTAGAGGTGCACCGTTTTTTTTTTCTGAGGCTCCTTACTTGAGGAGCTCTATGCCTCACCCAATAACTTAAGTTTAGTACACTGAAAGGGCAACCCGATGACCAAACTCATGGCTTAGGTATAAGAAAAAGTCACCCCGACTTAAGAGAGGTGTGGTACAGGCCAACAAACACCTCTCTTAACTATTACAGACGAACATAGTAATCAGGACCAAATATGGTTAGTAAAAACAGTGGAATGTATAGGTTTTTGTGTATATCGTGGGTCCTGATTGCTATGGTCTTCCGTAATAGCTTTCTCTCTTATCCCGACTTAAAGAGAGTTTATCTCTTAAGTCGGATATTCAGCGAAAAACACGATTTTTCATCACTACATGAAGGGCGGCCGAGTCGAAAGTGCGTTGGGGTGGAATTCGACACCGCTGAGAGTCATGAATGCATGGTGAAACAATCTACCAGGTATTTCATTAATGTAGTTGCACGGAAGTCGCACATAACAATGTCCCGTTCCTCCTACCATTCCGTACTGCGTACTACTGTACTGTATTGTATACCATGCAGTGTACCTTGCAAAACAAAACACCATCTGCTGTTTGTGCGTTTTGCGACACACTCCCCGTCCAAGCCCTGCGCAGATCACCGCTGATCTCTCTGAAAATTTCATCGCCTGTGGAAAAGTAATATTTCCGCGACTGTGAAAAAAAACAAAACACAGGAGCAGTACAAACACACGAACTGAAAGCATAGAACAACTATCAACGTAGAGCTCTAGCACAACACAGTATCGTAACGTTGGTTCGAGTTCGTTGTTTACCCCCCAGAGACTGGATGGACTCCCTCGCCCTAAAACAATTTGCCTCCTTCACAACTCTACGAGTGGAAAAAATCGCGAATGTCACCAGCGCCTTCGTGAGAATATGGCCCCTTTCCCCGTTCATATTTCGTTTGGTATCCCGTTGGAAACCCCTAGCAATTATCAGCCATCGCAAAGGGCAAGCTAGGAAGGAGACAAAGTGCGCGTTGTGGGTCAGATCAGAGATGCTGCTGCTGCTAAAGGGTGCATTGATCCTGTGCTCAGTGCTTGCCGTCCGAGCCTCGTCCAGCCAACGCAAGTATGACGGCAGCACGCTCAGCTACGACCCGCAGGTACGCTAGAATGTTACTGTTTTGCCGTTGTTGCCGTTGCTTCTTGGTGGTGTGGTGGTGTCTGTTGTTGTCGTCGTCGTCGTTACTGCTGCTGCTGCTTCTGCTGCTGCTGCCATGTTGTTGGTCTCTGATGCATCGCATAGGATCGCATCGGATTAGCCATCCTCGTACCTGGTATCGTACGTCGTAGCGGCTGCAGGTAAAGGTTAGGGGGGAAATCAAACGACAATCGGGTGATGAGGTTCTACGTAGGGTGGGCGCAACTATTTTCGGACAGATCAGATTGCTGTACGAAGTACGGATCGCACAGATCATGTTCACAGATGTGCATCATCTGTGCAAGTGTCCACGGGGCTGATCTACAATCTGAATGATCGGTACATGTTTCCGCACTGCAGTGGTGATCTACAGAGTGTCGCCGTGTTATCATGCGTGTGCAAGGAGTTGAACTCTGATTTTGTACTCTGATCTGGTGTATGCGATCTGTGCGATCTGTACCACAGGTACATGTTTTCATGTAGGGTATGCTTGGTCTGTACGTGTGTCCCAACCCACTGATCTGTCGTACGATCTAAGTCAGGAAGATCGCTCCTTGGCATGGTTTTGCTCGTGAGGATTGGCATTCGACGTGTCACACACCTGAGATGTTTTTTGGGCCGGATGGGACTTGCGAAAATAGCACAACCGTGAGTGCACGCGTGACCACAGCGGCCTCACGAGGTGTTTTAAAGATGGCGGGGGTGAATCTCAATCCCCACGAGCAAGGCTATTCCAAGAAGCATGTGTACCTGCGGTCGATCAACATGACGTCGTTTCCGGACTTTGCTTACCTGCTACGAGCCTTCCCCGGGCACACGTGTTGCTTGGAATGGTCTCGCTCGTAAGGATTGACATTCGCCCCCGCCACCTCCAAACACTCTGTGAGGCCGCTGTGGTCACGCGTACATAAAGGGTTGCGGTTTTTTTCATGAGGTCCATCCGGCTCAAGAAACATCCCGGGTGTGTGAGACGTGTCGTGGGACGTGTCACATACCCGGGATGTGTCTAGGGCCGGGTGGAACTTGTGAAAAGAACCATAACCGAAAGTGTACGCGTGACCACAGCGACCTCACGGGGTGTTTGGAGATGGCGGGGGTGAATCTCAATCCTCACGAGCAATACCGTCCCAAGAAGCACGTGTACCTGCGGTCGATCAACACGACGTCGTTTCCGGACTTTACTTGCCTGGTACGAGCCTTCCCCGGGCACACGTGCTTCTTGGAAGGTGGTCTTGCTCGAGAAGATTGAGATCCATCTACGCCGTCACCAACCACCCTGTAGGGCCGCAGTGGTCTTGCGTACACTTGGGGTTATGGTTCTTCAAGTGGGATCCATCCTACCCAAGAAGCATCCCGAGTGTCACACACCTGGGAAATTTCTTGGGCCGGATGGACCCCACGAAAAGAACCACAACTCTGATTGTACGTATGACCATAGCGGTCTTACAGGGTGTTAGGAGATGGCGCGGGTGAATCTCAGTCCTCACGAGCAAGACCATTCCAAAAAGCACTTGTACCTGCGGTCGATCAATACGATGTCGTTTCCGAAGTTTAGCTGCCTGGTACGAGCCTTCCCCGGGCACACGTGCTTTCTTGGAATGGTCTTGCTCGTGAGGGTTGAGGTTCACACTCGCCACCTCCGATCACCCTGTGGTGCCGCTGTGGTTACGCGTACATTAAGGGTTGTGGTTCTTTGCGTGGTGTCCATCCGGTCTAAGAATCATCCCGGGTGTATGACACGTGTCGTGGAACGTGTCACACATCCGGGATGTTTCTTGGGGCGGACGGGCTCCGCGAAAATAACCATAACCCTAAGTGTACGCGTGATCACAGCGGCCTCACAGGGTTTTGTTATTAGGAGATAGCAGGGGTGAATCTCAATCCCCACGAGCAAAGCTATTCCAAGAAGCATGTGTACCTGCGGTCGATCAACACGACGTCGTTTCCGAGCTTTACTTACCTGGTACGAGCCTTCCCCGGGCACACGTGCTTCTTTGAATTGTCTTGCTCGTGATGATTGAGCTTCACCCCCGCCATCACCAACCACCCTGTGAGGCCGCTGTGGTCACGCGTACACTTGGGGTTATGGTTCTTCTCGTGGGTTCCGTCTGGCCCAAGAAACATCATGGTTGTCACACGACCGGCATGTTTCTTCGGCGGGATGGGCTTCACGAAAGTAACCACAACCCAAAGTGTACGCATGACCACAGCGGCCCCACCAGGCATTAGGAGATCGCGGGGGGGGGGGTTCAATCTTGACGAGCAAGACCATTCCAAGAAGTACGTGTACCTGCGGGATCTTTCTTGGGCCGGATGGACCTCACACAAAGAACCAAAATCCTGAGTGTACGCGTGACTACAGCGACCACACAGGGTGTTAGGAAATCGCGGAGGTGGATCTCAATCTTGACGAGCAAGACCATTGCAAGCAGCACGTGTGCCTGGGGTCGATCAACACCGCCGTTGTGCCCTGTGTCCCATTTTAGAAAAACGTCGCTCGATTTTTGCGTGGGCTACTAGGGTATTTGCGAAATCCAAACTCTGTTGGGTTGGAAAAAATGTAAAACTAGTATTGAAACGGACGATTGTCATAGCCCAAGGCCAACCAACCCACGAGAAAATTAGGTTACCTGGTAGAAAAGAAAAAAAAATGTTTGTAAAAAACGTATTTTTAACCTACCTTTTCGCTGATTTTTCGTGGGTTGGGTTGGCCTTGGATTTTGATGTTCGACGGTTTCAATACTAATATTATGTGTTTTCCTACCCAACTCCTACCCAACCGAAGTTGGTACATCGCAAACACGCTACTCTTTCGTCCGTTTTATTACGTACCGGTTATAGCATCGCGAACCGCGTTACGTGCTTCGTCTTCGAGAAAACGTACTTACATTAGCGTGTTTGCGATGTACCAGCTTTGGTTGGGTAGGAGTTGGCTAGGACACATATAATAATAGTATTGAAACCGTCGAAATCACAATCCAAGGCCAACCCAACCCAAGAAAAATCAGATAAAAATTAGTTTAGTTTTTTTTTTTCCTACCATTTTTTCAATTTCCAACCTAATTTTTTTCGTGGGTTGGTTGGCCATGGGCTATGAAATTCGTCGGTTTCAGTGCAATTTTTACATTTTATCCAACCCACAAGAGTTTTGACATCGCAAACACCCTAGTTAAACCTACCGTAGTACCTAGGCAAACCCATTGCCCTAGCTGCTGCGGCGAAAGAGGTATCGCATGCCACTTGCCTGTACAGACATCTATTGACGGCAGCTAACCCTCTTAGCATCCACTCGGAAACCTAAAAAAAAAAATCAACTACGACCATGTCAAAAGAGCTCGGACTCTTTGGGCCCACCACAGCAAACAGTACATCACTTTTCAAAGCTTTGGCGTGGTAAACGGGTCATTTAAGGTCCACTCAAAGAGAATGCCTCTAAAACCAAGCAATACCACGTAAATTTGGGCCCATTTCGTGGGCCCTATAGCGTTCTAGTGCTAAGAGGGTTAAGGGATGTGACGGACGGCAGATTTAGAAAAAAAAGGGTGGCAGTCGCTTGTTAATACCGTAAGTACTAGGTTTCAGTGTGGAACGCGTCGGCCGTACGCCAGTGACCGATACTCGTTTTGTGGTGACGGACCGTCGTTAGACATACCATGGTGGTCTCCCAATAGTGCCGGTATGTGCCAGCCAACAATGCGGGCAGTATACCAGACACCGGCACTATTAGGTATAATACCGATATTTTGTTCGTACAATCAATAGTATACCTGTGGCGGGTTCAAGTCGTACCAAGCGATTTCACGTGCAATATGCCGGAAATAGGGACTATTCAACCGGCACTATAGGGAGAACCCCACGGGAATTGCTTGCCTGTAACTCGTTGCAGCTGAGGTCCAGGGTAGCAAGCTGTCTCTCCGGCTTTCTCAGCACCGTGCTGAGCGACGAGCACGACTCATGGGCTATCGAGTTCGCGCTTCAGATTTTGCCGAAACACAACAAACAGACGTCCCGTAATTTGTTTCGGGCAGGGAAGGGGGGGGGGTCATAGTCCATATAGAGGCGATTTGACTAGAGGAACATTTTAGTGTCCACTGGCAGTGACTTCGGGCGATTATATCGGGACGGGGAGGGGCGTCTGTTGCTACGCATGTTGGATGCCCAGCTGCCTTGTATGTGTACCAACGAATTTGTGACACTTTAGGTCCTTGGTTCGTTCGTCCGCTTATGAAGAATTCATGTCATGGCTAGCCAGTCGTGTTCACCAGCAGCAGTACGAACATAACAACACTGAACTCGTATTATAGCCAGCTTTGGACTTAACACAAACTGTGCTGATAGACGACCTTCCCGCTTGATTGTACATCGCCTTCAATGGACGTACCAGGTATATATCATACAAGCAGTACAACACCAGTATCAAAACGTGTTTGTGTCGCATCTTTATCCATGGTTGACGCTTGTCCTTGCCCTTGCCTTAACGGATTTGGCCTTAACTGTTGTCCTTTTTGCTCGCTCCTTGTTGCCGGCGAACCAGGTGACGGGGGGGAGGGACGGGTGCGTTCGAGTTTGGGATCCGAGAGTCAACGAGCCGGTCGTGAGGGTGGAGCCCAGGGAAGGAGAGGTGAAACAACGGCATCGCTTTTCCGTTTTCTCTTGAGCATTGTTACAAACGTTTGTGCCCGTATCGCGTTATTGAACTTGACCCAGGCGCTGAATCGATCAGGGTGGGTCAGATCGTCAGGCATACCGTAAACAGCGCACGTGTCTACCCTTGTTCTCTCTCCGTGAATCTCATACTTGCGCCTTCTCTTCCCGCTCGACAGTATCACATCTACCGCATGACCTCTACCGGTCTTATCGCTGTTTGTTTGCTCTAACGACCTTTTGCCGGGAGCAGGCCGCTCGAGACTGCTGGACGGTTACATTCGGTAACGCCTGCTCAGACGAGGACCGCTGCTTGGCTGCCGGCTACGACAACGGAGACGTCAAGCTGTTTGACCTCAGAACACAGACCATGCGCTGGGAGACAAACGTGAAGAATGGGGTCACCGGACTGGAGTTCGACCGGAACGACATCGAAATGAACAAGGTCGGGCACGGAAAGGTTTCAAAACGAGTCTTCTTGCGTTCGTCGCTTTTTGTGCGAATGCATTTCCCCCAGGCGTGTTTGCTCTGTCGCTGTCTACAAAATAGTACCGGGTAGTACACCTAGATTTAAGCAGTAATTTCTGTGATACTCCCACTCTGGACGAAAACATAAGGACCGTTCAGGTATTAATATGAAAACAAAACGATCCTTAAGTTTCCGTTCAGAGTGGTGTGCGATTATTTTGTCTAACCGCGTCGCTAATCAAGAGCGATCGCGTTCTGCGCGGAAGCCTTTTGTAATTTTCAGTCTCGAATCACCAAGTTATTTTCGCTCCCACGCATGCCGAACACTAGAAACTCAGAAATAGCTTGATAATTATCTCGGCCCCCGCCCTCTGCCTCCCTTCCTCGCAGTTGGTGGTGACGACCCTGGAGTCCAAGTTTCGAACGTACGACATGCGCACGCAGCACCCAACCTCGGGGTTCGCGTACCTAAGCGAGAAAGCGCACAAGTCCACCGTGTGGCTAGCGAGACACCTCCCCCAAAACCGAGACTTGTTCATGACAGGAGGAGGAAACGGGGGGTTCAACTTGTACAAGTACCACTACCCGAGCTCCCGCGTCAAGCAGGACAAGGTGCGCGTCATTTTTTTCCGCTTTTATACGCATCGCTCGATAGTCCATACCGTTACCACCACTCTAACGAAAGCGCTATATGTATACGCAACCATCCCCACGCGTTGATTTTCACGTGACGTAGGCGTGTTTTCTTGTATTTAATCAGGCGTGGTTGCAAGGACGCGTCCTGCGCTCGGTCGCAGCTTTTGTTCAAGCGGCGCCATGGAGACAGTTATGCTAGGCGCCCCCTCTCATAGTCCGACACGCTGTCCTGCGTGGCGTATCCCGCGTGTTGTATCCCGAAAACGCTCTCCAAGAAGCGTACCGTAGTGCAACACCCACTTCACTGGGCAGCATGTCCTAGCATTCGGTTGGCTTGGTTGTCGCCGTTACGCCTTCCCCCTCACCCTCCCTTCGTTCGGAAAAAACAACGCCCGAAATTTGCTCCTAATCCTAACCCTCTGCCTATCCGCAGGACAACGTTCCGATTGGCGTGGCCGGCTCGGTGGAGCTCCTGAACTCGAGAGTAATCTCCTCGCAGCCCATGGTCAGCTTCGACTGGTGTCCCGATCGCGAGGGATTGTGCTGCCTCAGCTGCCTGGACCAGACTGTGCGCGTGTACATCGTCACCAAGCTCGGAAAATTCTGAAGACGATATGATAGTGGCAATATTGCCTACCGAAGGTAGCGATGATGTTACTTACCGAAAGATAGCGCCGATGTTACTTACATTACATAGCGCTGATGTTACATACATCAGCCGTACGGTGACCTTATTGCAGCGTCGCTATGCTACCATGGTTAATTCGGGTGGCCTCTAGGAGTAAGGACTGTTATAAATATGTTGGGTTTGTTTTACGGGGTTTGCTTATCGGCGGCCGATTGCCATTTTTTTCTGCCACGGTGTTGCAACCATGGTACTTTTTATAGTTAGTGAACGTCATTATTTGTTCGGGCGGCTTCAAAATTAGCTCCGCGACAAAATGTATGAATCGGGAGTACTGGGTTTTGTTAGAACGTGTAGTCTGTTGTGCTTGTCTTGTTGCCGTTTTCGTTGGGTTTCACGCGACTTGGGTAGGCGTTGTTTGCGGTCACGATGTGGGCGTTTCTGCTGGTGCTTTTTGTGTTTTGTACATACTCGTGGTCATGGTTGGCGATGCGACATCGATATGAAAGAATTTCCTGCCCGCAGTTCTATCTTGTGGCGCTGATTGACATGCACTGGGCTTAGGACACACTCTATGTATGTCCCTTTGGCGCAGACCCTTGACGAGACCTTGATTTTTTCAACGCGGAGACCAGCATCAGAACCGTATTGATTGGCAGCTGGAGCGGCAAAGTATGGTACACGAGACCGAAATGTTAGTCAACACCGAGCACAAGCAAGGGGGTCTTGTCGGCAGATAGAGCAGCGAAATTCACGGCACCTTGAAATTTGCGAAACACCATTCGTGAAGGTACATGCCCCCCCCTTCCCACTACTGTAGGGTAGCTAAAAAAAACAACGCAAACCAGTCCGATCCCTGCACTAAAGGATTCTCGATCAGGCTACGAACAAAAGCTCAGCAATCATACTCGAAAAGAGATTTTGCCCTGGACCAAATCTCGCTTTTTTGGCCATATTTCGAGCGTATTGCGCTTTTTTGGCAATATTTCGAGCGTTTTGCGCGGAATACATGGTCGTTATACTCGCAGTCAGCGAAACTTCGGTACAGGCGACTTGTGTTTCGTGCATCAATCGACTCGGGGACGCGTGCTACGAAAAGGATAATAGCACTTTTTGCCCCAGAAAAGTATTTCTGATTCACGGAAGCAATCGTTTAAACCTAGGCCGTGGGGTTGTTCATCGGAGTGCACTTTCACTTTTCTCGAAGTCAGTTTTTGGGAGAGGTAAAGAGCTCCAGTTAGAAGCCCCGGAAAAAAAAATGGTGCTAACCCTATCGTAGCATGCGCCCGGGCTGAGACCCGCCTTGCTTTTCCACACCGGAGAAATGAACCTAAATCTTTCCTGTGAGGCGCTTCAAAACCGGGACAAAGCACGACGTTTTTTTTGTTCGCATCCAGTCGCCAACAACTCACCAAACCTGCAGCCGCATCATAGCCATCACGAACACATCCACCCTTGCCAACGACTGAAACCGCTTGTAGAACCCCACCCACGTTTTTGGGGACAAAGTGCTTGGGATTAGTGGGGGATACATGTCGCAGACGTAAAAGGGTTAAAACGCTTAAGCAGCTCCGCTCCGTATTATAACGGCATCAGGTAGAGGGGACAGACTACCTCCATGCAGGTCAGCCTATGCCGTGGGTACTCGAGGTTACTCACGTGTGTACGTTGCTAAAGAGACAGAAGAAGAGCAGCTTTATTGAGATCACTAGCCGGATGGAATACTGAAACCCAGGTGGAAGGCTCAACCTGGAATTTCTTCATGTTACACGAAACGCCTTCCTAAATATACCAAAACGTCCCAATTACCGGGCGACACAGGTAATTTCCGGCCTCTCCAAGGTAATACCACAACACTAGCCCACTCTGATGGGCCGTATATGCAGAAATATGGGCAAATTCGGGGAAACTCGGTTCCACGAACTAGAACATGAGTCGAAGATGCGGCTCCTCAAAACCCACTCCCACACCCCTGAATGGCTGCCGACGACGCCACTTATAACGGTATCAGGTAGAGGGGACAGACTACCTACATGCAGATCAGTCTATGCCGTGGGTACTCGAGGTTACTCACGTGTGTTCGTTGCTTAAAGAGACAGAAGAGCAGCTTTATTGAGATCACTAGCCGGATGGAAGACTGAAACCCAGGTGGAAGGTTCCACCTGGTATTTCATCATTTTAAACGAAACGCCTTCTTAAATATACCAAAACGTCCCAATTACCCGGTGACACTATTGCCGTCCTCTCCAAGGTAACACCATAACAATAATATACGAGTAGTTAGTTCTTACCAGGCGTTGCTCGCGTGTTCCTTGGGATCTCATTATCGCACCCGCCTCGCACCTCAAACGCGACAAGAAACATAACTGCCGTGGTTTGCGCCCCACCGCACCTTACGAAATTGGGCCGATTTGTGCCCCACCGCACCTTCCGTAATTGGGCCCTACCGAGCGAATTTTTGCGCCCTATGCCTGCCTTTTTCGGCTATTGGTACTATCATAATAGTGAAAACGGTTTCATCTCCAACGGGGCGCTTCGAGACCCCTCGGGGTCATCTCACCTGGGGCGCTTGGAGGCCATTCGGTTCACTCCGGTTCCGCCCTCTCCTGCCATCTATCATGTACCTGGTACCATTTTAGTAGTACTCGTCCCTCTGGGGCAGTGGAAGGAGAGCTGGTGCGCTAAGCCAACGCTTACGCGTATCGTGAGCCTTGCGATTGCCGTGAGTCTCTCAGGCGGGAACTTTTATTCAAACCCCCACGTTGCATCGTGACGACTACTGCTGTCGATTACTACTACTGCTGCTGTCGATTACTACTACTACTGCTGTCAATTATTGTCAACGGTAGGCGAGAACACGAAAGACAAGACGCAAGGGGGATCGGATCGCTCCAGCCGGGAGTTGCACACCATTCGCTTTGCCTTCAGGCGTAGGGGGGAGCTACGCATGGAGCAAAACAGCACTTTTGTCGCCCACGACAACAGGCGTAGGGTAGGGGGGGCTACGCATCGAGCCGACAGCACTATTTTTGTCGCCCACAACATACGGTGGCACTACAACGGCACCATTACAAGCGGAGACATACAGTGATAAGGGCCGAGCATAATTCGCGCACTTAACTCTTGGGCCTTGACTCTTAAGAAACTGCAAACATGATCCCACACCAATTCCAAGTCATTTTTCCCAAAAACGCGAGTGCAGTTCTGAAAGGGTTAATAAAGCATTATACCGGGCCCATCAGTACTGAATACCTTGACTGACAGCACTAACTACATCGCAAACACCCGCACCCCGAAGCACACCCGACCCTGCGTAAACGGGTCGGAAGCAAAAAAAAACTTAGACCGGAAAATTCAATTCACCGAGAAAGCATCACCGTCTTGTCAGCCTCCAACAAGTCAAAAAACGCCTGCGCACACTTGAAAACCAGCAAAAGATGTACTACGACTTTATCACTGGGTCGGTCATCACCTCCAAAAACTGCCTTTCCTCTGGCACGCCTGAAGCCAAGCAAAAGCACAAGGGCTTTTCGCGGGTCGGGTTGGGTCAGGGTGAACCGACCCGATCCGTGATATTCAAAAACCGCCTGACCCGACCCGACAAAACCTGTGAGATTTCTAAGACCTCCTGACCCGACCCGGCTCGACCACCGAAATTTTGAAAGCCTCCTGACCCGTGAAAAGCCCTGAAAAGCACACACCCGTACAAGGAAAGTGAAACCGCTTGTTCCGTTTCGGCCACCTAGGCCACCTGGAAAACCATTGTCTCCCACGATTTAAATCGGTCCGTCCCTCCGATTGTAAGCCTCGCAGCAAAACCACAACACATAAAAAAACAAAAACTAAACAAACCCAAAAAAACTAAAACGGGTTCTCGAGGAAATGCTACCCCCCGAAACCCGCCCCAGAGCGTTCGTAGACGCTAAAATACTGCTACTTTCATACAGCGACAGTAGCACAGCAGGCTACAAGCGGTTTCCACGGTGCGCTGCAGGCTCAGGCACAGGGGGGGGGGGGGGACGAGAGGCGAGAATCTCCCTAGAATTTGGTAGCACTGGGCTGTATGGTGCCAACTACTGGGTACTTCTTGGCCAACTTGTCTGCCCAATCCTGGAGGATCTGCATGTCTTGATCGCTCAAAATGGAAAGGTCTGGGTTGTCCAAGTGCTCAGGGGCGAACGACATCTTCGACAAGCAAAGAGGGCGACGGTAGGCGCGCGGGCAGCGTGAGGGGAGGAGTAGGGGGGGAGGGGGAAGGAGGCGGGGGGGAGGGGGAAGGGGGGGGGGGGGTGGGGCGGGGAGGGGGACGGGAGGGGGAG
>JAYJMJ010000168.1:37149-50712 GCA_036873875.1 Laminaria ephemera | reverse complement strand
CCCGGGGTTCCCCTCGATGCGTCTGTACGTTCATCCACTTAAAGTTATCTCTTTACTCCGGGGACTGCAGTTACCCGCTAAAGGTCGGGGGTTCCCGTGTACTGGTATGCAATGATGGCGTTTGTATGTAGGGGTTGTTGATTGCCGCCTATGTCAGTACTACACACGACAAATCGTCGACTCAGATTGGCGGACAAGTTCTGGCGTCATCGTATCACAGCTGGTGGCGTACCGGCATCGTGCCAAATATTGATCTTGGTGTCAATTTCTTAAGCCATCGACATTTCGCGTCGACTTCGCAGGCTGTACTGGTACAGCATACGGTATGCCTCGATCGGTGAGGAAGCTAGACAGCGGTTTCCCTCCATGTGGAGCTGCTTGGCGGGCTTTGCTGCTCCGATCGATACTGAAAGGGAACATCTAAAACGACGAACCAAATCGCGTCAACACGGACGACTGCGAGCTACTCGTACAGCTGTACCTGGTAGGTACTTGGAGCGGGAGGCCTAGAGCCACCACGCGAAAAACACAGCACACACGCCTGGGATATCGAAACCCCTCTATTAACCCTTTTACTACTGCAAAAATGATCCCTAACTACCGGAAATTCCAAGGAGTTTGTCACCCGAAGAGTGTATCAGAGCAGATCCCACGCAAATTAAGCGAGGACCGCAAAGCTTTTGTATAGAAAGTAGCACGGCATGGAGCTCGATTGAGCTGTCTGAGCAGGCCAACAGCACTGACGTTGTGTTAATTATCACGTGGTGCCTCGTACCCGCGAGCACCAGTATAACCAGAGTAATCACCGAAAAGAGAAACACCTACTCGAAGCTGCTACACCCGAGGGTGCCTGGTACGATTACGTACCAGCTACTGGTGTGATTAAAAGTGGTGAACAAATTGAGAAGTTCCTGGCTGCCACCACTCACGTATCCGGCGAACTCATCCCCGAGAGCCTCGCCATCCACCTCCTGCGAGATCCGCTTGTCGTAAAGGGCGCGGCTGATCATCGACCCAAACGCCAGAAACAAAGTTGGACCATCAAAGCGAGAGACGGTAGAGAGAGGCAAACACGCGAAGAGAGGATGCGCGCAGTGTGAGATCATGCCGACCACAGACCACATTTATTGACATTGAGTGAACTACAAAACTACACCAGTATTATTATCAGTTATTAGTCCTACTGCTGCTGTAGCGGCTGCTGTGAGGCAAGACTTAAGATAAGTTTTTACCAGGCAGACTCTGTAGGCCGAGCTCGGCTCCGGCGAAAGCGTCGTGTATCGTGTACGTATCGTACTGGGATACCTGGTACATAGTACGGGAAGGGGCGATGCTGATATTGTGTTGTAGTGGAGAGTGTTGGGCCGCTCACCCACAAGCCTTGACCAGCACCAAAGGTAGGTGCCAGGTACCATCTATCATCTACCCGCCTTGCACGTATGGAGTGTGGACCCTACATTACTATACGAAATGCATGCCCAGTCCAAGCCAAGCATTGCCAACGACTCGACCTGGACAAATAAACTCCACGAATGCCTTTGGTACAGCGGTACAGAAGTGTACCTGGTTCGTGTACGTTTCCACCAAATGTCTACTCGTACTTGTGAATTATGGCCAAGACGAGGGCAGCTCTGCAAGAAGATCAAGACAAGGAAAGCACCAACGCCGACACAGGATGGTTACACATGCACACAACTAGGAGCCAACATCGCCAGGAACACTCACAGCTTCTTTTCGTCATCGATCTCGATGAACATCTGCGAGCCCGTTGCGGGCGAAGCAATGTTGAGCTGTTGCCACCATCACCACCACCAGCAAAATGGAACCACCCAGGGAAGAGGACAAACAGAAGACAGGCAGACAGACAGACAGTACGCAAGCACGAGGGAAGAAGAGAGTAAGCATCGCCAAGCACGCAGCCTTGCCATCACAACATCACCATTAGTTTTCCTCAGGCAACCATGTGGCTGAGCTTTGCGTCGTCCAAGATGCGTTCCATTGCTTGCTATCCTTGTAGACCATTCCTCCCCGGCTCGGGAGCACCCCTCTCTGCCGCCGCAAACAACCGTCTCTCAACATTTCGCCTTCGAGCAACCATACCACCAAACCAAAAATCCACGACACACCACACCACCACGTGCCTTCATATTTGCGAGACCTCTCAGGCACCGGAGCCTGCAGGGGTCTACTGACTTGACGACGAGCACGTAAGCAGGGGGACTGGAGAACCCACAGCCGCAAAGCCACCACTCGATATTACAAACACGCCTTCCAAATCACGGGGGTCGGGGACATACAAAGAAGGGTTTCAATAAGTTTTACGAAGCTTTTTCACAATTCTTAAAAAATGATATAAGTGCCCGTTGGGGATGTTGGGCAGTTACGTTGCGAGTTACGAGCAATTGGTTACGAGCAAGATGGTGTAGGAGGACGACGACACGACGACGCTGCCCGGGCCGAGCACTGCAAGAGTGTAAGTGCTGGTTCGGTGACGGCTTCATCCACACTTCATGCTTTCAGCCAACTCCTTGCGACTGATGGATGGCTGTACGGCTGTCAGAAAGTCACATCTCTGAGATTGCACGTTGCATGGTGTACACGTACCACGACTCTGTTGTTGTTGTTGTTGTTGTTGTTGCTGCTGCTCGCTTTGGTCGACCAGCGGGCTTGTCGGCTTTATTTACTCGGACGGCCCGACGAATGGTATCGTACTACGTATGGCCAACAAGAAAGTCCAGCATTGCAGCATTTATTACGCATTGCACAAACCACCACCACTGCTACGCTTGGACAGGGGGAGAGTGCATGGTAGGGACGGAGGGCGACTGACTGGAGAGAGGTACCACCAATGCGTGGTAGTCCACACAAAGATGTCAGGACACTGGGGGGGTGGTGTTCGGCGTCGTCAGTGACACCTTTCGGGGCTCCCACACTAAAACAGTAGTCTATCGGTCCAGGCCTAAACTGCTGTCTCCTGACACCAGAAGATACTCGTATCTATCTGTGTCCGTGGTAGTAGCGGATGTGCGCGCGATAGCAAGTGTCCCCAGCTGCTGACCATTTAGCCCTTTGACTGAAATAGTTGCTTCGCAAAACCCGAACACCCAGCGAGGCAGACGCACGCGCAGCAACACAACAACAACGATTCCTAAGAGTATACTAGGTACTCGTTGGTTCTCCTTCTCGCGGGGAAAAAAAAATCGGCTACGAATAATATAGAATTCTGAAGCCACTTTCTTGAAGCGTAGTTCCTAGCCGATCGATGAGTCCACTTCCTTACTTTTTGAGGCTACTTTTATGCCACTTGAAGCAGGTTTCCATTCTATTTTCTAGTAATTTTTGGTACGGTATGATAGAAGAGAGCCGATGAGACGACAACAAAAAACGTTGTTGATGATGACGAGACGTCGCGCCTGCACCAACAAAGCCCGCACATCGTCGTACAACCCGACACGACAGCTTTGAATCCACGATAATAGTATCGCATCGGTCCTACTCTCAGCTCGAGGGCTCTCCTATAGAGCCTATGAGACGAATCCCGCGTCGTTGTGTTGGACGACTACGACAAAGAAGTAGCGAATCCTTCGTAAATAGTTGCGTTGAACGACAACGACACACAAAATGCAAGTACGAGGTAGCCCATCCTTTGACATTTCCCTGCGCCCGCACGCACACAGAGAGCTCGCACACCGTCGTACCCCCCCACATGATAGCGTTGCATCGGCTCTACTCTCAGCTCGAGCGAACTGACATGTACATACGTACATGTATGTACTTCGAAGTATCA
Source organism: Laminaria ephemera (assembly GCA_036873875.1). Classification (NCBI taxonomy): domain Eukaryota; class Phaeophyceae; order Laminariales; family Laminariaceae; genus Laminaria; species Laminaria ephemera. The sequence goes on along the minus strand of JAYJMJ010000168.1, from coordinate 46,925 downwards.
TGTCATGGAGAGCTGATGAGACGAGTCCCGCGTCGTAATTGTGTTGGACGACGACGACAAAATTCAAGTACGAGTAGCGTACCCTTCGTAAAGAGTTGTGTTGGACGACAACCACACAATCCAAGTTGCGTATCCTTTGACATTTCCCTGCGCCCGCACCCACACAGTTCGCACACCGTCGTAGTCCCCCACACGACAGCATTGCATTGGCCCTACTCTCAGCTCGAGTAAACTGACATGTATTATACATGTATCATAATAAGCAGACTAACTGCACGACGAATGACAGGCGGAGATCTAATCCGCTTTCTGTTGGCTTCGTGCGAATCTATCCAATCAATAATCCATGAAGTCAGTGAGGCCATCCTTGGCACGCACACGCGGGGATATCAGCGGGGCGGGGCGTATGCAAGAACCATAATAATTAGGCCGCATGTGAAACTGGCCTCTTGAAAATGAGATCGAACAAACTGATATTTCTACATTGCATTGTACGAGTACGTCAGACGCGTGCGACGATAGAGGTAGCACTTTTCGGCTTTTTGTCTCTGAATGACGGGGCTCCTTAACCCAAATTCGTCGGAATCTCATTCTTGTTTTGCAATATGTTTTTTTTGTATTCCTAGGCCATAGGTTTGTTCATCGGGCTGCACTTTCATTCTTCTCAAAATCAGTTTTTTGGGTGAGGTTTAGAGCTCCTCAAGTGAGGATAATAAGAAGAAACAAATGGTGCACCTCTATCGTCGCATATATATGTCGTGAGTCTCTATCGGAGCATCAGAGCTACGCCAGTCAGTGCGCTCGTACATACATACGAGTACGTACAAATTACACATGCAGCAGTACAACAGTCTCCCGGTCATTCGGCACCCGTGGCCTTGAAACCTCGCCGCTTTTCGGCTCGAGTGTCGGTGCGAGCTTACTATATCGACAAACAAAAACTCTTAGGAAAAGTGCGCGGTCTCAAACCCTCCGCGCAGTCTGTAGTAAATAAATTATGTAAACGGCGTTTTTATTTGCTGCCAGGCGCATGTTTGCATTGGGCGTCGAAGGAGACAGGTCGGCAGTGTCATCATATGACTTGACCCTTGAGCAAGCACGCTTGTCAACATGGGGAACACAAGAAGAAGCAAAACAGATCACGTTGTGTATTTTTCAAGGTGAGTATTGATTTGGCTGTACTGCTTGTAGGGAGCGTACATGTCCAAAAACAGTGCATGGCAGTCGGTGGCCACCACACTACGTTCCCCTTATGTTTAGCCTGCAACACTAGTAGTAACCAAATCCCACACGCCAAACTGCATCCAAACAACAACGACTGCACGCGCTACTATTGTTATTGGTGTCCTTCTCCCCAGCGTGCCCCTACCTAGAGCATTCCACCTCTACTACCCGCTAACACTGCTCTCGATTCGCTGCATCTGACAACAATAAACACTATGGTCGGCGATTGCACTATTAATACTACTACGAATGCAATTTTGATAAAAAAAGCACAGCGAAAGGGCCGGAATGAAGCATGACGCCTCCCTGCTGCTTAGGGGGGACGTTAAGCTCCTATCCCCTCTCTTGTGTTGATGCCAAACCAAGCCAAGTCGGTTTACTGCACATCCCCCCTTCGTACTGGCAGATATGACGATACAAAAAAAAACACAGTAAATGGCCTATGCCAGCCCTAAAACCCCCGGGGGAGGCTGTTTCTCTTTCGGCAACATCCAGTTCACACCAGCCCCTCCTTCCCCGTCATTATCTGCCGGCCCATCACTCCTGCCTGCACCCATTTGGGGGAATATGGATTGGCAAATTTTCAAATATTCGGTCGTGTGACAGGAAGACAGACCAGCGATTAAACCTTGTGGAGCCCAGGTATCAGCGACAAAAAAAATGGCATGTACGATCTCGTCAGCCGTCTAGTACGAGCCCAACGAGTGGTACCATGCTGCGTGCGTCTCGTACATCTCCTTGCGTCGTATTTCGGGTACAACCTTTATCATCTCCAACCCCAGCAGCCCGAGTTGCTTCGCGTGGCCGATGCTGTAAGTAACAATCGTCATACAATATCGTCGATTCCCCGTCTGAAGTCCATAAGGGGCTAAGGCAAAACACGCCATCCAAGGAATAAAAACCCGCGGTACATGAGCCAGGCAGCTGAAAATCGTGGTGGTGCACGTATTCCGGATGCCAGACACCCCGCACCTGCAACCCTTCGCCACGTCACTGCAACTAACTGACGAATAGTCCAGGTTCTACAGTAGAGAAAAATTGCATTTCCACCGCATAAAACGCTCCAAAATGAGCAAGAGTTCCCGCCTTCGCTCCAATCCAATTCACGGGACAAAAATAACACGTCGACATCAGCAGTGACTGGGAGTAACTGCTTATAGCTTACGCCGCCTAAGATCCAACGCCTCAGACCCAACGGCCATATATATAGCATAGATCTACTGAAGTGACGCAACAAAACCGAATCTGCTGATCTATCGCAAAAAGCGCATCATTAATCATAAAACATGCACCAGGTACATGGTGACTTGCGGCAGCAGTTGCCTATAAACGAAAGATGCAGTCTGGACGTCGTCATCGACGTTCCGTGATTTACCATTTGCAACGCCTCCGTCCGTTCTGCTTAAAAGTAGTCTCCGCTGCCGTTGCACTTCTCCCGCCCCCGCAACACTTTGAAAAACTAAAAGCCTCAATCGGTCTTATTGAAACCCACACCCGTTTCTGTCCCCTGCCGCCGCTGGTGCTGCTCCATCCGCTCGCCAAAACCGTCATCGAAGCCGCCACGCTTCCGCCGACTCCGGTGCTGCTCCTACGGCTCCACTTGCCGCCCCGGCCATCCCCGCCGCCTGTCCCTCCGCCGATACAAGCCCCATGGTCGCCGCATTCTCCCACCCCATTGTTGCTGCTCCGCCGCCCACTGCCACTGTTGCCGCGGGTTGAACCCTCGACGCCAAGTGTACCGGGTCCAAGAGTTCGCCGCTCGCGCCACCGTTTGCGCCACCGTTTTCTACTCCGGCAGCGGGAGCGGCGTCGCCGGCATGGCACTCCCTCATCAGCCTCCTTCGCTTGGCTCTAAGCTTTTGCACCTCGTCACCATCCCCCTCCTCCTCCGCGATGGCGATGTGTTCCCTCAGCATGTCCATCTCCTGCCGCCTCCGGTCACTCTCCATGCTCTGGGTCAGCGCGGAATTCAGGCGGCCGAGCATGGCAACGACCTCGGCTTGTTGCGCGCTGCTCTTGGCGATCGCCTCGGCAAGGCTCGCCCGCGGTGTCAGGACCTCGGTCTTAACCTCCCTCTCCTTTCGCTTCAGCTGCCTCGCTTTTTTTCGGCTCATGGGGAGGGGCCCGCTCGGGTCCGCGGGGGGGGCACTACCGCTCGGGTCCTTCAGCTTGAAATTCTCCGCGGAATGAACGCGCGAAGCAGACCCGCCCGATGTCTGGGAACCCTCCCCTTTTTTGCTCACCGGTTTAGGCGGGTCGCAAGAGGTGGAGGTGCTGATTCGGGGATCCGGGTTGCTGCTCAACGGGCCCCAGAAGATCCAGCTCAGGAAGTATTGCGGGAGCCAGTCGCAAGGCATCTTCTTGGCGTAAATAGCTTCCTCTTTTCGTTCGCGGCTGGGCGTGACGCCCCCCGCCGGGTTAATCCCAGGCGTCATCACCGGGCCGAGGTCTTCCCCGTAGCCGTTGTGACCGTTGTGCACGGGGGAGGTGACGTCAATGGAAGGATCATGATTGGCCGCGGCGGCGTCTGCGCGGGGGCTGTCAGTTTCAACCCTCTTCTTGCGCCCGTGTTCTTCTTCCTCTCTCTCCCAGATGGCCTCGACGAGAGCCTGCAGCACATCGCCCATCTCTTGCTCCGTCTGGAAGATGCCACTTTCGGGTCTGACCCTGCGGTGGGAAAGCGCAAGAGAGCCAAAAACACGGCACATATGTAAAAAAAACGTCGACCTAACAGCTGTTGTTGCGAGACAAAAAAATCCTGGTGGACGAAACGTTCCACCGCGCCCGTACAACTTTAGCTTACATCACGCATTTTTAGTAACATGCTCGGCTACAAAAAAACAACAGAAAGGAGAGCGGAGCACTTCTTACCGTCCCCTCATCGGGTTTCCTTTCTTTCAAAGGCGTCTCGTATTGACAGAGCGATGGAGGTGGAACACGGACTAAAGTTGCCAATCTAAACACACCAGGCAACGAGTGCGAAAGCAACATCGAACAACTAAACACAGCCACTGCGGCCGGGTTTTCGGAGGCGACATGGCATTAGTCGAGGTCTTCCAGGTGAAGCTGTTGTCCTATTAATATATTAATACGAAGGACAAGAGCAACAGTATGAAATTAGCAACGATCTAATATCTAGACGTATAAATGGAGAAACACACGAGCGCCAAGCCAGCCTTTTCTTGTCGACTTTCCAACAAGAAACGTCGACCGTGGGATCATGCGTACAGCATTACGTACTGGAACTGGAGCACTACGTACTGTTACTGTTATGCAGTTTGCGGGTTCCCCTTTCATATCAGGTAATGCTGCGCACGCATGGCATCTCTTTTTGCTCCATGCTTTCCTGTGAACGCGTACAAAACTAAAAGCGACGCAACAAACTTTCATAAACGTGTGCCGTCAAAGCTCTATACACAAGGTACAATGTCCACAATTTACGTCGGGACCACCGAAACATAAAAACATCAAAAGGGGGCAGGAAGTTGGGTGTTGAATCCCACAACGCTACACAAGTGCGGCAAAGATTAAGAGCGCCACCCTGCAGAACGATAGCATGCATACGCTGGTCGCAGCTGGGTCGATGCTATCTGTCCGCCAGCGGCTTGTGCGGGTTGTGACTGACCGTGAAGCCACCGTGATGTAATTTTCGAGGGCGGCCAACTTGCTCAAATCCTCTGTTGCAATTATCCCAAAATAAATACGTACCATAAAACCGCTTAGCTTCTTACAGTCAAGTGTTTTACGCCAAGACAAGTATGCGTATAACAAACCATTTCCATCTGCATTTCATCCGTAGTTTGGTCTATTGTTGGTCTACGCAGTTGATAGTGGGTGGCATCTGCTGCATGCATTAGATCCGCTTATATAAAGCCGTTTCAAGATCTTCGGGGTGGAGGTGTTTTGGTTCATGATACTTCGTGCTCCTGTTTCGAGGCGATCGCTGTCTCAGTAATGCCCATGAAAAAAGTTAGCACACTATTAATAGAAAGCAGAAGATTCAGTACTGCATTCCACTTATTTATGTACCAGGTACTCTGTTTACATATTTATGTACCAGGTACTCTGAAACGATAGGCTCGACTTATATAATACAACGTACGGATGAGAAGCTCCTCGATTTTCCTGGCCTGAAATATCCTGGGAAAGTGAGAAATGGGGGTTGGAGCAGTACTGTATTACAACAGGACCACGATTCACATCCTAAAAATAAACAGATCATCCGTCGAAGTACAGTATGCCATAATAGCCACAACAGTATCGATTTAGACGTTTCAGCACCTTTGCATTCGTACTTGACTCGGTAAACGGGCGAATCCGGGCCGTAGAGGCAAAACTTTACTGGCGTTGCCTAGAAAATTGTGACGCTCGACCAATCAACGATCGATCTAGCGTGACATGATAGTATCTAATTGGATGATGCCACGCCAGTTGTGCAGTAGCTTTGTGGAGTACGCTGATGCTGCTGCAGCAGCGGCGCGCTCACATAAAACTCGATGGAGGCAGCCTCTCTGACAGCCCCGACGCCGGGGAGGACACAAATAGATGCAGCTGGTGGGGTGTGTGGCTGGTCAGGATAAAATGAAGCTGCGCTGGCATACGTTTGCTTGCGACTGCGAGAGAGAAAAGAGGAAACAAAAGTACAAGCGGCAAGAGCCACGACCATATCAACAACGATGGGTTGATACTTGACTTGATACAGCAGTGCAGGAAACCTAATAAAAAACAGGGTAATAAGAACAGTCTGATATTTACAGGAATACAAGAAATCCGAGGGCCGTCATACTGAAGTTAATGTAAAACGCGCCCTCTCCCAAATAGGAAACCCAGCCTGGGTCAATATCTCTGTTTCTCATTAGGTGTCCTGCATTATAGTGCTGCTATGATACTGTGCTTGCTGCTTGTTGGTGCTGTGGCGGCGAGAGTGCCCCCCCAACAAATAAATGCACATCGAATGCCAGAGAAAGGGGGTACAGGCCGAACAGGGGCTGCAAGTGCGAGGAGGGAAGGGGAATCAAATATCTCTGCATCGTGTAAGCAGGGTGAACACGGGGTGGGTGAAAAAATACCTGGTATCTCGTCTGTGGTGCTTTTTCAGCCGCAAGGAAGGCTGATCATGGGCCCTTTGATTTTAGTATCTCACATGCTTCAACCAATTGAGTTGAATACAATTTTTTGGGATTGCTCCTGACGAGAACATCCGAATGACTATTTACACGGCGGGGTTCGTACTTCTAGCGCTCGTGGTGGCCTCGCTGCAGAGGGTACTTCATCGCAACAAAAATGTGTGAAAATCTCGATAGTGTATCGACGGCGGGCTATCATATACTATCAAGAGCGCGTGCGAAAACCTTGGAACACGTCCTGTTCTGTTTTATTTCCCAGGCAACGCCATAAAAAAACTTGCCCGCTCCTCTGTAAGTGCCAGAGCCAGAGGCCATAGCCATTTCGAGAGGCATCCATCATCAATCGCAATCTCGCTGTTTACCCATTCTTTACGGCTGCATTTTATAAACATGCCCACACAGCAGGCCATAACAAGATAACAAGTACGTCGTGCGTACGAAGTCAAAATGAGTTCCGGAAGTCGGAATCAACATAAGCTCCGGAAGTCGGAACTCAGTTACTTGTATCTGAAAAAAGAAAAAAGAAAACACGAAACGAAAACAATTTTTTTCCGGTGAAATGGCCCGAAAACTCCAGAAATCATTTGCTGAAGTACATGCCCGAAAAAACGACAACTCCAGCCAAACTTCGCCCGTGGAGAAAAGAAGAACGGGCCAACACGGTCGTAACACACACCGCTTTTGGTTGTTTTTATTTCTTTCCTGAGGCATCTTCCACTCCAGAGTAACTGGATCCTGTCCTTTGACCACGCACGTGATTTTGGCGATGAGTTAATATGAGAAAAACAAAAAAAACACACACAGAGAGATAGACGCCTCTCACCAAAATGCCACAGGCATTCCGAAAAGAGCGAGCCCGATTCGGTCGTCCTCCGGGCCAAAAACAGATAACGTAAAAAAACAAAATTTCGGGTCAGATTTCCGGACCTCAGCAACTGCGTATAAGAGTTGGCTTTTTACTGCAGGAGTTGAGGTCGCGCCTTAATGCGTGCTCGTTTGTACCACCAATTTGTATTTCTTGAAACCGTTGCAAAATTACGAACAAAAACACAGAAAAAACAAAATTACGAACAAAAAAAACAACAAAAACAAAATTCAAGAAAAATCCGATACAACCCCGTACAAGAATGCAAGAAAAAAAATGCCCACATTGAGTACTCACTGTTCCCAGTCCTTGTTGTACAACACGCACTTGTCCCGAATGTCCTTGTACTTTCTGTACGTGTGGCTTGCGTCTTCCATGTAAAACTTCTTCCGGGTATCTGCATAATTCACCAGGGCACGAGGACATCGAATTTGTTTAGAAAAATGAAAAATACACTTCGGCTGTGAGATCGAAAACGTTTTCGTCGAAACTCATCTTAGCAAGCTGCGTGAAACATATACCAGGTACCAGGTTAAAATAAACTGGCGAATCAGCAAAAAAAGAAACGCACGTAAACGCGTGTAAAGTCTCGATTATCGAAACAAGTCAACAGTTCCGAAATTGACCGAAACTGTCCATTTCGGAACTGCTGGCTGTGTCGATAATCGAGACTGAAATTGTGAAATTGTCAAAAAAAAAAAGTTCGAAATAAAGACTCAAAAACTGACTCCCAAAATGTGCGAATGTGATGAATTGGTACGACGCCCTCCATAATCTGCAGCTGCAGCGGTGAAATGCGAAATGCCCTGCCTGCTGTTGTGTTGTTGTTGCGAGGTTGTGAGTTGGCCTGTGAGCGAATATTTGGCACGCATTACCTTGTACCGCACGGGTAGTAAGCGTGTGCCACGATATATGCTGGTCGGGCTTGCAAAATCACGATCGGATGCCCCCGGTATCATATATAGAAACAACAACAATCTATTTCATTCACAATGGCATCACAAGACAAGACACCTTGTACCGGTATGTTTGTCATACTCGTACACACGAACACACGCACGCGGTGCTGCTGCTGCTGCTGCTCGTGATCGAAAAAATACTCAAAAGTCGAGCTCGTATATACGTACAAAAACTGCGTTCGTTACTACTGGAACAACCACTCGCAGCAACGCTTTCGGCGATTGGGATCCTCTCGCCCCCCGCCCTATCGCACAACCGCTGCTACTGCTGTACGCTATACGTGCAGTAGTCTACGGCAGAACTTGTACTCGTACTATTTTCTCTGACTGCTGTTACTGCTCCTGTACATGCATATCATACACACGTCTATCTTGCGGGTGCCCGAGCACCCAACATCGGAAGGCACCCTCCGTGTGTGTGCTGTCTCCCCAATGCTCACCATGCAGGGTAGTCCGACCCATCATGTCGTGAGTCAAGTCCTTGTGTAGCTCCTGCCCCTTATCCTGAGACAAGAACTTCAGCATGCCAGGGGCCGCAACGTCTCGCATGCAGATCGAGGACTCCCTCGTCCTGCCCACTCTCGAGAGCCCGAACCCAGACTGGGTGACAGCCGAACCGGCGTAGAAGTTCGCAGGAGACTGGTAAAAAACCAGGGAGGTCTTGGAAATGTCTCCCTCTTTCGGAAAAAGTCTTGACGCCCTGGCGAGGACCCAGTCGAGACTTGGGGAGTCATCGAGGATGAGGGATGAGGTGCTGTTCGTGGCTTGGTTCTCTTGGTCCATGGTGTGCGGACAAGCCCTCGTCGGCACGGTGCGCGGAAGAAGGGGTTGTCTCGTGGTCCCTCTCCCTCTCGCCTGGGCTTTTTGAAAGTTTTACCGTCCCCGTTTTCCGAACGCACTTCGCTTTTGATTGAAACCCCTGAGTGGGTTGTGGGAGTCGTTTGTTTTAGGTAAGCCGGATGTTCTCCTGGTTCACCCCCCTGGAGACAAAGAATACCCGATACACAGACGATGGCGGGTATCCTTCCCTGTGTTTTCTTCCCTTTTCTTCCCTCAAAATACAGCCGGCTTGGCCTTTTGCGTTACAGCAGTAATAGTGCGATCGGTGTTTTTGTAGTGTCCTGCGAAGCCAACCACGTATTGATAAAAACACAAAACACCCCCCTACCCCCCGCGCCTCAGCGGGTGCGGTAAAGCCTCAAGAACTGAGTGTGAACGTCAACACTCAAGCTGAAAGATGGCCGATGCTAAGCCGAAGCCACCACTGCTAGAGTTTGCCACACTGGTTCCGAAGGTCGAGGTACGTTGGAGTATTTACACAGCAGATAAGATAGATGCTCCCTGGCTCCCACAGCAGTACTTATACAAAGTGACTTGAAGTGAAGAGTTCAGAGGGTAAGGCAGCGAGCGGCAGGAGTATAATCGGTAGATCCATAGTATTAATAGTACAGAACCCCGAGTTACTGCGTGTACTCGCAGGATGAGCAGTACCAGGTATCGATTACTGGCATACTTGCCAGTACTCGCAGTATAGAGGTTGTTACAGATATCTCCCCCACTCCGGAGTTCGCCCTTGGTACTTCCCTGGCCTCTCAGCCTACT
>JAYJMJ010000167.1:424231-440744 GCA_036873875.1 Laminaria ephemera | reverse complement strand
GCGCGATCGGAGTATCACTCACAGCTTGCAAAGATGAGTTTCGACGAAATCCTAGATCTCACAGCTGTTGTGTATTTTTAATTTTTTTACGTATAAAAAAAATAAATCAAACGAAGCGAGCGATAAAAAAGAGCTCGGCGCCGCGGGCTCGCTACCGATAGTCTCTCGTATCATTATGCTGTTCCACGCGTTTTTCAACCGTTGTTTACATCATATACACAGCAGTATACCTGATATTTACAGCTGCTGGTACTGTACCGGTTTTTACTTGCTCAATTCTGTGCTTTTCAGCATGAAAAAAAAGTACCCTGCAGCGCGGTCTAGGCTTACGCGCAGCCTTCTGACGTAGGCTAGGCTTGCAGTATACTTAATATGAACCACCTTTGAAGCCAGGCTAGACTGGCGTGCCATCACCCTCTCACGAACTTCTCCTGTCATTTTGGTGGATTCATGTAGTACAAAGAAGGCACAAGCATGCGAGAAGCGCTTACTTACACCATCTGTATACAAAGTCATCATCATTTTGACTTTCCAGCTCAACCAGTCGGACGTTTTACCCTCAACGGCCTTCTGGACAAGCCGTCGTCACAGGTCCCTCCCCTTCCCTCCCCCCGGTGCTTGCTTTCAATTTTATCGCGCATAGGGTTCGCATTCCCTCTGGTCGTCGATTTTCATCGAAATTTGCAAACTCGTGCTCTCGCAGTTTCGGTGACGGAAGAAAACTCAGAAAAAACACCTTGTGTAGTCTAATACAGCAGCTAAGATTCGAACCCCAGCGCAATCGCCCGCAGGAGCGACAGTCTACCGTCAGATCACAGTCAACCTCGAGTGTAAAATATAATGGCATATTAACAGACCCGACGCACAACCGCACAGAAATAATCTACGTGTTGGTCGAATGTCAAAAGCGCCTTTAAGGACTTGCGTTTGGCCAACCTAGCCGTTGGTTCCGAGCCCTGGAGGGTAGAGGGTACACTGCCCCCTTTCCGCTAATTCGCCGTTCCCAGTGCCGCTAAAATATGTCATGCTGTACCCTGGCACCTGGTAAGGCACATTCCATGTACACACTGAAACTACAAGTACGTAATAAGCTAAGATCGCATCTTACGACGCGCACGCCCCGCTGATCTCTTCGTTTTCTACGCCTTGACACAGTCCCTGGAGGACGTGCAAAGCAGCTACCTTACGACGGCGTACGGTGGGGCTGAGGGTGCGCCCTCTTCGCGGTGGGGCCTTGAGCGCCTCTATGGTCTCGCGGACAACCTCCAGCTGTTGCGATTTTTCCTGGTGGCCGGGCATCGTCAAACAAACAAGTCAAGCAGACACGGTTTGGAATGTTTTAGCCACGTGACGAAAACCTTGAGGCAGTCTAGCAAATAAGTGACGAGCACGTCCAATTGCCGGGTAGGTGTGTTGCATAATACCAGGACATCAATTACGGAAGCGCCCCATGAATATGACATACCATGAATGTACAGCAAGTAGTACGGGCTATCGTGCGGCCATGGCGTGAACGACAGCCATTGTTCTCGGTAACCTTGACAGGAAGATTTCCAACAAACAGGAAGCATATGTGGTGAGATTGCAGGTTCTTAACGACCGCACTACTAATACTATACCAGGTACAAAGCAGTATGGGGGAACTCACTTGAAGACAAGAGATCGCCCTCGTGAGAGACTTGGCGTCCAGGTTGACGTCAGCTCCGCCCCCATGGGTGCCACGGTGCGCCTGCAAGTCCGCGAGAAGGGGCAAAGGTGAGTGACGGCAGGAACGAATACTGCACCTCGAAGTATGGCCCTATTAGGCCACACAAGGAAGAAGACTTCTACGTACCTGGTATACATTACGCATATTTTTCTCGCTCGCGAGTGGCATCGCCTTACCTAGGACGCGTATGAATGTCTGGAATGGGAACATTTAGGTCTGGCATGGTAACAAGTCAGGTATTGGTAGTGAGGCATAGGCCAAACACGAGATTCGGGATGCGGCACTCACCCTGTTCACCACTGTCTTGTACCACTGCTCCACGTCCGCCCTCTCCCTCTCCAGCTGTGATGCCAAAGCCTCTAACCGTTTCGCCGTCTTTGGCGACCGCTCCGCAGCAGACACCGGTCTTGCTCCAGGCGAGTGTGCGAAGGAATACCCCTTCGCAGTCGTACCGCTCTCCTTTCCTCTTCCTAGGTCCCAGCCTTCTCCCCCACCTGATCCCGACACACCTTTATCGCCACGGACATTTGTATGCGGCACAGGTGACCCTATACCCTCACCATTATTCCGAGGAAAGAAGCCATTAGCATCGGTGGAAAAATATTCTTCGTCCTGAAATCCGTGTTCTTCTTCGTACTGGAACCCAGTTTCCTTTCGATTTTCGCTGCCCCTGCCCCTGCAGGGGCTTGTCGGTAAACTGAGGGTGCCTGCGTCCCCATGTTCTTCCTGCAGCGCGCAGAAGCCGATTCGCTCGTACAGCGCCTGGAGAGAGAGGACAGGATCCCCGCCAGCCCGCCCCACCCTAAACGCCTCCGCCACGGCGGCACCCACATCAACCCCTTCCGACACTGCATCACCCGTAACGCGCTTTCCACGAGTAACTTTTTTTCGCCGAAATGCTTTAGGCTTCTCTGTTCCACAGGGCGGCGCGGATCGCCGCACCTTTGAAGGTGGGATCGGGGGCGCGCCAGTCCTTGCTGCAACGAGTTCTTGGTTTACTTTGAGGATGCTGTCGAGGTACCTGCTGGTTCGGGTCGTGTTGCTTTGGGCCTGTAGGTAGTTGGTCTCGACCACTTTTCGAGCGGTGCGCTCGTCCTTGAGCGTTCGTTGGAGCATCTGTACACGTTTGAGTGGTGTGCAACAATTAGGTAATTTAGAGTAGATTATGCGCGTTGGTGGGAAAAGGGAAAAGTAGCTTGGATAGAGGAGTATGCTCGCATACAAAAGAAAAGCCAGAAGAGTGAAGATGGCAGTCGAACGTTTATATTTCATTAGCATTCAAACCATTACATTTAAGAAAAGTACCAATGTTATTTGATTGGCTATTAACTCGTATGCTAATATACGTATATAATCGGATATTACACCACTTAACCGTTCGAACGTCTTCACCAACAACAGACCGGATACGGACTGACAGAGTGCGATATATTTTTACACGTCGATATTTGCGTATCCAACCGCCCGGGAAGACTCGCTATTAACCCCTCTGGGACTCAAGCGGGGAAAAGGTTCGAAAACACACTGACGGTTTCGGCTTCGGCCACGCGAAGCACCCCCGGATGCTGAGGGAGGGTGTGCGTCCAAAGTGCAGCGTGGGGATACGTGCAATATGCGCGCAGCACAATATCACTCTTTCTGCCGCACACTTTTTCTAGACGGTTGATACGGCCGCACTTGTCGCTTTTAGGTCGATATACCAGGGTTCAAAAAGGGTTCAAAAAGGGTTAACAGTTCACAGCGCGGACGCATCCTACGTTAGGAGTGCGCCTAAACGCCCCGGGGCTCCCTACTCGAGGAGCTTTTTACCCCACCCAAAACTGACTGTTAAGAGTAAAATGAAGGCGCCACCCGAATGAACAATCCCATGGCCTAGGTATTTTAACAAGAAATATAGAAAAAAACACAATTGATATCCCAATGATATTAGGTACGTAGTTTCTCCCTGCCAGTCAGAAAAACAAAAATGGCCAAAAAATGGTACCCCAGTCATAGCACGCGTCTACGTAGCTTTCGCATTGTCTCACCTCCACACGAGCAGTCAACGCATCCATCTGGGCGTCTACCACCGCTGTTTCCCGGTCTACTGTTTTTCGCGCTCTCAAGCACCTGTCGTGTCTTTCTCGAGCCTGCGAAAAAGACGTGGGACACGGGTAGAATACACAGGTAATGTCAAACAAGCTTCAGCGTTTTTCTCCCGCAATGGAATTCAGCAAGAGCGACTGCAGACGGAGGCCGCACAGGTATTCGAAGGCGTAGATAGCGTGGGAGGTGCGAGGCACAAGAACCACAAAATCGATGGGGTGGCAAGGGGAGAGAGACAAGGTCGAGCCAGCTAAAAAAGCAGTCGGAAGACCAAGACTTTCACTTTCACACCCCGCCGGTGTTGGTGTAACATGCTCTGCAGCTCCTCGGTGCTTACGTACGATCATGTAGTTTCCTTGGAAACACTATTAATAAGCGCTTTTAAATATCTTGCCTTACGGCGCAAATTCATCTACTCTACTAATATAGAACCTTTTCCAACGGCACTATTTTTAAAGCAGCAATACTACCGAGTCATTTCGAAGGAAATCCTACAAAAATGTGCGTAGTTGGGCCCAGACGAAGCCCGTCCGTTCGCCACCAGCTGTCACGCATCGCAAGAACTTCAACAGCCACTTGACCGTTTTACTACTGGAACAAAAACCCTGCACAAATTGATAGTAGAACGTACCCGAAAACGTGGGTGCAGTTCTGAAGGGGTTATAACCCCTTTGTAACCCCTTTTGGGCTTCAAGGGGAAAGAGTGTTGAAAAAGGGACCACTACAGCATCGGTCGCACGAAGCAATGCAATACTACCGTACTGCTGAGGTGGGGGATATGTCCAAACTGCAACGTAGGGGGGTATACGACACGCGCGCAGCATGATGACACTTGTACTGCTGTGGCACGCTCCTCCTATTGGTATGCGGGTGATAAAACCTATCGTCTCGATCTTAAGGTCGCTCTACCTGAGTCCCAAAAGGGATTAACCTTTCTATAAAGATAGTATAGCTGCCGCTAGGAACTCGCGCAGCAGGATATTTGCAACTACCGTTAGCTTGTGTGCGTTGGTTGCGAATTTGGAGGGTCGTAAAGATGAATCTCTGATGGCGGCGCACACATAAACCTATGTAAACCCGCCACGAAAAGGGTCTCTATTTTTAGGCGCGGTGTAAATTAGGTGCTCGCCTTCGCTCGTAATGACTACGTTCCATTGTCTATCATCTACTCCCCACCTGTTGTTCGCATTCTTGGACGCGGCGCTCCAGGATAGACACCTTAGCTTCCGCCGCCAACTGTTTTACATGTGCGTCTTGCCCACGATCGCGCGCATTTTCACACGCTTGCTTGAGCTCGCGATGTACCCCCTGTTCAAGTATTCCGAGCAAGTTTTGCAAATGCCCCTTAGAGCGATCACGATATAACGACATCCTGACTGGCTGCCAGCTACGCCAGAACCCGCAGAGCGAGAAACCAGGTATCACCCAAAATAATACAGCGTAGCTGTAGCTAGAAACTCGCGCAGCAGGTTGTCAATTTGTGTGCATTGTTGGTCGGCGGCGGCGGCCGCATAACCCGGCTTCAGCGATCTCGAAAGGGGTCCCTATTTTTTGGAGCGGTGCAATTCAGAAACTCGTGTACTCTCGTAATTCATGTTTGTATTACTCTGTTGATTTCCTCACCCAATGCGAATCGTATTTGCAGAATCTGGGTCAGAGTGGAAGGACTTATGGCTGCCCTTGGCTCAGAATGGCAAGGGCAAACAAGATGTCGGAGTTATCTCCGATTCTGTTCTGAATTTCTTGCGACGTTATGCCCTATGGCCGGACAACGGGGTGCAGGATCGCGTCCTCGCGTTGATTTGGACGGTAGCTTACCATGTATTCGAGAAAAGGGTCGACATACATTTTGAAAATATAGCTAACTCTAACCCTAGCCCTGACCCAAGCAAACCCAATAAACCAATGTAGGGATAATCCTCTTCGTCTCGTACACAACGTGCCTCAACCACTTTCTCGAATAAGTGGTAAGCTCTACTGTCGATTTGTTCACTCGTGTGCGGCTGCAGTTGTTCGTCACTGGATCGCGGCTCAACTGTGATTGGATCGCCGCTCAACTCACCTCGGTCTCATCCAGACGGATGTCGGCGGCTTTCTTGTCAGCGAGGAGTCGCTCGTACGACAAGCGAGCCGCCGCGCTTTGTTCCTGAGCGGTCAGATCTTGCAGCTGCTGAGTGTACTGGAAGTCTTCTTCGCGCCGGGCAAGCTCTCCCTGCAGCAGTTGAACATTTTCGATCGACCGCGTGCGTTCTTCCTGGAAAAATGCAAATACAATGGGGTACCCGATTTAAGAGCGCCTCGAAACAAGCAAGTGTTACCCCTCTTATCCCCGTACCGCGCTTGTCTCAGATTGGATATCATGTAGGTTTTAGTATAGACGTCACAGGGTGTGACAAGCGGATTAGACCGCTCTTAAATCCGTTACATCTTACCATGGGGCGCTCTTAAACCGGGTACCCTATCGCAATATCGGCGTCGTCATTGGTCACGTAGGCTACGTTAGGGGCGCACCATTTTTTTCTGAGGCTCATCATTTGATGAGCTCTACACCCTACCCAAAAATTGACTTTGAGAACAATTGTATGCTTAATCCGATGAACAATCCCATGGCCTAGGTATTCTATCGAGTGCTAATACAGCGAAACACACTGCATACAGCAGTAGAAGGGATTCCAACGATAGTGGTTAGTACCTCGTCGATCAGAAAACGTTTAGCCAAAAAGCGCTAGGCTTACCGTAGCACGCGTCTGGTGTTGCTACTTCGTATGTACGTTGTGAGTGACGGGTATCGACGCTGCGATATCTTTGGCAGGGTTAATTAACCAAGCACAGCGTTCACGTATCATAGCGAAACAAATTCACCCACGGAAATGTCGGAACTTTTATTTATTGTGATGCCACCACGAGTTCTCGTACAAAAACAAAATGCCTGGTACCACATTTAGTGTCGAAGCTACGAAAAAGTAATTTAATGATAACACACATATTTATACACATCACACATGGTACATGCATATTTTGTACGCAAAATACAATGAAGCTCTTCTACCGAAGTACAAGTTTGTGATAACGTGGGGGACACGTGTGTCCAACGCGTCTCTTCACAATTGACGTCGTCGGCAGCTTCGTTGTAGTATCCAATTCTGGCGGACGAAAAAGGTCTCTGGCTCGAAGGGAACCCATCTCTTTGACACGTCCCCTATTTTTCTATAGCCACATGCCATCCAAGTAATACGTCACCCCTGTTCCCGTACTCCTGAATAATAGATCCTGGGCCTTTACAGGCTTTCCAGGGCAATGCCGCAACACTAGTCCACTGCGACGAGCCGTAATACTGTTGCTATTTTCCTTGCGGTTGCATAGCGTGAAACAATTTACATACGCACGTTGACTTTACGTCGGCGGTTGATGTTGCGACAGCTTCTGCTTGTACTAATACACCGGTACCCGCCAGCGTCCATGTATATACAGTATCATACCAGGTACCAAGGTACGTACGAGTGCACACGTACTACGAGCATACTGGCACTGTAATGAGTACCAGGGTATTTGCATAAATTATCTGCGCGTAAAATTTGATTTGCTTCACACGAGCTACTTCATTCCTACCGATCGGTATAATACGTGCGGCAGTATATACCGCCGGACCGAAATGCGACTACTGGTACTGGTGTATACTGGAATACTTCACAATATACCAGTATTAGTATGGCGACTGCGGTGAGCGGTAAGCGGCGAGATTTCGGTTGGGAGAACACACGGGAATGGAGATACAGTACTACAGTAGCACACGTGCTGATATAGCCAAGTGCGCCGATATTTCCAACCCTCTGTGCCCTAGGCCCCCAAATTCCACGAGTTTTAGCGTCATGGTCGAGTCCCAGACCTCTGCTGTTACACAAGTACCAGGTAAGTCAGACTCACCTCGAGGCATCGCACTTTGTCCTGGAGGCCCTTTAGTGCAGATAGAACGGCCCCACTATTTCCAAGATAACTCATTCCTTCTTGGTGCCCCGACCAAAAGACACCTGCTGCAGCGCTCTCCTATATCTTCTCTTTCTTGTTTACGGAAAAGTAACGACAGCCACTACCACTACTGTGTCCATGCTGGTACGCTGGTACAAGAGCCACCAGATACAGAGGCTGCAGCTGCTGCTACTGCTGCTGAAACCTGACTGGACTGGTTTTACCAGACTGGGTTTTACTGTTCGGTTTTGGTTGCGGCAGTTACACGAATTGACAAGAAAACCAAGGTCTTGGCTGTAGAAACCCGGCCACAAAATCTCCAAATCTGAAGCACTTCGATCTCGTGTCCTATCCGCCCAAGCTATCCGTCCGTTGCGATCAGATTGCGTGCGTATCGCGTGAAGACACGAGAGTGCAAGCTGGCCATCTTGCCATAAATCTTCGCGTGTATAGCGTTTTTGCGGATTGCCTCGCGTGCTTCAACTGCCCTGTGCCTGCGCACACAGTGGACTCAAGGAATCGGCAGCAGCAGCAGCAAGCAGCACAACAAGCGCAACAAGCACAGCAGGTACCTGGTACTACTCTTCTACCAAGGCGGCCGGTCGAAGCACCCCGGTAGGGAGCAGCAGTTAGGACTGGACAAGCCGAACGAGCGGGAGCTAGCAGGCGGATGTCTTCCGAGGTGGAGGAGACGTTGAAGCGAATCCAGTCGCACAGGGGGGTGAAAGGGGTGCTTATCTTGAACAACGACGGGATCCCAATACGGTCCAACCTTAGCCAAGAGGACACGGACACCTACGCGGCGCTGATCAGCCAGCTCAGCTTCAAGGCGAACGGCATCGTGCGGACGCTGGACGAGTCGGATAGCCTTACCTTCTTGCGATTGCGAAGCACGAAGCACGAGATCATGGTGGCACCCGACAAAGATTACATCTTGATAGTTATCCAGAACCCTCATTCCAAGTAAGGTGCTTACTGCGGCGGGTTACGGCGTGTACACTATTTTACAGTAAGTAGCATCTGATAGCTCTGCTTCTGCACAGGCGAGACTATCTCGGGCTTGCTCTGTCATTTTGCGTGGACAGGGGGACGAGTCGTAGCGGCCGTGGGGGGGTGTCATCATATCATGCGTGGCCCTAGTCCTTAGGACAATAGACACTCGCATCCCTACAATGCGGGCACGGAGCACGTCGGGTGTTCACTGACCCGGCAGCCGTTGATTTGATTGCACCAAGCCCGAAGCACCGTGAGGTGTTCGGCGAGTCGCAGGAAGGATGAGCTGCATCCCACCAAGAAGAACCGCTTGTGAGGCAGACTACGGCACCTCGTGCGTACTTTCTTGCATATGGATAACAGCTTCGAATGACTCGATTTGTGTTCCGGTGTGGCCACTTCCAGAGACAGCAAATACGGCGGTGGGGCGGGTCTACCCCTTCTGTTTGGGTTATTTCTCGTATATCTTGACTTGGATGCCACGTGCGCAGGAGAAGGCTTGCAGTAGTTGTTATGTTGGGGTGTCTGAACCGATTTTATTCGGTTTAGAATTTGCATTCCGGTAGCAGGCTTGGCGTGCATGCTCAACGGTCGGTCACGGACGATGCAAGCCTGCCTTGGAGCGTCGTCGTGACCGCTCCTTGACTTGTTTTTCGTTGTATACGGATATCATACTTTGTTTAGCAGGATTGATATTGCGATTCATGATCTGATGCCGCCGTTGATGTGTGTGCTGACACCTGGCGACGAACGAAGCGCAATGATACAAAAAAAACATATTACGTGAATGATCAACGGTCAATAATTGCCGCCATGTCGGCATCCTGTTGCCTTGTTGTCTTGTGCAACTCTGGCGCTCGGCAAAACTTGTATTGCACCGACAACCTATGTACTCGGTCGCCACGATTGTGCTTGGGTTCCGTGTTCCGTGGCTATTTCAAAGTGGAAAGCTTTCCCGCCAAGGGCACGGCTTGATACACGGAGCCTTATCATCATCATAATGTTTACCTTCCCACTCAGATCTGCTTCTTATTTACTCTGTAAGCGTGTTCTTGCTCACGACACACCTCTGCAGTCACATTCCTCGACGACGGTACCAGTTCAGGCTAACCCAAGCATACTGGCACCCATCAACTACTGCTGCTACTGTTACCATGCTGTTTTGCGCCAGTCTACACCCAAAGCTTGTTTACTGCGTGTAAGGCGCGGTGCCAACGCCATGATGATGATGCTGCTGCTGTTCTCACATCACTACTGTAGCTCATTTCCCTGAAATCAAGCCCGTGGTCACAAAACCAAAAATTGCCACATTCTTCAACGGTACGGGCCGCCAAGCAATGGGCACCCACCAGTACCAAATACTGCTGCCGTGCTGTTTCGCGCCTGCCTTCCCCGAAAAAAAGACCCGCAATTGCTTCAGACCTACAGGCAACGCTTCACGACGCCCTGTTTGCGCTATAATATAGACACGCGGAACGCGCTTTACTGTACTCTGGTCAGGTGTTCTCCGACCTATCGATGAAAACAGCACTCCTTTTCACAGCCGCATGTAGTCGCTTCAAGACAAGAAGCAGTATTATGTTTCTCATCTGATTGGTCGGCGTCAACCTGCCCTGCAAATGCAACAATGAGTACCAGGTACGTGCTCTCCGAGGCGTCGACCCGAGTTGGTTTGGGCAGAGAAAGCCTACTGCCGTGTAACTCCGTGTGACCGCATGGCCGGACCGGAAGAACAAAACAATAAACAGAAAAAACACAAGGGAAGGAACCTACAGGGTAAAACCCGGCTCAGCATCGCGAAGAGCAAACGACTTCTAATGAGCAAAAAGAGAGGAAGACAGGCTCGTATCTAAGTGGATACTACAAACACATATTTCCAAAACTGCGCAGATCGGCGCAATACCACCGTAGCAGGCATCATGGTCTTCGGTGCGGTACAAGCACCTCCTCCCCGTCCGCATCCACCGCTATCGTGACCGGTAGCCTCGTTTCCAATATCTGGCTTTCCACGTCCGTCAAGGATTGGCGAACCACGCTCTCCAGATCCAGCAGCTTTTCGTACGTCCACTGTATCGGGAGACATGGGCAAGGGAAGTTAGGGTTAGGGACAGACTTTACACGCATCTCGCACATGACATCTGTCGTGATCACCGATACATGGAGTTGTGCTCGAACGACGATGTATACAACGGGAAAAAAACGATCTGGAACCTTCACATTTTCTGTAGTTGGAGATTGCACACTCGCAACAAGGCTTGACGAGGACGAAAAACAAGCAACACGAAAAAAACATCCACATTCAAAAGCACACGGATATGATCGACCCGACATACTGCCGTAGGCCTCCCGAATGATGCAGACGAAACAAGCAAACAACGCAAAACATCCACATCCACATGGCTTATGGACGTGACCGACCGAATTCCACGCGGCCACTTCTGTCAGTTGTAATTCCACAAAAACACAATACCAGGTACATGGTACAGTACTATGATATCATGTGCAGTGCTTAATAGGAACGACTACTCGCGTCTCTTTTCGGCGGTACGTAACGCCAAAGCTGACAAACAACCATCTTGCTGGCTTGGTTGTACAACGCGACATACCTTCATGAGGAACCGAATGCCCATGATCTGCAGCGGCAGAGGTAGATTGATGATGAAACTCACGCGGTGGTAGTTTTGCCACAACAGCCCACTCGTCAGCACGCGCACCATCAGCACGTGCAGCACAGGGCTCATGACCAGGAGCTGGTGTTCGCAGCAGCGGCGAGTTGGGGGTGCGCACGAAAAAAATGAACGATCGAACGATCCAAGGGAAGAACGAAAGCGGGACGCGAAAACGTGGTGGGTATTGCGGCGTGCGGAAAATAGCAACGTCAACATGCCGTGCCGTCAAAACTTAACACATTAACCACAGCCAAAATTATCTCGTACAAATTCTAAGTAGTCTGCCGCCAAAAGCGACGGTACGGTGCTAAAAGGGTTAACCCTTTTACTGCCGCACTTTTTTCCCACTCTACTTTTTCGAAGCAGTTTGTCCCCAAAAACGTGGGTGCAATTCTGAAGAGGTTAAGCTTGCATTCGCAGAACACCCGCAAGGTTTCCACCCGTCGAAACACAGGCGTCCCGCCTTTCTCCGCCCGTTGACAAGTGAAAATGTCAAAACACTTGAGTGTCAGGACCACTTCAAACCCGGCCAATGCATGCCACGCGCCACGGAGAAGTTGGCCACAGCAGCGCCACCCACCGCAGATTGTTTTTACCTGGTATAGTTTTATGCTCCGGTAGATGGGGTAAAAATGAAGCTTCAGCTCGCCACACTTCCACGTATAATATGTATCGTGTGTCAATTTAACTCGGTTGCCGAAACAACGGTGCTACCGTGCAGATAGTTGCACGTCATACTGTACTATTACGGAGATCCATTGTTAGTAGGACGAAATTTTAAAAACAAAAGCTTTCATTCGCCAACATTTCGTAGCCTTGTCTAAACGCAACAGAGGCTCACACGAATATAGCCGTTGCATAGGAGAGCTTAACGGAAACGTGAAGACGTTGCCCTTCCATGTGTTCCATTTCGTCCTTTAAACATTGCATCTCCGTAATATTATATCTCACCACAATGCCCGCAAGGACTCCAAGCGCTGCCCTTGTTGCCCCGACATTGTTGAGCACCGCAGTAACGGCCTTCCCGACGCCACCTCCGTACGCTTCGTACAGCTTGTAGTCGATGGGTCCCTGGACGACATCCGACGTACAGTGGATTATGTGTTGGTCGAGAAACACAAAGCAACACAACACCACACAGGCGTCCACCAGGTATCAAATAGCGAAGACAGCACCAACAGTAGTTAATGAGGAGGACGGTTTGCTATTTGGCGGACATTTGATTATTTGTCGGCCTCTTGCCGAGAGGCTCGTCGGCTCCCGAGAAACACAAAAGCAACACAACACTACGCACATGCTCTCAAGAAACAGTAGCACACGGCCGTTCCGGTGGGTACTTCCCCACACATAACTGGCGTGGTCAAGCTATATATACGGCCCTGACGGTTCTGGGATCTGGACAATCTCTTCTGCAGGTCCTGAAACCCGATAATGGCTCCTAACTGCCCCCGTAATCGTGATTCACATCTCGCTTACGTAATCGTGACTATCACTCCGCTCAGAATGAGCTGCCTACCAAGCAGCAGCACCTGCCCCACCTCGAGTCCATCCACAGCAGCCCACAATAAAACATTACTCATGTCTCCATCTCCATACCGCTGAGCTCTGTGTGGATACTTTCCTTCACAATCACGACTTGTCGCACATGGCAAAAGCAAGGTAACGTTGGGTCTCTCTCCGACAACATGCTGCTAACGCCGGAACGTACCCTGCAATTCGTCTTTGTTGGTCATATGCAGTTGCCGTTTCGAATGACGCAATCGGGTTGTACCATTCCGACGGTATCGTCCAATGTCACCTACCCCCACCCTCACACCGACGCCCGCAAATGCTACTGTGGCCGCATTGCCTATTGCTTCGAACAAGTACTACTGTATCAAGTGGCATTGGTACTTCGGAAACGTACTGTTTTGTGCTGTTTTGTACCAGGTATGTACTTGTTTTTTGTTTCTTGTTCCATCGGGATGCTTTTTTGGCCTTTTTTTGTGACCACGAGCTAGAGTTCAAGGATTTGAGCTAATGTGAGATAATCATTATCATCATCATTATCATCGTCATCATGATAATGATCATGATAACGATCATGATCATCATGATCATCATGATCATCATATGTCCTACAGCAGTCGAAGTCGGGGGCAAACCTGGCATGTGGGGCAATTCTTCCACTTGGCCGCCTCCTTCCTCCTCTCCGAGTTCAGGGCAGAAAAGCTTATCCATTTCTGAGTCCCCTTGCACTTGCAAGGCGCCACCACCTGAGTAGGGGTATACAGTAGTTGAGGGATATATGTATGTGAGGGGTACCTTTAACGGGTACATTTGGGCCGGATATTTGAGGGGTACTTTTGAGGGTATGTTTGGGGGTACATTTGAGGGGGAAAACGCCTTTTGGAGCAGTGGCGGAGGAGCACACCTTGCCTTCTTCCGTCACGATGCCGCACAGGACAACTTCGCCACGGAAATGTCGAAATACTGAACACCAGCCATGAGCAGTAGCCCGTCAGAACTGCAACTACTACGAAGGGCTGTGAATTGGCTGGGCTTCACAGCTAGTTACTATATGTATCATTGGGTGACAGAGTAAAAGCCAACTAACTGACTTAATCAATATTAATAAACACTATATGATATTATGATATGTCGAACCACAAACGCGCCAGTCAGATGCAAAGACGGATAATTCCGCAAATTGCCGCCCGCGACTACCTGAAATACATAACCTAGACAACTAAGAACTAGTCGGCGACTTATGATATAACCAGCCAACTCACAGCCCTAGCAACCACGCTTTTGGGGACAAACCACTTGGAATTAGTGAGGAGTATTGTTGCAGTTCTAGAAGGGTTAATTCGATTGAAGATTGTACCGGGCGCTGAGCGAAGCCTTCTCGTAACTCGTGGGTGCATCTTCGAGTCATTACGTCGACTTGGGGGTACCACATAACACGAGTGCTGCTGCTACTGTGGTGGGCTTTTGGCCCACTACCCCACCCAGTGAAAATGACGAGAGGAATAGGACCCGTCGCATTGCAGTTGCACCGTTGCACCCACCTTATCTACCCCGTCCCACATCACAGGAGGCTGCAGGATAATTTATTTTGTGCGTGCTGCTGTGACAGCAGTACTCCCCCATGTTCGTACAAGTGTACCCAACCGGTATGGTAGCACTATTAATATGACACACAGCGACGGCCGTGTCGACAACCAAGATTTCGGTGTCCTACGCACGTACCGGTGCCTGTACTCGTACACCGGTATACGAGCTCATCATTAACGCTGCTGCGTTGTAATACGAGGTAGGCTACACCTGTAGCTGAATGATGAATGAAAGAACCCTTGAACCTTGCCACTAACCTTCTTCCCGACCTCCGCCTCTACATACATCCGGCAGTCCATACGTCGCTCCTCGGTGCTGATGGCACAGGCAAGACCTCGAGGCGGCGGGATGATCTCCCGAAGCTTGTAGCCCTGCCGTAAACAAAGTGTGCAAGAGGGTGCATTGCCGTAACGTATACCGGTACACAGAGTACAGGACACGTAATAAGAAACCGAAATAATATCCCAGGCTGGGTTTCTTATTTGGGAGAGGGTGCCTTCTACACTAATTTCAGTATAACGGCTCCTGGAGTTCATATTTTCTCGTAAATCTCAGGCTGCCCTTCTTATTACCCTGTGTTTCTTATTGGGTGTCCTGTACTCTGTATTGCGGTGGTCAAATCGGGACTGCTCTGTCACACTGGTGTACACTGCACTGAGATGCTGCCAACAATACTCGTGCTCATACTTGATACTCTGTAGAAGTCCACAGCCCCGGTCACAGAGTCGTATTATGGTGGTTGTGCACTACGGAGTACTGCGAGTCGGCTAAAGTTGCTGTGAGCTGAGTATCGAGTGATAGACGCACTTGAGGTGTTGGCGTAAAGGCGTAAAAAGTGTGTGTTTGTGTGTGTTCTTGTCGTATTATATTAATAGTGATAGTGGTGCGGGATGTATGGAAACAATGTGCAGTAACCCACTGCATGCTACAGCAGTATTTACGCTCTGTACCAGGTATAATAGGAAAAATGGCAACATCATGAGGCACTCGACCATTGCAAGCAAGAACTCCAGCACAAGCATACCTTTGCCGCCAGAGGGTTAGAGATGAGTGCAGTCCTCGTCTGGTACATGCACAGCTGCTGCATCATCCACTCCACAGCCTTCTCATCATACAGCACCGCTTCAAACTCCTCCTTCTCCTCCTCCTCCTCTCCTCCCCCGACAACACCATCATCTACCTCCTCCTCCTCTTCCTCCACTACTGCACTCTGCCGCATCGACCGCCCTCCCCTCAGTGCAACCGCAACTCTAACCCCCAATGACGATGACAACACCTCTCGTGGTCGCAAAGGTCCTCTCTCGCAAGGGACAAGCTCTGCTCCTAGCGAGGCCTCTGCCCCTCCCACTCTCTCAGAGAGCAGCTGCTTCGCAAGGTTGGCAGATCGTTTGTGAGCGAATGCCTCGATGCCGCCACGGTGAGCTAGAAGAGTGCCCAGTACGAGTACAAACCTTGAAGCTTCGAGAAGTCGTGAGCGTGCCATGGCTTACACTGCTTGTTCTGCAGCCTACAACACAGCCCAAGGCAAGGATGCAAAGATGTTGGCTGGGGGTTGGGCGTTGCTTGGTTTGGATTGTTGGGTGTTGCACGCACAGGAAGGGGAAGGGGGAAAGGGGAAAGGGCGACTTCAATTTTGTATTCGGACGATTTTTTCCGTTTTTTGCTTGGATTCGGTTGTTTTCGACGGATTTGAGGGTGGACCGAATGTAATGTGCCGTCATTTTGGTAGGCCATCAGAGCTGACGCGCAAACCAACGACGAAAATCTTTCCTCATGTATAGGATCGGAGCCGACAAGAACTGTACGAAGAATGGGAGCATGGAGCTATATCATTTTTTTTTTTTTTTCTCACTTTTTTACTTTCCAGCTTCTGGACAAGCCGTGATCACAGGTAGATGTCGTCCCTTCTCCCCCCCGGAACGTGCCTTCATTTTTTATCGCGCAGAGGGTTCAGCATTCCCAACGCTCGTCGATTTTCATCGAATTTTGCTAACTC
>JAYJMJ010000167.1:377931-393147 GCA_036873875.1 Laminaria ephemera | reverse complement strand
CCGACCTATATCCTTCATGAGGACATACACAACCCGTAACACGCGCGATCGGAGTATCACACACAGCTTGCAAAGAGTTTCGACGAAATCCTAAATCTCACAGCTGTAGTGTATTTTTAATTTTTATAAAAATAACTCAAGGATCGATCTGCGGAAAGCAGACCAGCTCCGGTACTTCCAGAAAGGGGCACGAATGCTATGAATAGTATAGTACAACAGTACGTAGACACGGCAACTCAGATGGATATACGAGTACTACATGCCATCTTTTCTTGACCGCAGTGGATTGACCGTAGTGGATTGACCGCAGTTTTTTTACCGCGGCTGATAACTTCCGGCTCAAAAAGCCAACGACCACGCGCTCGCGGCGGTGACTCCACACATATCACACGCCGCCGTCTGGGAAGCGGCGAGCAATCCTGGTCCAAGTATGAAAAAGTTGACATCATTAGCTCAAAGGCTGATGTCCCTGTATTCAAGACAACCGCGCGCAGTATGCTGATGCAGTCCAGTAGCTGGTATATACTGGTGGCTGTTGTCTAATTTCAAGTCAAAGATAAACTGATAAGAGTCCAGTATACTGACCGCTCGACCGAGTCTCTATTTTCAAGTCGAAAATAATCAACATATATGACAAGTAGTAGTGCTCGAACATCGCATCCTGCTGAAGGCCCACGTGGGAATCGCGTGCAAGGGGTACTCGAACGAAGGCCATTTTTACATTATACCAAGTTCCAGGCGTATACTAACGGGTAATTTTTTGTGCTGCTACATAATCCGAATCATATCAACACACGAGTCCGCTAGCATTCTGGTGACTGCTGGAGATTCTCGCTAGAGCGGGAGCAGGGACGCTGCGGCCGATCGCAGAAATAAGTGAACCCTTTGCCCCAAATAATCTGGAACTCGTATATGCTACGCCGCAATCTGCTGAGTCCACTTTCTAATCTACACAGAAGACGGTTGACTCTGTTCTCGCCGTGCCTCTGGGTGGGATCATTAAGTTTCGAGTTCGAGTAGATAGCAGGCCTGATGAGGGATGACAAGCGACTTGGCTCGAGGCACCACAGGGCAGGAGTGGAAGACCTAGGGAACGATGGGCGGATTGGCAGCTAAGCCAAAAGAGGAGCGCCAGCGACCACGTGCCCTTCTCAGAGCGAGGATATGAATCGGTGGTGGAATCGTGAACGGAAGTAGGATCGACGAGGAAAATAAAAGGTTGACAAACGCAGAGGCGCGGTCGGTGTATAGAGCTGCGATTGATCTCATCCTCGGGTTGACCTGTAAACACGAAACACGCTTACTTACGCGAGACAATACGAACTTCGCGGGACCCCCCTTAGTAGACAAAGCCCTTTTACCGCTGCAAAAATGGCTACACACTAATTCCAAGCAGATGGTCCCCAACAACGTCGGTGCAGTTCCTTTTACTCTGCAAACATGATCCAACCCAAGTTCCAAGCAGTTTGTCTCCGAAACATGGGTGCAGTTCTGAAGGAGTTGAGGGTATTCCAACACTCTTGTGTCCAACACTCTTGTACGAGTGTCCTGTTTTTTATTTACTTCGTCTCCTCTTCGTTCTCACCATTAATAGGCCGTTGAAACGAACTAATCGAATTGGTATCTACGGCTGTTCTACGATCACCCGGCCCACCCCGCCCACTAACGATCTGAGGTGTTGCTCTTAAATAACTGCAGACTCCTACGAAGCGATTGTAGAATGCTATCCTTCTCGCGAGCATGGAACCTCGGGAGAAGAAAAAAGCTGCGACGGGCAGACGGCCAGAGCCTGTAGAGCTTAAAGCAAAGTAGAGCTACCAGAGCTACAGAACAACTTCGAACCTACAACTCTACGTTTTGTGAATACTCACTGACTAAAAGGCGTGAAAAAATGAACCCACTAATTATCACCGACAGAGCGCCCCCGGCAACCTGCCTCCGAAACGTGTCAAATTGCTACCCCTAAAAAACAAATAATGTGATCGTCGTTCCGCTGATTGAGGGAACTTTTGGCGCCGAAAACGTCGCTGGTAGCGACGACACACACTCATATTCCAACCTCCCCTACTTGGAATTCCCGGCATGATAACGGCCGGGGTCCTATACATACTGTGTGCTTAATACTCTGCTGCTGCTGATAATGAATGATTATAGCTCTGCTTTCACGTACATACACCAGGGATTCCGAAAACCCTGCTCTCTGACACCATCATTTCGATTACAATACGAACGCAGGGCTTCTTCGACAGTGAAACTTAACACATAAACCCAATACAAACAATGCCGACCTCTTCTCGACATGTGTGCCCCTTCGGCGATTCTTCATAGCACCGGCAACCCCAGCTAATCCAGACAGCCAGCGCATCTGGCGATAGCCGTGATAGACACGCACATGTGCTGGAAAAGGAGGAACTTACCGCACGCGGCTGTACGTGTTTATCAACCACTTACCAGGCATACTGGAGATACTAGCCCACCCGCCTTCACTCGCAACAAAACCGAGATGAATTACGGGGCGGGGCAACGAAGACAGCAACCTATATAAAGTAAGAGTGTGCGCCACCGAGCACATCGTCGAAAACGTCCAGCTGGTCGCGCGAGAAGCGCGCCTTGTGACTCTCCTCCCACTTGTCTTGGTGCGTGCGGCGAAACTCCTTGAAAGTGTGCGTCACCTGGCGAGCAGGAGTACCGGTCCTTCTAGATAAATACTAACATTTTCAGGCGCATTTTCTACTTGAGTCTACATTCAGCACGAAGCCCGCAAGCAACAGTAAAACGCACTGCGAATACGATATTCGCCGCCGGAGTTGCTCCCCCCCTTCGGTGGTCCTGAGGAATCCCAAATAAGCGCTGAGGTACTGACAACTGTCGGTGATATCACAGGTGCATTTTTATTCCGGGAGTCTGGTGCGCAACGTACATCGTCGTACTGCCACTAACCGTCCACTGCCGGCAATGACGAGGCCAAAGCACGCTAAGCCGCATCCGTACCGTACGCCAATCTAAACCAAAACATCAGCCCCCCTAGCGCGAGCAAAAACGGCCGAGAGGAACGTGGTCTTGAACAAATCGATCTCTCAGCTCACCGTTTGGCGAACGGGAAGTTGGCCTGGGGACTCGTCGTTCGCGTGCTTCGCCAAGCTCTGCAGCGCCGCAGGAATCCAGGGGGGCACATCGCAAGGAGATGCCAGCACCACCGCCGATAATCCCAGCACGTTTGTTTGCTGTTGCCCCAAGGCACCCGCGGGCTCTCCCGTTGACACAGCGACTGAACCTGCACCTGCTCCAGCCCCCTTAGCCGCAACCACCGCAGCCTGTCGTTTGGCTAGTCTCCTCCGCTTCTTGCGGCTGGCCGCCGCATTGTCGGCCCCCTCGGCAAACTGCTCGCACATGACTCTAATGTGCGCAGGGGTAAGGTGTGCCACCCTTGTCGACATCGCGAGGCGAGCGGTTTCCTGCACCTCTCGCCGGGAGTCTCCCAAGAGAGAGAGGAGACCGGCGTCGCAGGCACGGTGCTGCGCGGAGGTGAGGACGAAGCGGAGCCTGGTTTGCAGAATGCACGCAACGGCAACCGCGTTACGGCGGACCCGCCAGGACGACGGCGTCGAGGCTGCCGATAGCGTGGCGTTCACGATGACATACATCGCGTCAGGCTTAGCGCTGCCTGCATCTGTGTTGTCGCTGCTGAGGTCGGATCCCTTAGGGCTGCGAGCAGCGAGCGCCACGGCACACGACAGGCAGACGCCACGACCCAACGTAGACACATCCACGGTGGAGTCGCGCACGGACTGAAGAGCCGCAGGCAAGAGGGCCGCAAAGATCGGAAGATATCTTGCGTGATCACCTGCAGAAACCGGTAGGCGTGACAAAGTGCACGTCTCAGGCAGGAACTCTCCTATTCTGAAACCAACATGATTTATGTATTAGCGGCCGCCGTAGATAAAACCACGATCGCCAAGCATGCTCAGACGAAGTTTGGAAATAGTCTGTACTCCAAATTTATCAACACCGATCTCGATCCCGATCGCATAATGAGGGTTTACAACGCCACCCTTGGCCCTTGTAGACGCATCCCACCTGCAGCTGTGGTTGAGTGCAGCCACTGCAGTACCGTCTCCCTCCTCAGGCTCAGTCGTTTTTTCGCACGGGTGACAGCAGCCTCTTCCTCCTCGGTCGGCGCTCCGTCTGACATGGCCATCGCGCTTGCGAGGAGCGCACTCTCCACATCTCCCCCCGTATCAGCTGCATCCTATGAATAGATCGTTTTCCCACAAAGAAAGCGCAAAAAAAAAGGGGGTGGAAAGCGGTCGGTTGGCTCCATGAGAAGACGATCAACAAACACATGTGACAGTCATGAGCAGGAAAAATATAACACGTTGTCTAATCTAGCGCAGGAAAGACGTCCCGAGCCGGGAAATGAGGAAGAGGACCGAGGGATACCGCACTCGACGAAACCACACCTATAGTCAACCTCCCATCAACAGCCCCTATTCAAGATGATGATGATGATGATGATCTCACTATTAATAGCTCATTTCCCTGAAATCTACCCATGGTCACAAAAAAGGCTAAGAAGCATCCTGATGGAAGGATAAACAAGTACAAAATAGTGTATGCACCGCATTACCGCAGTAGTACTAATACGCAAGGGGAACGGCCTTACGGGCTGCGGTATACCATCCCGTATCACTTGCAGACCAAATAATACCCCGTAACTGTTCATGGTATCATACGTATACCCGAAAAAAAAGAAAAACGAGAACGGCGGCAAAAAAAAAGGAACAAACCAAAACCAAAACAAAAAATAGATTTAAGCTCATGCCAAAAAGGAAAAATAGAAAATAAATAAAAATAAAACAAAACAAAACAAAACAAACATGCGCTATGCGCCGCTGGATCGATATGCCCCTTGAACGCATACACGACTGGGGACCCAACCACCGCTAGTCACTTCAACTCCTATTGCCAATATTTATCGCTGGAAGCGCAAAATAGAGAGGGAGCAATCGTCACAACATCCGAATCCCACCCGCGCTTCGGTGACCGCACATAGGACTCTGTTGTACGCACCGTGACCGACAGCGTCGCAATTCCGTTCGCTACGTCCGCCCCTCCATCTCCGCTGTTTCGACCAGGCTCTTCCTCCAACGCTTCCGCCTCTGCTAGGACAGATTCCCGAACGTCATCCGCCATGGTCGCAGCCCACGCCACGTCCGTCGCATGGGTTACCAGAAAGAGATTCCTGGAAGGGAAACGCCAAAAAGAACATGGCTGCTAATTAATGTGAATGTTGTCCATGACGCGCTGGATTTCACGCATACGGCTTGCACATGCACGCATGTGGGAGTGTCCAGATAAACGAGCGGTGTGTGTTGTACAGCACGCGGCGTGGGAAGTGTCGTTTTGAGTATGAAAATGCTCGCGACGGCGCCGTCCCAGCTGAGATTGCCAACATTTCAAAGGGGCTTTCGCTGCGACCTACGATAGTCTTTGAACATACGCAGGCGGCACAGCACAGCACGCTGTGATTCCACCGTTGTTGGCGTAAGCTCACCTCGCGATCTCCTCTCTGCAGGCCTTGAAGGGGTGATCCAATCCTTCCACCAAGAGAGGGCAAATCTGCTTGGCGATGCTCTCGGCCCTCGACGCGGAAACTTGTCGGCCCATCAGCTCCGTCAACACTGCCCCCACGAAGCTCAGCCATTTGACCTGAAAAAAACGCACACAAGACCCACACATGAAAACGAGGCCGGAGACACTGTTCAAATCGTTCAACGCTTCGCCCGTCTCGCAGGCAATGGTGCAACCTCGCACGGATGAAATAAAAAAAATAACCGCCTTCGGCACCACACATCCTGGGATGTCAAGTGCGCACGATACACTCATCACACCAGGCAAAAACAACGAATCTTCGACCTTTGCAGCCAACGGACACACGAAGTTGTGACATCGCGTCGGGATAACGTGGGTGCTTACCAGCACGGAGTAGTTGTCGCGGCCCTTGCCCCCGTCCCGCAACTCAAGCATGGTCCTGTCCACCACCATCGACACCAAAGGCTCGCTCCCTTCCAGAGTGCTGTGGTCCAGTGCGAAACGAAGAACGTCCGACCTGTTTTTTGGGTGGAGGGCCAGCCGCAGATAAGGTTAGAACCGGTCGCTCCGGTGGTCAAGTGATTAACCTCGAATACTACTTAGGTTGGAGTCAGGGGTTCGAATCTCGGTATGGAGATTTTTATTTCTAGAGACACCAACTGCCGCGAGCGCTTTATAGCGTGGGTAAGCACAATTCGACGCAAGTCGACGAGGCAAGAAAGTGCTGAATTCTCCTCGCGATAAAAATTGAGGCGCGTATCGTAATTGGGAGGGGGGGGAAGAGCCTGCTTAGTGACCCCGGATCTGAGTTACGACTATTACAGGGAGGGAGAAGGAGAAATAAAAGTGCAAAGAAAATAAATGGGATGAGCAAAAAAAAAAAAAGGTTGAAGGCGTGAAGGAGGTGCAAATACAACACGCACCGTGGACTCTTCTAGGCACTGACCACGCTCACAGTGGCGACGTCGTCGCCGTTTGGGGCGGGGAAGGGACACGGAAAGCCTAACGGCAGTGGGGGGGTAAAGTGAACATCGATAACAACGTAGCAAAGATAGCGTCGCTCACCAGTCGAGCGACCCCTCGAGGCTAACCCCTTCTAGCGCCGTCTCGATGAACGGCAGGGCGATCTCCCGCAGCACCTCTCGGCCCTCGCTCCAGCTCTGCTCTCCAACGAGCACAGCAACCACGCCCGCCCCCACTTCTGCGGCGGCGCAATCGAAGGAGCGCTTGTCTTCGTGAGCCGCGCCGGCTTTTGCGGCCGTTGCCTCCTCCAGGAAAATGCGAATGCACTCGCCTCGGCTTTCCTCGCGAACCGCAGAGACGACGGCGCTCACTAGACGAGCATTGCGGGCCCAGAAGAGACCAGAGCGTGTCTCAAAGCGAAGCCGCGGAAACTGAAAGCGGAACACGCCAAGGGATATACGCGGACTCCGTCGGCTTAGGAGACATACTCTTATCGGCGTTAGGTAAAACAAGAACCATCATGTGGAGAAAAGCGGCGAAGGGCGGGGGGGGGGGGTGCGAAGCACACAGAAATGTTTGCAAGTGGACACGTCCGCAAGATCGTGAACGCCGTACACCATTGGCGGGACGATCCACTAGGCTCGCCAAAGGAACCCGAGAACGCCAAAAGGTCGGCGGGACGTCTCCGGTTTTGAGTGATCCACTGATAGCCGGATGGAACTAACGATAGTGCAGGCTAAAAGCTCAAAAGAACCCTTGCGAAAAGCGCAACGGTGCTCACCAGCTCTCGAGTGTCTCCCCGTCCGATGTCCTGTATAATCTCCTTCACCCCCAAAGACCACTGTTCCGTGCCGGCCAGCCCACCTTCCGTCGCCTGCTTCCTGTGGTTGTACGCTAGCGCCAAGAAGAACGGCTGCAGGAACGCCTTAGAGCTCAACAGCGCGGACACCTCACCGCCACCGGGGGAAGCAGGGTCGGCGCTCGAAAGAAGTCGCGTCAGGGCCCCCAGCGCCAGCCTCTGGAGAGGCTGACCGTCACCCTCTGACATGCACTCCACGAACCAGCGCCAAACGGTCATCGGAAGTGCAGCAGAAGTCGTGCTGATTTCGTTCGAGGACATCGGGTCCAGACGCTCGGATGAACCGGAGGGGCGGATGAGATGCAGGAGGCACCAAGACGCCATGAGCTGGTATCGCCACCCACCGCCCGCGGATGAGGCTGCGGCGCGGAACGACGCAAGACGTTCTAGAAGGCCGTTCAGGAGTGCATCGTGCTCCGCTTTATCCTATTAAAAAAATAAATAGACGCCAGGTGTAGCGGAAAAGGCAGGAATGGAAACGAAGCCGTTTAGGTGCAGAAAAAACATGCTGTGGTATGGTACCACCAAATCACAGCAGTGAGCACACGCACGAACTCCCAACAAACGGGCCGAGGCAATGCCCCACGAGAGATGCATAAGGCAAGGCGCTCGTGGATGGGACGCCGTACACTGTTCTCGCGAGAAAAGAAAAAACCACGTGGCAGCAGGTCGAAATAAATTTGAGGCGGGGACCTTCTGCAACATCCACCAGAAGTGCGATGGGCGGTCGAATCTTAATCTTGTGTGCATATACTATTTCCGTGATGACGGCTGCAACAAACGGAGAGAAGCCTTGAATAAACAGGCCCGAGATCTAGTCGAACGACATTTCACGGGCGAATCAGGCCCGGTCGGGCGCTGCCGGTGTCTTGACCCCTAGTCTCATCATAAAACCGCGCAAGGGGATCCAATGTGTTACAACATATGAATAATTACGGGTATTTAATTGTTTTCTGCTACTGCTCGTTCCAACTAGCCTTGCCTCGTCAGTGACCAGGGCATTGGCCCTCCAGTACGACACGTACGACGTGAACAGTATAGTCACCCGCGCTGCCGCCTTCTCCTGTTTATCGGCGGGCAAGCGCGCCAGAACAGACTGAGAGTCACAAAGGGCCAAGAGCAAAGCCCGTGAATGACTCCACTTCGATGCAACGTGCCTCATGCTTCGTCTCTGATGAAGCAAATAGCACGCCCCAGTCAGCCTCCTGTGAGCGGCGTCCCCACTCGCTCCGTCGCTCTCATCCTCCACGCCTTCCGGATTATTCTGGGAAAGCCGATCGATGAGAACGGGTACAGCTGCGCGGACGAACCACGGACAAACGCTTCCCATTCGGTTCACACCGACCTGCGCAGCCGCTCGAACCATGGCGTATTCCGAAGACGATAGCTGCACAAGACCATCGAAAAGCGCGCGCTGTCGGTCTAGGACCGCTGAAGCACCGGGCCACGACACGCCTCCACCATTTTTCTGCTTGGTTGTGTCGGCTGTATCAGCGGCATCTTTGGCAGCAACGGCTAGCGTCCGCGGTGCAATTTCGAGCCTCTGGCGGTGTAGGAGAGACGTGCGCAAGATGACGGCGGCGCGCGGCCAACCTTGACCCCTGCCGGGACCTCCCATGCTGAAAGCGCGGCGCTGATCCGCAACGGCAGCGGGGTCACCGTTCGCTGCGGCCTCATTGACGAGACTAAGACGCATCTTCCTCATTGCAAGCGCCACTTCGTCCCGCTGCATCCCCACACGCAACATCGAAGCAAAACCTGTACGGGGCTTCTGGCCCTTGCCTCCGCGCGTGCAGGCGACCCGTTCAGAGAGACGGACCACCAGCTTAGCCGACTTCACATCAACCGGCCCATTCTCTTGTGAGCACACATCCAGCGCGGCCCTCATAAATCGAGCGGTCTCCGCGCGCAAACCTGCGATCATTCCATACAGCTTATGGCCGTCCTGTGCCGCGAGCAAACGCGAGAGGCCCCGGCTCCCCACCGCCAGGAAGACGTCGTCGCGGAGGTGCTGACTAGAGGTTACATCTTCTTCTCCAGGAGTTCCGCGGTCGCCCAGCAGGCACACTGCACCGCGAAAAGCGTACTCCATCGTCTTGAGGTTCTCGCGCCACACCCCTCCTCTGCTCGCCGACCCCATAGTAGCGTCTTCGTTCGCCGGCTCTCGCGCCAGCTCCAACGTCAACTCAGTTAGAGGTTGTACCAGGAAGTCGTCGAGGAGGCTCGCGGCGAGGGTCAGACCTTCCGTGCTAGGCTGAACCCACGCGATGTCCACTTGCTCGGCAGCCACAGGCTCGCAAAGCCGGCGCCACTCAGCTGCGCTGCCAAGGTTTGCCCAGCGTGCCGGCGGCAAAGAACGCGAGTCGGCCGAGTACGTCTCGCAAAGTCCTTGCAGCGCCTTGCGCAGCACCTTGCGCGCACCCTTACGGACACTTTTGTCGTCATGAGAAATACCCGCCGCAATCAGGCGACGAAGAGTAGGCCCGTGGGGTGCAAGCGTGGCTCCACCTCCCCTCACCAGCCCGGACAAGAGCTGCAGCCGCCACCGAAGAAGTGCAGGCGACGTACTGGGAGCAAACGTGGGGGCCTCGCTCAAAGGCGCGCTTGCGGCCAGCAGGCCGTCGCACAGTGCCGGGAAGAACGTTGAAACCGTCCTTTCTGGGCGCGCAGACGCCAGCACCTCCACCACACCTGCGGCATCCTTCTCCACGTGGGGTAGCGCGCGGTCCGTCACAAATCGAAGCACCTTGGTCGCGGCCATCTCTGCCGCGGGCTCATCCGCCATCGTGAACAGTTGCTGCGTGACCAACTTGATCAGAAACGTTAGGAGCGCTTCCCTCCAGTTTCCGCCAAGCGTTGCCGCCAGCATACCTGCGCCGCCACCGGCGCCACCGAGGCCTGTCATGGCAGCAGCTACGTTCATCGTATCCGCGGCGAGGTCCCCCGCCTTAACCTTGGATGATTTGTCCTTGTGGCGCAGTACTTCAAACAAACGGTCCAGGAAAGCGGCCGACCACTCCAGCATTACGCCACCCAGGTTTTCACATGCCGTGTACAAATGCTCGTGCTCGTTGGTATCCTCCGCCCCATCTGCCTCGCCAGCATCTAGCCAGGTAGAGGGCG
The DNA here is from genome assembly GCA_036873875.1 of Laminaria ephemera. NCBI lineage: Eukaryota > Phaeophyceae > Laminariales > Laminariaceae > Laminaria > Laminaria ephemera. Next base: position 382,610 of record JAYJMJ010000167.1, on the reverse strand, counting down.
CAGGCTTCCAGTTGTCCAGTGCTCCTGTACAATAGCTTTAGACGAGACAACGCGCGAAAGCAAATACAAGCTCATTGCCGTAGACGATGACGCTATCGTGTCTAGTATGGTCGTGACTTACCGGCAACCTGGTGTGATGCACATTGCGTAGATAACCGTATTGTACCAATTCGCGAAATATCGAGGTACGCCTGCGCTATTCTATACAGGGCGTAGGCTCCCAATTGTCGAGTGATCTTGTACAATAGCTTTACAAGAGACACGGCGCGATAGCAAATACAGGCTCAAGCCCTGCTGTTGTAGAAGGATGACGCCATCATGTCTAGTATGGTCGTGAACCATCGGCAACCTGGCATGATGCACATTACGTAGATGACCTTATCGTACAATTTCGTGAAAACTCGAGGTACGTCTGTGCTTTTTGTACCAATCAAATTACGCCTGGTTTCAAGAGAAACCTCAAATCACCTGACGGTGTTGCCCCGGACAGGCACCCAGCAGAGTATGGTGTGGTATAGGTGAAGCGTCACCGTGGTCTTGATGACATCGTTTGCGTCGAGGCCCGGTAGAGTGAGATCCAACAGGGTCGGCAGATACGGTGCCAGATACGGCCGCGGGTACATCAGCGGGTGGAAAAGGCAGGTCAACGCCCGAATAGCCGCTGGAGCCTGTTTTGTATCGGTAGCATACGAAATATACCGTATCAGTTTCGGAAAAGGGCGTGGAGACACAGGCCAAAAAAAGTGCGCGGCAAAACGAGAGAGGTTTTCAGCAAGCGATGGCAAACAAGTGAGGCTTCGCTTTGGTTTCCAAACAAATTCAAAATATCTGCACTGCTTGCGGGGCGCCTCTACCTCAAACCTTCCGCCAGCACCGTTCACTCTCTACAAATCCGTACAAACAGCAAAGATGGTAAACACAGCAGTGATCATTCGTAAAAAAGTTCCGATATACTATACGTGTACAGCTGTACAACAGCTGTTTCCGCAAAGTTGTTGGAGGCGTTGACGAACTCTTGGCGTCGGCGGCACGTGTTCGCACTATTAACACTACTCGTACGTATACATGTGCAAAACAAAAGTCCGTGGTTAACGTGGCGGTATCTTACCTGGTGGGTGTGGTTGATGGAGGCCACTGGATCCAACGCTCGGAAAATAACCTCCACAAAAGCAGGGGCGACGGTCTTGGGGCTCAGGGCCGCCAACACCGACAGGCAGTTATTCGCTATGGACCCTATGGACAAATCCTTGGAGTACACCATCTCGAGGACCAACGGCAACAACGCGTCGACTAACAACTGCGCATCACCACGCATAAGCTCCCCTGCCGGAGGCGACCGCCCTGCCTCGCGGAGCACAGCGTCACAGCCAACACGCTCGGCCACACCACTCAAAACGAAGTTCGTCAGAAACGCCAGATTAGTCGTCCATCTTCCTCCATTGCTAGGGTGGAAGTACGTCCTCAGGCCGCGGAACAGCGACATCAGCTCCTTTGCTCCTGGAGAAATCAATCGCTGCTTGTCGCCCCGTCTCCCCCCGTAAGCGCCGTCGATGCCATCTCCTGCTGGCGGGACGATCGCCACGTCCGACATTCGGACGAGCTCTGCCGGCCCACCCTTGCCGAGAAAGAACACGACCATTACCGCAAGCTTGTTGAGCTTGACGATCTCCGTGCGACAGGCCGATGGGGCGATCGAATGGTACTGGTACGCGACCTGGCGGCCGCGGGGTAATGGGGCCGAACCTGCGTCACCCATGGATACTGGGGTACGAATAGCTGCACGAGCAAGGTTGTAGATGTCGGCCATGTACGGAGTCCAGTCGAACTCGGAGGGGGGGTGCTGGGTTGCCCTACACACGAGGGTGAGCCATGCGCCGTCCCACGACGGACAGTGGTCAACTTGTCCCCAAAGCCTGAAAATGTCCGACGACCGCACGGGATATGGAGGGATTGGCAACGTTAACGCGGTTGTGATACGCAGTACGTATAAAGTTGGGGAGTAAATTAGAGTATTTTCGGGGGGAAACACTGGGCGTACTGCGAGTACTCGCGGTATTTCAGGGTTCGATGCTGCTTGTACTGCGAGTGCTCGCAGTATTTCGGGGTTCTGTACTCTGGATACTGCCTTAGGCCAACTCTTAAAGAGCATTCGAAAGCCGAAAACAGAAAAAAAAATCCGAAACTCTGTTTAGGTTGTTTTCTGTTCGGTTCGATTTCGAGCTTTAGATTTATATTTTTCGGTCCCAAAAGTGAATGGTTTTAGGTTGTTTTCTGTTCGGTTCGATTTCGAGCTTTAGATTTATATTTTTCGGTCCCAAAAGTGAAAGCATCTGCTTGTCCGCAAAATCAGACCGGAATTTTTATGATTTGATAATCCGATGGCCCAAGTCATCAGGGGCCATCAGATTTTCAAATCGAAGAATGGCATGCCCTCTAAATCCAATATGTTATCCACGCAAGCAGCAGCAGAACGATCGATGAGTTGGATGGCGACACAACGACGTTGCTTCGCGCCTGATGCGCAGACGATGGTCGGCGCGTCTTTCCGCGGCTAGACTACAGTCGGCTGGCACAGACTCGGGCCTTGAGATCAAGAGAAGCGCACTCGGCGCGCGTCTCTCCATGGATATGCATACGTATTCGTAGACTACAACAGCAGCAGCCAATCAGCGTGCTGGGCTCGGATGCCTGATTGAGTCAAAATACAAAATACTAAGAGAGGTTGAGCGCACTCGGCACGCAGACTAGAGCCAGCCAGCGTGGGCTCGGACGCTTGGGTCCGACGCCCAGTGCAGCGCACTCGGCTAGTCTCTTCGCGGAGCCATACTACAACAGTTGGTCGGCGTTTGCTCGAATCTCTGGACGCACGCTCGCCCAACTGCAAATGAAACCGAATTCGCATAAGACTGGTTCGATTTGCGAGCTACACCATCATTTTTCTGAAAATCCGATCTGGTCAAAATCTAAAGCCCGAAATCTGGACCGCATAGGAAACAGCGTTATGCCCTCGTACGTTGTTTCGCGTGTTTTTGACCCAAAATCCGACCGAATCTGCCTCGCTCTTCTCAGAGTGCTTACGGCCCTTTGGAGAGAGGTATCCAGACTCGCTCTTCTTTTCTCCAGGGGTGGTAATCGAAGTTGTTACGGTGTTGTCATTTCCGGACAAAATAACATGAACATATTTTCAGGTATGTATACATATTTTCGATATAGTATGACACATACCGCCTTTTCATCCGAAAAAAAGGCCAATTTTTCGGATAAATCGCGGCCGAAACTAATTTAGAGAAAACTGGAGTGCATCGACATTTTTTCAAACCGCAATCCTGAAGAAACGGCAAAAACGGCGTTGGATGCGTCTTTCAAAATGGCTATTAATGGTGAGAATTCGAGAAAAGCGGGCCCGATTCCCCCGTTCCCGAGGTCAAACACGCCTGCGAAGGAGCTGAAACCTCCGTTTCCAGATTCAAAATCAGTGTGTTGTAAGAGTTAGCCCCACTTCAAGCATTTCGGCCTTCGATACTGCGGATACTGCAACTCGCAGTATTTTGGGGTTCTGTATTGCGGAGACTGCCAGTACTGGCAGCATTTTAGCCGTTAGTACTGCGAGTACTCAAACCAGTATGGCGTATGGAGTATTCAGGGAACACCTGTGCACCATTTCGACAATTTCATCCACAGGCTCTCGCAGGAAGCATACATAGATGCTCCAAGGAGTGGGGTTTGGAGTAACTTACGGTACTTTCGGGGGGGAAACATGTACTGAGAATACTGGCAGTATGTCAGGGTTTGATACTGCTCATATGATACTGCGAGTAATCACAGCAGTACTTCGGATTCGTTCAATGCTGTTGACACTCTGAGTACTCCGAAATATTTCGGATGTTTGTACTGCGGATACTGCTTGTAATCGGGGTTCTGCACTGCTCATACCGCCAGTAGTACTCGCAGTATGAGGCCGTTGGTACTGCTCATACTGCCAGTACTCGCAGCATTTCGCCCATCAGTACTGCAATACTAATATATACTCTCAGTACTCGCAAGCCGAAATACTCTCCATTCTTCCGAGTATAGTACTCGGGAGTCGATATGGCTTTACCTCGCTACACCCCCGCCTGCTGGCGAGTCTACGTAACTTCTTACATACGTACTATCTTCCTGCGGTTTCTTTTCTCTCGTTTTTCTTTCTGTCTTCCTTTATTTATTTTTTCTCCTCGGATTTGTACAATATTTGGTTTCCTTGGTGTAGTCGGTTTCAGCTGCGAGTCTTGAAACGTACCAGGTATGTACCAGGTACCAGTATGGGCCTGATACGTACGTACGCTGACCTCCGATTTCACCTTTATTTATTTTTTGGCGGGTGTACGACTTGCTTCAGCTATGATAGATACGAGTACCGCTTTCGGTTTTTTTTTATATTTTTCCAGGTACCTGGTACGCAGTCTCGTACTTGTGTATTCCAGGTATTGGGTCGTACTCGTATTAATAGTCATTTCCACGCTTGGTACGTACCCTTGGGACGGGCAAGGACTCAGCCATTTCAGGACCTAGCATCCTTGGGACTGGCGAGGACCGAGGACCCAGTCATTTCAGTTCCCGTGCTGTTGTTGTTCTCACATTAACTCCCATAATCAAGTCCGTGGTCACAGGACAGGCTCCAGTCACTCTGGAGTGGAAGA
>JAYJMJ010000167.1:338034-356065 GCA_036873875.1 Laminaria ephemera | reverse complement strand
CGATCTGCTGTGTTTTATGCGAAAAGCTATATAGCTGGTAAGAAACGCAGCAATAGCACCATTATTTTATGCATAAACGTGATTACGCGTAATCAATATACGGTCGCCGTAATTATTAGTTTTGAGTATAACTTATCTGCAGCTTGCAGCTGTTACCTAGCAAGCAAATATTTTTTCACATGATATTGACCCCCCCCTTCCATTAATGATGACAGCAGAGAGAAAACAATAGCTATCCTAGGCGAAAGATGGTGGCCACAGACGGCGAAACAGGTAGGGGACGAGATAAGTAAAAATATGTACCTGGTATGTAATATATGGAAAAAACGTAGTGAGCGCCCAAGTGTTGGAGGTGTCTCTATTAGGAGTAGGAACGGTGTTCCGTCTCGAAAGGGACGCGTAACAATGGACAAATGATTAAGGCAAGGAACAAATGAGTACGCTCCCCTCCCCCCCCGCGCTCCATTAATACCCCCCCTCAGCGTCCCTCCTCTAAGTCTGGATGAGGTGGCGGCGAGTGGCGACGACTCTGTAAAACAAGCCACCTCTTGTACGGGGTTGGTGTCGGATGGCAACGACGCTGCAAAACACGCTTCTCACTACGTGAGCTGGACAACCATGGTACCGTCTTTTTTTCTCGTTTTTTGTTTTGGCGGTACCCGAGATGGTGGTCAAGTTAGATCATATTGTGCGGAGTGGAGAACCCTAACTCCGTGCAAGGGGGATGATATCACGTATTATAGTGTGTACCAGGTATGTATATGGTAAGGCACCCACGAGGCAGTTACATAGTTAGTATACCCATTGCTGTCTCTGGAAGTGACCACACCAGAAAACAAATGAATTATTTCGGAGCTGTCTTCCGATATATGCCAAGAAAGTCCGCATAAGGTGCGGAAGTCCGCCTCACAAGTGGTTCTTAGTAGGATGCAGCTCACCCTTCATGCGACTCGACGAACACCTCACATAGCAGTCAGATTTTGTCCCCCTCTTCACAAGTTTATAGTTTCTTCCGTGCACAGCTAGATGAAGACCGACGTCTCCGTATCACACTGTTGACCCTTGCGCTAACTAGTACTAAGGGGAGTCGCCGACGTATATCCTTCATGAGGACTGAGGACTTACACATCCCGTAACACGCACGATCGGAGTATCACACACAACTTGCAAAGATGAGTTCCGACGAAATCCTAGATCTCACAGCTTTAAGTAGTGTATTTTTTATTTTTTATAAAAATATTCGTAGCGTTGTCGAGTGATTCGCCATAATTATTAACTTGTGATTTGGTTCATGCGCGATTCAGGTTCGTGAAAAATGAATATGCGCCACATCTTGAATTTGTGCATCCCAAGGCCAAAGACGATCCTCCCCATACGAGTACTACTGCATTATCACGTCCTTGGCACTTAACAAGACCGTGTCTCTGCCAGTGCCTGTATCCCTAAGCCCCTTACCCTTACCACCTTGACATTTGACGTCCGAGGGCCAGGACTGAGCTTGGTACAAGGTTCTTCCAAATCCGTGTGCGTTCAAAAAGCCGCTTTTCTTGCTTTCCCTACCGAATATAGATCTACCATGCATCACGCATTCAATACTACCGTAGAGCAACAGACACAGTCTGTTGCCCCCTGCCTCTACCACGTCACGAGTAAAGTGTACACGTGAACGCCCGCATACGGGCACATGGACAAATAAAATGATTTTCCGATCACGGAACCGTCTGTATAATATGGGCACTTGAACAAAACCAAAAGATACTTCCACCCAGGCACTTTAACGTGCACTCTCTGCTGCAGCTACCGTATGAAGTTACTAGAAATAGAGAGCAAGCAGTAAACATTCTACTTTCTACTGCACCAAATAATGTCTACTGCTTGCTGTACATATTTCTACCGCATCTTATGATGCTGAACTCGAAGCTCTACTCACTATTCAGCATTCAGTATGCAGTTGTGTGATGAAACTACGTACAACGGGTAGAACTAACGGTTTAATGTGAACAACACACACGACGTGATATCGATGCTTAGACGCACCGATCGTGAGTAAGTGGCGTTTCACCCACTTAGAGTGAGGTTGCCGACCCTCACTATCGATCATTACCAAGCAAAAGACGGTGCAACCCCTCCCGCAAAACTTGGAGACAAAACGCCGCCTTCAGAAATACCCAAAATCGTTGCTCAACCGACCGTCCGCCCCTTACACCTCACGCCACCGACAGCCCCCCCCCCACCCCCCCTTGACGTCCCTTATATGCGTTGGTGGAACGCGCTTGCTTATGTTTATGCCGAAGAGGCAGTCACCCCGTTCAGTGGCCTCCCTCGGATGTGCTTGTACCGGGTATGACTTGAAGAGCCTGCAGCTAACATTGCAACATGAAACATATCATAGCGTAGGCACAGCCAGAGATATTACTAGTAGAATCACGAGGAAATCAAGCACTGCACGAGTGTGCAACTGATCCAGATTTCATTCGACGTGTACAACAAATGCCCACAGCTCCCCAAAACTCTCGTACGTGCGGTTCCACACAGACAGGCAAAATCACCGCAAAACAACGTGCCCTATATATATATTAACCTCCACGTCCAGACCCAAGCTACCGCGAACAAACGACCGTTAACGCCAAGACACGCACACCAATAAATAGCGAAACACGATCTAAAGAGCTACGATCACAGCTAAATACTGGTTCTGATTTTGATGCAAAAATACCCGTTGTAAAAAAAATAAATCTACGTGAAGCCTATGTTTTCGATTTTTCTCGAAATTTCGCGGGGCTGTCCAATCGCTGCAGGATGCGCATCCCTGTGGGAGCTGAGCAACTTGACAGCATCTTCGTAACGCTTGATTTCTCCCTTGAGATTCTCGTGGGATGACCTCGAGTAACCTGCGTGTTTGTTTCCGGAGCTGGCTTGAGAAAATGAAAAGGGGGTTTCAAAGCAACTAGGGGAGGGGGCAACTGCAGTACAGCACAGGCCCACCTAGAAGATAAAACCTAATAAGAACGTAAGACTCGCTTTTGGGGGGACGCTAAGAAATTTGGAATAATAAATCGTGCTCAACGGCGAGCGCTACAATAAACCCCATACAATAGCATACCGGTGTGCCTACGGTTGTTCAAGGCTGGTGTCTCCTTAAGGTCTCAATTCAAGCCTTGCTCAGATTAGGCGTTTCTTGATGGCGGGCCCATACTGTATCATAACCGCACAGCATGGGCTTCGAACAAATAATAAGTATAGCTATAACATGGAACATGTCAAGCAGTGTGGGCTATCGCGAGGGCCGGGCACCGTGAAAGGGGTTGATATTTGTACATTTTTTGCGCTAGTCTACCAGGTATATAATATTACGAGCGAAGCGAGATTCTAATTTGGGCGGCGCCAAAAATATGGGCTCATTTCCAGCCCTGCGTGCCCGAAACTCCGTGTCCCGTCCGACGACCGGAATCTCCCAAAAAGAACAAACCGAGGAACGATCAAGCTCTTCTTTTCTGCTTGTCACTAACGCACAGTTGACGACAGTTACAAATATCCACCAGCGCGAGCTCCTAGCGAGAGCTACGGTATCGTAACGGGACAAGCCGTACATAGTACATAGCGGTAGCAGTTGCATTCAATATGATAATTGTACGGGTCTCACCGTGGGCAGGCTTGAGCTTGGCCTCTGTTTTCTTGATCGCCTCCCCTTCGAGGTTTTCGAACGACGCGTCTCGGTTATTGGCGCTGAAGTACAGGCTTGAACCCACCGAGTACGAAAGCTGCTCGAGGGCAATCGATACGCAAAAAAGGAAGCAAATATAATATGAGTTTCAACGAAATTCTCGATCTCACAGCCGAAGCGTTTTTTTTGTTTCCTCCGGAGGATGGGGAACAATAAGGCTTAACCTCACCACACTTCCACGTATTTTATACGAGTCTTGTGCCAATTTAATTCCATTGCATTTGCAACCCAGCGCCAGCTGGCGCGCCCTCCGGCTTCCGTGGCAATATATATTAAAAAAGAAAGGACGAGAAGGGGGCAAAGCTCGCGAGAGGGGCGACTGCAATCCTGCCAGTACTGTCTTGGTAAACGTGAAGTCAACACCCCTTATATTTCGCGGCAAGTCATGAATGGCCCGACAAATAGCCATTACAAGGCTCGCCTACAGCAGCAATGGTTAGTTCTGCACATCTGAACAGGCAGACCGGGTCGTGAGGGTTCGAATCAAGTGACCTCACGGGACCAGGATGAGACGGCCACGAGAGAAGAAACAAAACAAAAACATTGTCACAAAAATGTAACACTTCTCCATGTGTTGGAGGCGTGAATGTGTCACTCTTCTCCTTGTCTTGGAGGCGTGAATTGGAGAAAGGGCGTGGTTATTTTTTAGAGATACTACGATTCGCCAGAAGCATGGTCCCTCCCTATCACTCACCATGAGGAAGTACGTGGCAGGTTCCATGACGTCCCAGCTGTACACCTCATACACGCAGTAAGCTGCCAAAACATCCCGATCCAATACGAACGCAGCCAAGAACAATGAGCGGGGCCATTGTTAGCGCAAAGTGTCAAGCACGCGTTCGGATAGCGTCATGCGCCTGGATAGCTTCATAAGAAAAAACATCATTTCAGCACGGAGCCCTGTCCTAGGGCTGGCCAATGAGCACTGCTAGAATGGGTTGCAGAAAAGGACATGTACATCCTCTATTGCTGAATTTGTGCATGTGCCGTTTTTCACATGCAGTGCAGTCGGCATTGCATTGCCAAAAACTACTTCACTGCTATTAATAACAAACTACTGCTGTATTTGCGATGTATTATCTCTCTTGTCTCGTATTATAGTTTAAGACCACAGAGCTTGTATTCCTCTAGGATGAATCAGCACGGGCACTGGATGTGCAGGAAGGAGTGCTGGATGTCGATGGGTGCATAGAACCGTTTAATGCGAAGAACACACACATCACGCAAGAACATATCGTCTCCCTCGAAGGTGGATATTAATTCATTATTTCACCTCCGCACACACTACAATATAAATCGTCTCCCTCGAATGTGGGAATTAATTACTGTCTTGAATTTGGACTAATTCCCTAGAGTTTACTATTTTCTCCGTCTCACTACGAGTGCATACGTAGACCGCGTAGTTCGTCGTGGGTTTGAGAGGCGGGATGCCTACCCAGGGTGCCGAACTGCGCTGTCATGAAGGCAAGGACCGCTCCCTTCTTGAGGGTAACGGCTCGATGAGCCTTGGCGATGAGCGTGTCCTTGATGCCCTCCAGTCGCGAATTTTCGTTGTACATAACGCCCAGCTGCCGAACAGGAAAGGAGAGAAACGTAGGGTACGTCAACACACGTTGATGACGTTTGCTACCATACGGGTACTGCACCTCTTTTCGGCCTTCCTTTTTTTCTGACTAACGCGACTCCTCAACTGAGGAACTACTCAATAATAGTATCGTTCGAGTACCATTTGTATTGGGTGAAGCATAGAAAGTTCCTCGAGTGAGGAGTCCAGGAATATTTGGGTGAACTCCTACCGCAGCATACGTCTGGTGGCTACCGTGTTGACCACGGCCAACGATGGCCTGGTTGCAGATATTACCGCTGTAGTACCTCGTAGATTCCAACCCAACGATCATGGGGTCGGTGAGAAGCGCGTCATCTCGAACGTCGTAAACTCGTCCTCGACGAACTACTCGACATCTGGATGAAGACGGCTTCGTAGAGGTTTCGAATTCTCGACGGCATCTACGACGGCCTCTGTAAATACATACCCGGTACATGTTACCAGGTACTATGCTGTCGAACGGGTGCTGGGGTTGCTTCTTGAATAAAATGGCCGTTTGCACGCGGCCCTATACACCACTCTTGCGCCCCTCCATCACACCAACTCTCATTCTTCCCTAATATATACCACGTACCAGGTACCTGGTATCTGTTAGGTGTCGATACAGTTAAGAAACGGGTTACTAGAACACAGTTAGCGCACCTGTTCTTGGAGCCTTGACACCTTGAGATCGATCAGTTCGTCGTCCCTGCGCAGCGCGCTTGCGATCTCGTCGCTCACCCCTCGTCCGGATGGGTTGAGGAGGACCACTCGACCCTAATTAACAGCACCACCACAGCGCAGCAGTATGCACGAAAAACAGCATTGAGAGAGAAAAGAGGAATCCAACGCAGCGATTCGCCCCGTTCGCAATATTGCCTGGCCACGACCGCTCCAACCCCTACCCACTCGGACCTAACCCCTCCAAACTGACCCCAGGTACGTATTTAGCCGCCGGCAGTAAGCACCCCTATATCCTACGCCGACCAAAATCGAGTGCCGTTCATAGAAAATAGCAAATCGAGGGTTGGCCACAGCCAGTAAAAATATTTTTATCGACTAAGCGGTAGAGTACTCTCGTAACAGCGACCATGCCGCCCTTGCCTTGTCAGCCGTGAAGACCAACCCATCCTCGACCAAAGCGTTAAGCCAGCCGTCCGCCAGCACCGGGTCAAGCTTTGCCGGAGCATCCTGAGGGGAAGCCTTCCGGTACACCTGGAAAGGGTAACAATATATAATACCAGTATAATAGAGTGAATAGGAAGCACCGGCGAGATTCGAAATACTTAGGTCGTTCCTGACGCAGGTGACAATCCCGATTCGCGACAAAAAATCACGATTCGTGACATTTGGAAATTGGCGACAAGTCACATTTTCCAAAAAACTCACCGGTTTTTGTCACGAGTCGTGACATCATTGTTAATGGATTTTATCTATTTTTTCAATCGTGACAAATATCAAGATTCGCGACATGTCACGTTTTTGGACATTTGCGCGATTCGCGACATTTTTTTTTGTTGTTAGGAATGACCCTTGCTTTCAGTGTTTGCTTCATTCTAAAATTTGAAACGATGCAAACACGCAAACGGACAGGAACGGAGCCGTTTGAGGTTTCTTTCTTTATCGGCGTTTGTTCCAAGGGATTGGCCCGTTGGCCCATATGATAGTCTCGCATTGAAGAGCAGAGGCAGGGCCATCGCAGAGAAGCAACCCCGCGTGGAAGGCATGGAACATCAAAATGACAAATTACATCATGCTCACTATCCAATGTTCTACTGTACTTCACCATCGAATGTTCTCCTACTGTTCTTCACCATCAAAATGTTCTGCTGTACTTCGAAGTAGACTCACAACACGAAATGAAAACAGTTTAGCAGGGAGAAGCGATATCAACCCCTACCAGGTATGTAGTCAGGTTCTACCAAAGGCTTCGTAACGCCTCACTGAACACAGAATAAATGGGATGAAAAACACACAAACACAACTGAAGCCAGCGTGTGATGGGTTACGGGCCGAACAAGCACTGGTCCCAGTCCCCCGCGTATGCTCCATATTGCTGCACATGTAGTATAATGACATATTCGACAAGGAATACAGCAAACAGTTATTCTGCTGTACGTGAAAAGGGCGCGTAAGCGTTCGTTCGCAATAAAAGATCCGTTGCGCTCAGAAATGCTCCTATTACCTACAGCATGATACCACATGATAACAGGTACGGTACGGTATTGTACTTTCCTGCCGCACCGGGCAAGCTGGGAAAGTCCAGAACTCTACAGGCTGCCGTTGCCTGCAAACATGCCGGCCGGCCGAAATCGAGAAATCGACAGCCTGTTACATACGAGTACATACTACGAGTATCATTACCGACTCGACTGGTACTCGACCCCCCGCGCGTTTCTTGTTGAGAAACAGCACCCACAAACTTCTGCCAGTACCTCTGGTAATAATGCAAAATATATACCTGGTATCTTTTTTTTCAGGTCCCTCCCGACGCCCGGAACCTCCGGAATCCACGAAAGAGAACAATCCCTAGAAATTGGTGGATATGAGGCGCGACGTCGGCTAGGTTGGGTTGGGTTGGGTTGGGTTGGGTCTTTCCTGCTCCCCACCAACGCACAACCAAGTTGATAGTTGCTAATATTCACCAGCGCGAGTTCCTAGCGAGAACTACAGCAGCAGTATCTTACACGTTCTCACCTCGGAACAAAGAGCGTCCAATTCATCCCTCGTCAACGTCACCCGCCCGGATCTGATTATCTCCGCCTGGACCAGGGCGTAAAATTCGGGCGCCGGCACCTCCTTGGCACTGCTATCGCCTCCTTCGCTCAACACGCGGATTCGAGACCTTCCCCCCAGAGAGATGAGCAAGCCTCGGCTGGCAACGTCCGCCATGGTGGTGCACGACGCCACCTTGTTACCGTCGGCGTTAGCGACATCCACGTTCACTAGACTGAAGAAGTTAATTATCCGCCGCCCATGCGTAGTATCGGACCGATATTTAAATCGTTTAATCCGCCGATTTTCGGAATGATAGAGGAATGTCCCAGCACAGCAGCAAAGCCGGCAGGATTGTTTAGATCATTTTATCCGCCGATTTTCGGAATGATACGTCGCCGGTGCGGGCAATATCCCAGCACAGCAGCAAAGCCAGATACCACCCCGTGGTGGAGATAGGCGGGGTCATGCACGGTGGGACAAATCGGACAACGTGGGAAAGGCGAAAAGTAGAAAAGGTGCATCAAGTTGGGCATATATAGTTTTGTCAGTTGCTGGGCATAAAGGCTCGTACCTAGTTTAAGGCCTGATCACCCTACAGAATAGTATTAATAGTAAGAAGAGAGAAGGTTTGGCGTTGGAACACATGTCATGAACAGAGAAAAGCGAACGCGAGGTCGTTGGGTCGTTTTAGCGGTTTAGTTTTGCCTGTCACCTGTCATGTCGTTCGTTCAGTCTAGACAATTGCATTTATTTTATGTCCAGATTACGAGGGTCATCTCATACGTAAAATATGCGGAATGTTTACGTTTGTATTTACGTAAACAATGCCATGTAACAATATGTCCGAAAATATAAGTACCATTTAATATTAATATTAATACTCATACAGTCCTTATATTTACGGACATAATGGTATGATATTTAGAACATGGAACAGGGAACAGAACAACCGTTCACCAGGAAGATGCTCACAATCATATTCGTAGATCGCTTGCAGACACTGGAACGCTGGAACTAGCTGGAAGGCACGCAAGGGCCGTCGTTCCGTCCTGCTGTCCTTGTGAGCTGTGCCTGGTACATCTAGACATATGTACTCGTTGAATTAAGGCTTGACAGGGAACCGGGAAGCATGGCCTCGGCAATACCGAATCGACTCACCTCTTGTCAAGGGACATGAGCTCCTTGATGAGGTCGCGAACAGGCACGTTCATCGGCACACTGATCGGGGTCAGACCAGGCAGTCCGGGCAAGGGCAAGTTGACAGTCATTGTCCCGCCGGCAACGCTTAGCTTGGTTGTCGTGATCACCTCCGACGGCCGCGGGCGAGACATGAACCCACGCACCCCTTGTGCGAGGTGCCGACCTGCTGCTCTGGGTAGGCTCTGTCGGGATGAGCTCGTGAGCAGGGCACCATCGCTGCAGGTCGAGAAAAAAAAGTGAGGCAATGGCTGGGGGGCTAGGCTGCTGTCATGAAGAAATCGCCCGAGCTTCGCGGAAGATCTCCGCACGGCTGCCGGGGAGGGAACTCTAACCCTTGAACACATCCGTGGTCAAGCCTTGGTCTGTAAGGTAAGCTTTAGGTGCTTGCTGGGGTCGGTGGGAGCAAGGAAGTCGCGCTGCTGATATGTGATGTGCTGATGTTCTTTCGTAGTGAGGATGTGAGGATGTAGTGAGGATGAAGAAGAAGTACGTGTACGATATCATATGGTTGATTATGTGGAGTTCATATACATGTCGGCGTACATTTTGGATGTTCGTTCGGGATTCGGGGACGCAGTTCGAAACCAAGAAAACAGAAATACACCGCCTACACCCACACCCACAGCACAGCCGTGGTACTTGGAGAAGGGCGACGCCAGCACTGGCCTAGGACGCGGACATGAGGGAAGAGCAGATCGAAAATGGCGTGAAGTTCTTGGTTCACCCCAAAGTCAAGACCGCCCCGCTGTCGCAAAGGATTAGCTTCCTGGAGAACAAGGTGAAGCAGCAAGCAGTCAGTCTCTCTAAAGAGGTTGCTTGCCCAGCCCAGCACACAGCAGAAACGTAAACACAGCTAGCAGAGACGTAAACAGACCGCAGACATTATGCGTTGCCCCCCCGAGCCTTGAGCTAGGTGCGCCATTGACCATTGACCCTGCTTTATCGCCACCCTCGTCGCTCTGACCCTTCTGTGCGTAGGGGCTAACGCCGGAAGAAATATCAACAGCGCTGTCTCGCGTGGAGGGCCAAGGAGGCATTGATGGCACTACGTGAGTTCGAAGTCCAATATTCCGCCCATGCTCTTGTTGTACAGGGGTGTCGTGTACTGCTGTAACGTGTACCAGTAGACAGGAAGGTTGTGATTGGATTTGCCTCATATCAGCAGTCTATTGGTACACATGTGGCCTTATCCATCGGCCTATTTTAGTAGCAGAGGCGTGGTGTTTGTAGTTCGCCCCGCGACTGCTGCTGCTGCGAGTGAGAACTCCGATGTTGCTTGGGATGACCAACCACCTGCAACAACCATGGCCTCCTTGTGGCCTCCTTGTTTTTTTGTGCTAGGGTCATGCATTGTAACACGGTATCCACTGTCTGCTGCTGATTGCTGATGCACAGGTGCACAACAACAGCACTACCGCTGTTTACGCACGTTTTGAACTCTACCGCTGTCTGCTTGCCGTAAGCCGTAGCCCTTTGTCAACTTATGAATAGGTCGTCCACTCATCCGTTTTTTTTATAGTACCAGGTACATAACATGTGCAGGACTGCAAGTAACCTTCCGAACGCCATGTTAAGACCGCACTGATGCCACGGTTCCATGGTTGCCTCTTGGCCCCCCTGTCTATGATCTGTGACCGCGAGACCGCCTGTTCATGGTAAACTGCAAAAAAAATTGCGAAATTTTCCCCATTACATGACAGCAACGCCCTATTTATACCAGTGCTAGTACCTCGTACACTACTGTTATAGAACGCTGTACGTACACCTGCGCGAGCGCTGCAGCGGTCCACCCTACCGCGCCTGATATCATTACAATATGAGCGAAATGTTAATTTCTTTTTTTTTTTGCAGGTCTTCTCTAGGGGGAGACGCGGCAGTAGCAGCAACAGCAGCAGCCGCAGGCAGCGGTTCCTTCCCCTCGACATCCCCGCTCTTTCCCGAAGCTGCGGTACCCACGTGGAGAAAGGTGGCGGTCCCAGGAGCGCTCGCGCTAGGCGCTGTCGGCGCCCTCGGCACTTTCTACGCCGCGTCGCGATCGGCGGGCGGACCAAGCCAAAGCGCCGGCTCCAGGCAGTCGGCGGTATTACCACACCCCTCGAGTGCTACGGCTGCCGCTGTTGACGGCGACTACGAGTACCGCGGGGCGGGACTTCCCGAGGAACCAGACACAGGGATAACTGCCGCGGAAGACAATCCCAACGGGGGACCCAATGGAGGGGTCCACTACGCGCAGGAAGGCTTCCACCAGCTGCACCGCCTCGAGCCGGCAGGAGCTGGCGAGCCCTCAGCCCTTGCGGGGGAATTCCGACGCCTGACGGAGACCATGGAGCAGCAGACGGGCCACCTGGTGGAAGCAGTCGGTGCCATGAAGGCACTAGCCTCTCGCGCCGAGCAAGACAGTAGCAACCTCCTGGCCGCCCGCATCAGCAGCCACACGTCGGAGCTGAGAGCCGAGCTCGGCAACATTAAGCAGCTGCTTCTGCTTCAAGCGGGGGGGGAAGCGGGGGGTGGAGCAGGAGACGCGCAAAGCGGGGCATCCGGTGCAGTCGGCGCGAAGAGTGCTGACGCGAACGATGCCGCTCTTACCAGCGCTGGGGTTACGAAGCGCGGGACCGAGAACGGTGGCCTGAAAGCCGCGGGGTCGGGGGTGGGGGAGGTGGCGGACGACAAGGGAAAAGCTGCGGGCGCGAGCGAGGTGCCGGCGAAAAGCCCGGAGGAGAAGGCGAACGAAGGTGCCGCTTTTGGCGGGGGGGGCTGCGGGGGGTTTCGGTATTGCTCGTAGTTACTCGAGTATCGCCCTTGTGGGACGCGAGCTTCTCTCATCGCACCACCTCCTCTGCACGAAGTTGGCAGAAAAGTAGGGTATTGTGGATGCTCTGCAAGGTCGATATCGGTACGTAGCACTATCGCATCTACCAGCGAATGCTAGCGACCTGTGGCGCATTGATGCATGTATGTATCAACAGTATCTACCGTTGGACGTCGTCGCCCGTGCCCATCACATCCCATGCAATGACCGCGATTGTCTCCCACCCTCCCCGCAGACGAAGCAGCTGCAGAGGCGGCGGCGCTAGTGGTCAGAGAGCGACGAAAAGGCGTTGCCCGAGCGGCCCTTACCGCGCTCTTAGCCGACAACGCGCCTCAGGCGGCTAAGGACGGGATCGCCATGTTGCGGATGCTGGTCGCCAACCTCGTGAAGCAGTCCAACGTCCCGCGTTATCGTCGCATCACAACTAGGTGTGCCTGCGCAGCCAGCCAAAGTGTCGGAATATTTTTTGCGCAAGAACAAACTCAATCACAACGCACTACTGCTGCACGTCGAACCGAATGATCCACGAGAGCATGGAAGCTGTGCACTGTACTTCACTTGGCGCCGAACCGAATGGCCCACGAGAGCATGCAGGCTGTGCGCTGTATTGTACTTGGAGTTGTTTTGTCGCCGGCTTTCGGCTGTTGGAAATAGAAACTAGCCCGTTTTTTTGCCGTTCTTTCTCCGAGTTTCGGTAGGAACTAAAAATTGGATAATTGTCGCTATTGATGGGTGCCTATTACTTGTTCCGGAAAGGTTTTAATCGTAAATCGCCAGGGTATCCCGAAGGATTTTCATCCCAAATCATAGGGGTTATAGCTCGACACCAGAGTACAGGAGGATACTGTTTTTTTATTTAGGCATACTTCGAAGTATACGAGTACCCGTTTATGCTACAGAGTGGCAAGCCGCGCCACGCCTGGGGTCGCGACGCTTAGTTGGCCCTTCACCAACGCGCTGGCCCTGATTCGTTTCTTTTATCACGGTGACAGCAACGAAAACTTCAAGAAGAGACTGCTGCCGCTGGAAGGCCACCGGGCGATGATGGAGGCTATCGGCTTCAAGGCCAAGGGTAGCGTCTGGGAGTGGACGTGGCACGAGGACAGGTCAGACGGAGGCAGCGTGTTATCATTCCTTACAGCGCGCGTTTTGTTTTTAGGCGTCGACGCGCCCGTGGGTGGTGATCTTGAATCCGCGCATCGCGATATTTGTGGTTTAGCCTCAACACGCGGCGATCTTTATTGAGCTTTGTTTGTGCATGCGTGCCGTGTCGTGCTGGTCGCGTTTTCCTTGGGCCCACAACTTAGTCCAGTGTATGGTTCACCCAATCGGTGGCATTTCTGTGCCTAAAGCTTACTTTGGTGTTTTCCCCTTGACGGTACTATCGATTCAACCCAACTGCGGGCATTTCTGTGCCTAAATCTCGTGTTTTTTGTTTTTTCCCTCCACGCTACTATCGATTTGACAGTGGTCCGTCCGCATCAAGCTGCAACAAAGCCGTGCTGGAGGACATCGTTGCCGCGATCGATGCCGTCGCCAGGCCAAACGGCCCGCCGCTGCCCAGCTCACCACCGCGCGTCCCTGGCACTACATCATCGTCTCCAGCCGCGCTTTCTGCAATCCCGGCAACCCACCCGAAAGCAAGCGTGGCCAATCACACGAAGGGAGCCGCGGCCGCCACTCCGATAACGAGCGGTGACGCGCCGGAAGCGCGATATTCCGCCGTGGTCGGGGCGGCTGGTAGGGGCGAGGTCGGTCGCAGTGACGGTAGCAGTAACGTGAACAGAATCGGTACCGTTGATGCTATCGGCAACAACAACGGTATCGCTAATGTGAACGGTAACAGTAACGTTACCGTTAGCAGTAACGGTATCGGTAATGGTAACATTAACGGTAATGTTGTTGGAAACGGTAACGTGAATGGTACCGTTGTTGGCAATAACAACGGTACTGCCACTAGCAACGGCAACGGTTGGGGCGCTGGTGGTGCCGTGCGGGAGTCGGCAGCTAGGCAGAGCGTGCTCAAGGCGGCTTTCGAAGTTAACGGGGTTGGGAAGGGCCCTCGTGAGGAAGAGCGCCTGCTGCAGAATGTTGCCGCTCCGGTGTTGGAGCCTCCGGAAGCTAGCGCAGCGAGAGCGGAAAAGGGCGATCAGACGGCGGAGATGACGGCGGTGGCGGCGGCGGCGGTGGTTGGCGACGAGAAAATATTACGCCCAGCGTCAATGGCGGAGGTGAGAGTGCGCGGGACGGTTCATGGCAAGGGCGTGGATAGATAGCGGTGGAGGGCCGTCACCAGTTTGCATTCCTTTTCGTCGATATGTGTTATATTCCAGGTAATACGTAGCACCTTCGTTGCGTTTTGGATCGTAATTTCGATCGAGGACTCAGGGAGCCGGATGGGGGATTCCTGCACTCTCTTAAGAGCGGCTGTGCGTTCCGATGTCATACTTCGCCACCAGGCTTTGTAGCTTGGGGCGGGTGTCAAACGTTAGCTTGGAACACACCCGCTAAAATCGCCCCCCCCACCACTCCTACTCCCCCCTCCCTTTCCCTCCCCTCCTTTTTTGGCACGACGTCCATTTGCTGGAACTTCGAACGCAGGTGGCCGCGGCCATTGAGCGAGGGGAGGAGCCGCCCGGCATCCGTGTGATAGAAGACCGTCTCTCTGCTGACGCCACCTCTCTCACCCCGGTTTCGGAGCCCTCTCCACCTAAACCCTGGGAGGTCGCGCCTCTGGCGGGGGAGACAGCGATACTACCATCAGCGCGTACAGGAGCAAGCGATGGGGCTGGAGCAGGGACGGGGGCGGGGGCAGAGGCGGGGGCGGGGATTACAGCGATGCCATCATCAGCACGAGCAGGCGCTGGGGGCGGGGGCCCGCGGCGGGGGCGGGCATTACCGCGTGGCCATCATCAGCCCGCGCAGGCGCTGGGGGCGGGGCGGGGGCTGGGGCGAGCGGTGGAGGCAGTCACGGTTACGGAAGTGGGCAGGACGGGAGATCGTTGCCCCAACACGCCGTATCTGTGGGCCCATGAGTCCGAGGGGGCGTGTGTTTCTGTGCTTGCGTGGGCGGAGAGGCACGGCTAACTAGCGGGCTGGCGACCTCGCGTGCAGGGGGAGAGCGGGGGGGGGGGGTGTCGTGGGGTCGGGGTGGTAGAGCAGAAGTGACGCGGGGTGTCGACTTTTCTCCCTCGATACGGTTGGGCGGGCGGAGTAGTCGGGATGGTGGTTTCACACACGGGAACCAGTTCTGTAGCTCTACGATAGTGGAGTGTTTTCACGTCAGCCACGAGAATGTCAAGGCCTGCTGCGATTTAGTGTGTTGTATGGGCGTAATTTGGGTTTAGTCTTGTTTTTGTTCAGAGTGTTGTTGCGCCCACATGCTCACCTTCCTTGTGTTCGTTTCTCTGTGTTGGTTTTGGTGTGAGCGCTCCGTGGTCAATGGTTGGGGACATAGAAGCCGCTACAAGGAATGTAACGACCAGAACCTACGCTTGCAAGCCAACGGGGAATGCGGGCGTCAGGGGAAAATATTGAATAAGAAGTTTTAGCTTTACTCGTAGTGCGTTTCACTGTTGGTTCCCTCTGGTGTAGGCACCCTTTTAGGAGGCAGGGTCTTTGTGCGTTCTGGATTAACCGTGTTGCTGGTTTGTTTGAAAAGGCAGTTCCACTGCAAGGGGCGGATGGCATGCCTGCCGTCAAGTCAGAGATCATCGTTGTTTTAGGCGCTCAAAAGTAGAGCGATTACTTTTTCATGGCGTATGGTTGGGGTCAAATAAACTGTTGTATGTACTCGTAGTTATTGCAGGAATAGAGTATGCCGCCGCTCGCCGTTCAGCGTTTGTCATTCGCAGGCGTGCGTATCCTGAGGTCCTCACCAAATCAGTATATATATTCAGTGGTTAGTGCGCTTCCATTGCTTTGTTGGTGCGCTGTTTAGGCGTCGAATAGAACAGTAACTCGTACGCAGTACGCACAACGATTAAAAACTAAGAACATCAGTGTAACGTTGCCCTTGTACTTTCGACTCCCTCTCGTACGTGAGGTGCAAGAAGGTGTCACTATGTGGCCGCGTTTTCCTGCAATATGTGCTGGATTCGGTGCTTGCTGCTGCCGTTGACTTTTACCCTTACGATAGTATCACGATTGGTTCCGGTGCTCGTAGCAATATGTACAATAGTGTGTTAAGTGTATCTGCAAATTTCGCAACAAACGAACCATCAGTAATACTTTTATTTTTTTGGGATATTCGTATCCTCTTTACTTCCCAGGTCGTGTCGCATCAGTTTAACTCTCACGACTTTCTGGACAAGCCGTGGTCGCCGATGTCTTCCGTTTCCCCACCGATGCATGTTTTGGTGTGTAGCGCACAGTGGGTTCAGCATTCCCACTGCTCGTCGACCCAAGATGTAAGATGTAACTCGAACCGCATTACAGTTAAGGCCCGCTATTAAGAAATACATTGGTAAGAAATTGAGCCTCGACCCTTCACGAAAAATAAGAAATTCGGTGTAAGAGATAAGGCTTAAACTGGCAAACAAAATAGGAGGAAGGAAAATAAGAAAAATCAGCGATCGACGTCCATACGAGATAAGAACCGACGTCCCTGCGGAACCGCGGACCGGAATAAGAAACACGGACAACAATCCCCCCAGAGTAGAGGTTCCTTACTGTCGATTTTCGTGTTTTGTTTTCAAAGAAGTTCCGACGGGACCCATCCCCAAAATCGCAGGCCGCTTTGCAGAGTGTGGAAGCTCTTAAGTTCTTATTCCGTCCCTATAATTGTTTTTTGTTCCCTACCTGACTCATCATGCTCACTACAGAGCGTACAGCGGTTGGAGGCATCACAGCCGGCCGGAAGTTGACTAAAACTCAATAAGAAATGCAACGGTTGAAGAGGGCCCAGAGAAATAAGAAAGTGCTGTTTAAGAAATACAGCTGGTGTATGCACACAAAAAAACGCATTGGGCCTCGGCGTCAAATTGACGTTTCTTAATAGCGGGCCTTCACTGTAATTAATAATATACTGTTTTGCCCCGTAATATTTGGCTACGTATACAGTGGGGTACCCGATTTAAGAGCGTCTACAATAAGTAAGAGAAAACGGACTAAAAAGAGCGGTCAAATCGGCTTGTCACGCCTTGTGATGCCCATACTAAAACCTACATGATACCCAATCTTAGATATGAGCGGCACGGAGATAAGAGGGGTAACACTGGCCTGTTCCGAGGGGCTCTTAAATCGGGTACCCCACTGTACTGTCATTGCCTGAATTGCACTCTTGACTACTAGTTTTTTGTCACCATCCTGGTCCTTTAGAGTTTTTTCTATATTGTGACGGTCGACGATCGAAAAGAAAGGTGATACCATCCTGAAGTACACGTAGTACTTCGAAGTACTACATAGACTTATATATTTTTGTCCTCCCTATGTCGTTGCTTCCCTCGGCGTATATTCTCAACGCTCAGCCATCCTCAGCCCGTAATTGCCGAAAAATATATTATTTGCTTTCTTTCTTTCCTTCAAGTTCTTTGCAGAACCTTCCCGGTTTTCTTTCGTACCGTCCTTCGTTTTCTCTGTTCTCTTTGCCAGTTTTTTCTCTATTGTGATTATTACTACTACTACTTATTATTGCTGTTGTTGTAGTAGTACGGAACACAGGGCAGTATCATCATACCAGGTCCCAGTTGAGCTCAGCTTGGCTCGGCTCAACTCAGCAGCGCAGCGCAGGGCAACACGGCGCTAGCTCAGCAGCGCAGCGCCGTGCGGTACCGAGCGGTGCCGTGCCCAGCCGTGCGGTGCTATGCGGTGCTGTGCCGTGCTGTGCCGTGCTGTGTGATGTGCTGTGTTTACTCTTTCGTACATACCAGGTATCATAGGAAGTACCAGGTACACCAGGTATGCATGTACGTATGTATGTACTACATTGTTGAATCACAAAAAATGCACACCCAGCTCAGCTCAGCTCAGCTAGCTCAGCAGCGCAGCGCAGCGC